>JAJGOT010000026.1:972500-1550000 GCA_022457155.1 Cladopsammia gracilis | reverse complement strand
TTGCCCGATATATTTTGTTGATCTAGTTAAGGCAACTCGTTATATCGTTATATTTTAGTTCCGGATAAACTCTGGACATATTTAACCTCTTCTCAGATACAACGTGTGAGCGGAACTGACAAAGGAATAACAACACAAACAATCAAACTAAACCAAACCGAAGATGCTACAGAAAATTGTTGTTTATTGCCATTCTATCATTTCATATGTAGGAAAGGCATTTGATGACTATATTTTGGAATACAAGTACACGGAATGGTCTGTTTAAATTAATTTGTTTAAGGACACTTGCACTATCATCAGGGGCGGATCCAGGATTTTGAAATGGGGGGTTAAATTTTAAATACAATAGAACCAAAGCCTGTTTTTTTTATTTATTTGAGAAATACTTTAGAAAAAAGAAAGAAAGGGTCTCAGAAAAGGGGGGGTGAAAATTCACCCAGTTCATCCCCCCCCCCCCCCCCTGGATCCGCCTCTGATCATTTGTTTTTCTTGAAAAGCCTATCAGTGGTCAGCCTGTCTACAGGATGTTATTACAACCCCTGGACGCATGTGTAGATATTATAAAGAGTTCCATCGTTTTTATATAGAATTCAGACTAGATAACTCTTCGTTTGATAAAGTGCTCGCGCTTGACTTTTATCTGAATTTCTCTATAAGCCTGTTTTAGCAAACGTCTGCATAATATGGAGCTCTCTAGTTAAGAAACTAAACAAACTGAGTTACAAGAACGAGAGGACTTTCCAGACGAGCGACGAAAAGTTTGCTGGTCACTCGAACTGGAGGAAGTGCGCTATTATGTGCCTTTGCCGCAAAACACAGAAAGTCGCTGGAAGAGAACAATGAAACATTTTAAAGAAAAAGCTCTGGACCTTCTGGACTTTAAACAAAAGCCACTCATTTTACTCTGAGACTTATGCGATAGCAGCACAAAGTACAGTTGTTGTTTATTGCCATTCTAAATGTTTCATTTTGTTATATGCAAGTAAGGCATTTGATGACTATATTTTGGAATACACGGAATACTCTGTTTAAATTAATTTGTTTAGGAACACTTGCACTATCACATCGGCTGAAACTTTCGAATTCGACCAATTGAACGCACCCTAAATTTGTGTGCAGTGGTGTCAGAGCGGTTTTCAATTGAGTGTCGTAAAACCAAAACCGAAGTAATTACTCTGGGCAATCACAACAGACCCAGACAATCCAGCGCGGGAAAACGCGTAGGAGTAAGTCGTAATGCTGTTTTGCAAGGAACAGCAAAGAAATGTATGGTATTGATTTTACTTCTGATTGGTTGATAGAGCAGGTTTCAATTGAGTGTGAAAAGTAATTACTCAATTGCTTTGGTTTTTCATTGCTACGCTTTGTGATTGGCTAAAAAATCTCGCGCCACTTTCTCGACCAATCAGAAGTAAAACACCAATTGTGACTTGCACGCACGCGTTTTCCCGTGCTTGGCGCCGCCGACATGTAATTGCTTCGAGCTCTGATTGGTTCATTGGATTGTTAACGACTGCTGTGATTGATCAGAGTTATAACTTTGGTTTTGGTTTTACCACACTCAATTGAAAACTGCTCTAAAGTGGCGTGTGATTATGTTAGCCATTCGTAAATTAAAGCGTAGCGACGAAAAACCAAAGTAAATGGGAAATCACTTTTGAAACTCAATTGAAAACCTCTTTAACATTAACTACGCAAAAAGGAATTCATTTTGAATGACTCCCACTAACATACTTACTTAGTAAACACCAATGCAGTTAACCGTCATGCCCTTGAGCCTTAGATCACGTCAGCTTATTCATCTTTTTGTGTTGTATCTTAGCAAGAAAAATCTATGGCATTTTCCCGGCTTAAGTTTAGACCTCCTTTAAAATGGGGCCCTAAAATACTTTATGCATTGATGCCAAACCGAATGATTAAAATAAAATATCATATCAAACACTCAGGAGATTGTTAGTTCAGGTTTTTTACGTCGATCAAGATATCCAACACATTTCGGGCGTTACGCTTTGTTTTTCATATCTTACTTTCCTCTCTTCTCGGTGTTAAAATACAGTGGAGCACAAAATAAGTTAACTTATTAATAATAAAAAAATTCATATAAAAACTTTGCCCGGTGTTGTAATCCATAGAAATATCAAGGACGCCATACGCTATTGTGCAAAACCAAGATAAGATAAATTTTCTCCTGACAAAACATAGAAGGAATTTTTCTTAATTCATTTGTCTGTAAATATATTATTTAATATTGTCCAATGTTTTTTTTTTCTTAAATCTCAAGCGATTTCACTCATGGCAAGAGCGAAGGGTTTTAGGTAACGGCGGAAAACGAAAACACGGCAAACAGACAAGTAAATATTTTAATAAACAAACAAAAAACAAACCGGAAGAAAAATAGTATTGTTAAATTATTCCATCTTCTTGCCTTTGTTGGTGTAAGCCTTCATGTAGAAATTCACGAAGAGGATGATCAAACTGACGCAGTAAGACCACAAAAGAGAGAGGAGATTGGGGCTGAATCCACAAGCTACACGTAATGCAAACGTTGTATGAACCAGAATTGCCACGAACTGGAGCTGTTCAAGAAACAAAACAAGTACTAATCAGAGAGAGCTGAATAGCTCATTTTACAGTTTTGTACTTAGTTCCCTGACCCGGCAGCCTCACTTCCACTCAAAAGCCAGGTCCCTAAGCAGACAACTGAGGCCACTTCGAAAAATACCGTAATAATCTTTTATGTGCAGGCTCAGCCTCGCCGGGGTGTAATTATTCAAGTCTCCTTTGTTAGAATGGCACAATGGAATCCAGACTAACATGTAGGAACGCTAGGACGTAGCATTGTGTGTTCGTATACAAATGTAACCGTATGCAAATTGCCAAGAAGTTGAAGCATAGCACGTGCAGTTCGTGCTGAAAACAAAAGAAATTGGAAAAATCAGGCTTACATCAAGCACCACCCAAACCTGCACTTTAAAGAGTATTATGGTATTTTTCAAAGTTGCCTAATGGACTATTACTGTGTGCTTAGTACCCTAGCCAGCCTCATTTCCATTCAAAAGCCAGGTCCCGAAGCAGATATCCGTTGATAGCCCTTCACACGGTTGATTTTTCTCATTTGCATTACAATGTTATCCAACGTGGATGCGAGGCAATTTCGGGCTAAAACTACAAAATAGCCCAAAATTGCCTCACATACATGCTAGATTTCATTGTAATGCAAATGAGCAGAGTTAACCGTGAAAAAGGCTATTGGACCATTACTGTACCACATTCACTCCATGAACGACTCCAAGATATTACTATTGAACCAATAATTAAAAAGGCGCGCATTTTCACATAATCAGCATTGCGAATTACGAACAAGAGAATTCAAAAGTGTACGTGACTTGTATCATATATTATAGAATTAATGGTATATATACAGTTTCCCCTTCTTTCGTAACATTTTTGCATTAGTATAAACTCTCTTTAGACGGACAACCCTGTAAGGCGGACACCTCTCTACAACGAACATCAATTATTGACTTGTTCTCGCCAAATATTTCACTTGTTCGTCTGTAACTAAACTCTCTATAAGGCGGACATCAAATTATTGGCTGGTTCTCGCCAAATTTCACTTGTACTCTGATCTGTAATTAAACTCTCAATAAGGCGGGCAACTTTCTAAGGCAGACGGCTTGACCAGGTCCTGAAGGTGTGCGGCTTAGACAGAGTCCACTGTTTGTAATTACAGTTTTTTATCAAAGGCTCCTAAGAGCCAACCCGTGAATAAGAAATGCTAACGCGTAACGCAATATTGCGGTAAGCTTATGTTCTCACACTGACACGATTCAATATTTTTTAATTAAACGTAAGGATTTTGGAGCGAAACGCAAAAAAAATACGGTACATCACTTTCATAATGTTCTGCAGTCCGAAGAAGAAAGAAAAAAAAAGGACGTCCCGAGCGAGATTTGAACCTCGGCCTTTCGACTGTCATTCCGCGCTTTAAATCACTAGGCCACCGTGATCACAGAGTTTGAACGGGATAAATTTAATTACTTCAAGGTAGATACGCCTCAAAAGTGTGTCTCTGTTGAAAAATCCTTTTAGATCGATTTTAATGTTGCATTAAAGACTCCAAATGCGAAACAACTTTATTCACGTTATTCTTGTTACGAAACGCATTCGTAACAAAGCATTACGTCACTAAGTTTACAGCTGATGGAAGGAGCGAGTGAGCGAGTGAGCGAGCGAGTGCTCATTTGCATATCTGTCTCCGTTACCGATAACCCGTTCATTACGCGTGCGCGTATTCACGGGTTAAAAATTGCAAATCCGCATGCAATTCAGTCCTTGACAGCAAAGTGTTTCTGTGATTTAATAACCGCTTTATATTCATCTTGAAACAAGCTTCCGGTTGAGATATCTCACTTCTATAAAGGTGACTCCAAACCTTTGTGACTGTCCTTCAGCAAAAACTTATTTGCGCGCTGTTTTCGGTAAAAC
Source organism: Cladopsammia gracilis (assembly GCA_022457155.1). Taxonomy (NCBI): domain Eukaryota; kingdom Metazoa; phylum Cnidaria; class Anthozoa; order Scleractinia; family Dendrophylliidae; genus Cladopsammia; species Cladopsammia gracilis. The sequence goes on along the minus strand of JAJGOT010000026.1, from coordinate 1,545,509 downwards.
CGTGGCAATTTGTATATCAATAGGTTTGCAGTGAATATTACCTGCGTAAGCGACGGAAAATTCAACATCGTATCGCATTCAAGCGCCAAGATAAGCATAACTGCATAGTTAATCACAAATAACAATGTTCAAAAGAATTCAAGCTGCACAAATCGTATTCGTTGTTATTCACTGATTGCTGTGGTCGCTCTCTTTTTCGTAGTCTTCATTTCCAAATTTGTAACGTTACCATTTATTAGAGGTCCTTACGCATACAACTCAACCAAGAACAAAACTAATCAAGGAACACACAAATGGGAACAAGAACGATACAGGTTTCAACACGTTTATTTTGTAGCGTACCTGCAAATTTGTTGGTGCGTTCCAGCAGACTTTGCCGGTCAACTCTGCACGACGCACCGTTACCATAGCTAAGTGTATTGACCACGTTAAATAAACTGTCTATTGTTCAGTCTCTAAGGGATTACAACTTGGCCTACAACAACATCTGAAACAAGGTTTAATCCAGGTAAGAACTTTTGCCAATGCTTCAACAACCACTCTCCCCACCCCTCCCCAACTGATTTTTTTTCTCGGATGTTTGCTAATGTCATAGTAATATCTGGCTGAAGTTGATTTGGCTTGACATAAATGCTCGTGCGGGAGAAAATTATCAAAAACAGCATTCTCGCTCCCAGTTGTGCCTTGCTTGCCAACGTTATATTCAAACGTATTCGTTTCTTAGTGCGAACCAAAAGGAAGCAGACTCCGCAGATGAGATTGTAGGCTCTGCATTTGCATTTGAATAGATAGACTAGATAGCCTCATTAGTGATTAATTTATACATCAAGCTAGTTAAGTTATAACCACTTTGCCGTCCTCAGTGATGGCAAAAAGCCGTCCTTTACAGTTCTGTGTCCGCATTACTGGTGATAAAAATATATATAAATTCTTGGATATATGTTCCTTTTTCTCATATCTAATACATACGATCAGCTACCCTATAGGTTAAGCTAACTAAAATCAGTAGATTTGCAATATATTTATATAATTTGTATCATAAAGAAATGTCTGTCAATAGATCTATTTTGGTCAATATATTACTTCAAAAAGCCAGTAGAAAGTATAAGTACAGAAATATAAACACGAACTTTCACAAATATAAAATAAATAATTGAGTGATTTTCTTTAAACCGTGAAATAGTTACCAAGTAAGTAGGCGCTGGTAGGCACTGATTCCATTGTTTTCTTGTTTAGTTTTTACTAATTTTGACTAATTTTGATTAATTGCAAGATACTGTTTCACGGTCTAAGTAAAATCACTCTAAGTTACCTTTTTAATAATAAAAAAAACTTACTACTGTTTAAAACTCAAGATTGTTGCAATAATTTATATAAGAAGAGAAATGTCAAAAGATATATTTTCGTCAATATCTTACTTTAAAAAAGCCAGTAGAAAGTAGAAATACAGAAATATAAACACAAACTTTCACAAATATAAAACAATAAAAAAATATAAAAACTGTCTACTGTTTGAAACTAAGACTGTTGCAAAAAGTTAAAAGGGCAACTTTTTCTGCTTTAGAAAAACAAGAAAATGACTTCTATGTTCCTTTTTCTTATATCTAACGAGTCTAATCAGCTACCTTATAGGATAACCTAACTAAAACCAGTAGATTTGCAACAGATTTTCAGAATTTGTATCATAACGAAATGTCAATCGATATATCTTCGTCAACATCTTACATTAAAAAGCCAGTAGAATGTAAAAATATAAACAACAGCTTTCAAAAATATAAAATAAAAAATAAAAAAAACTGTCTACTGTTTGAAATTTAAGACTGTTGCAAAAAGACAAATGGGCAACTTTCTCTGATTTAGAAAGACAAGAAAAATACCTCCTATAGTTTTAAGCTTATACATACGGTTTGACCAAAGATACAATAGTATTTTCGTGAACACCAAATAATATTTTTAGCCAAAGCACACTTGACATGGCCACACGTGAATTTTTTCCTTTTAAGCACTAATCATTCACAAATTCTTTACGTTCACCGCAGAGAAGCAAATCCTTTACTGCCGTATTTCTTCAAGAGATCTTGTTCTGTATCACATCTGTCAGCTTAACTTAACATAGCCTGGTTTTCACAACCGACATAAGCACAATTGTTATACAATTAGCATATATTAGTTTATTAGCTTTTTTGCTTTAATTCTTATCGTGTTAAAATAAAGGTTTTATGTTATATATGTTATGTTATTTCACAGCGTGAGCAGGGTTTTAACGCAAGAAAAAAATCACCCAAACATTTTTTCTTTGCGCGTTTACTTGCCCCCGTTCGCTTCCACCTTAGCTCTTGTGTTTGTGATTACGCCGCTTGCAAAAACCAGGCTTGAAGGTAAAAAGCAAAAAAAAAAACAGTTCGACAAACTATTATATTTCTTTGTTCTTTTCTACGTAGGCTTTGCTGTAGAAGTTGAGAAAGAAAACACACAGAGAGCACATGTAACTAGATTGGAGCCATAAGAAGCCATTTAAGAATCCACAATTGATTTGAATAGCATTGGAAGTGTGCACTATTACAATCATGAATTGGATCTAGAACAAAAAGGAGACAAAATCTATGATTAGCATATAGCGATATCATCTCTATTCATTTCGGCTTTAAACCAATCATGCAATTTAACTTAATTTCACCACTAATCCGCGCATCTGCCACGTCATTCTTGGACACGTGACAACCCTGACAATTTATCATAGTCGTGTCGAATCGCCCGTTTGCTCTGCTTAAAACTTTTGGATCGACGTCTTCAAGTCACTCGCACCTGGAGTGTACTATTCGAGTATAAGCTGTTCAGCAGTACTTTCGTGTGGCGCTGATCACTGACTTGTTAAGCTGCAATTACCATTTTAGTGGACATTATTACACCAGTGAAAACCCACAAATAATATAATGGTCCAGTTTTGTTTAAAATTACTCCACTAGTGCTCCAAGAGATAGAACAAGTGTCTTGGGCTGCAGATGGCCAGGATGGAAATGGACTGAAACTTGAAAAAATTGGGCCTCGTGTCTTGAAAAAACGGCTATAAACGACGCGGATTACTGGTGATTCTCTCTTCGTTGATTCATCTTCCTCTTTCTGTTCTATAAGCATTCAAAAACGTCGTAATCCCCATGATGCATTGCAATCTGAAGAGTGGGCAATCAAATGAAGCTACTGAGCAGTACAGGGTGGTCATCCCTGTGCAACTGCGGCACTTTTCCGTTTCATTTTTGTATAATGGGATTTTTGCAAACTTGGGATGTTTTTTCCAGCTTTCAACTGAGGCAATAGTAGTAAAAGGGATCAGGTTGCAACGGTGAACGAAGTAAAAACAAGATTTGTTAATTTATAAGGATAAAAAACCTTTTAGAACAGATCATTTCGCGAGGAGTGAGGGAAACTAAACGATAGGTCCTCCATGCGTATATGTGACAGAAGGCGGGCTTAGGTAAGGCAGAAAAACAGAACTTTCAGACACGTCAAGTGAGAGAAAAAAACAAACATGCAATAGGGCAGGTAGTTACTACTTTATTTACCACACACAAGTGAACTTATTACTTATGGCGTATTGTCGAGCATAACTATGCAATAGTTATGGCATGACGGTATGATATTTGAATAAGCTAAACGACAATTTACTTATCTAACAACTTTGTCTCCTGTAACAAAGTTGAAAGTCGATTTAAGTTCACTGTTCTAAACTTTTGTGTTTGGTAAAGTATTATGTGGCCATTCTACACGATTTTTGTTGTTGATATATCTTAAAATTCAATTTTTGTGAGTAACATCCTGTTTACGTCAGTTCGGTTTGAATATTCGTAATTTTGTCAATGCAGTTATCGAGTGGGCAACATGCTGCTTCAATCTCTAGTCATTGTTCCACGATTAACAATACCCATTAGACATACCACCAGTATACTGGACTGGGATATCAAAACCAGATATCCACGAGTCTACTTATGTCAGTTTTTGCTGTTTACTTCTCCAGTTCCTAAATTAGGAAGTTATATCAAGGATCCAAATTGGATGGCTGACTGACGATCGATTTCAATCATTTACGGCTTTAAAAATTCACATATCCTAAAATGTTTTCTAGTCTACACCCGTAGTCTATGCCTGATAACATCAGTTTAAAATATGCTATCTACTTATTCATCACGTGAACGACTTACAATTGTTAAAATAACTATGCGCAATCATTTATTCTGATTTTTTAAGGTCGTTGTTGTTGTTGTTATTTTTGTTGCGGTACGCCTGGATGTAGAAGTTGGAAAACAGCATAATCAATGTGATCAGATAAACCCAATTCAGATAGAGCTGATTCCGGCTGAAACCACAATCAATTCGCAGGGCAATGGTTATGTTAATCACGATTGCCACAAACTGAGTCTGTTCAAGGAAGAAAGAAAGAAACAAAACAAGTGTTAGGGGCTGTTTTATTACACGACTCATTCATACCAGTACGAGTTCATCGGGGCCCTCTTGTGTCTCTGTATTCGTTTACATGTTACCAGCACAAAGTCTCATTCCAGTACGAGATATACCGATACCAGTTCATTCCGGTAGCTGTACCGGATCAAGATCTCCTACCGGTACTATGTAAACGCGGTACGACCACTCGTTTCGGTATGACTGAAATCACTCTCTTGGAAAACTGAAACGGGTTACGCATAAGTAATAGTCGTTATTCTATCCAATAATGGACGCCATATTTGTTGTTTTTGTCCATACGGTACCGTTTAAGAGTTTAATTTTGCGGAGTTAATTTTTGCGGATTTTACGGATTTCCTTCGATCTGCAAAAAACACTCCTGCAGAAAAAAACTCCCGCAAAATTTTCCGCCGCAGAAAAATTAGTAAATCTTGTTTTAAAGAATCTAACCCACCCAGTTTGCATTGCGCGCCTACGTTGGTTCATCCGCCATTTTCAGGGCCCCGAAAGTCCATACTGTATTGTAGATTAGAAATTCACTCGTGCAAGAGGTGATATGCTTGCCCAAATATGGAATAGAGCCGTATCATAACAATAAGAGAAGCGCGCAATGCAAACTGGGTGGGTCAGACTCTTTAATGGTGTATATCGGCTTAACAGGAACTTTTTAACAGTGAACATATTGCTTTGATAACTCCGAGGCGACCGGCACAACAGTCATCTGTATTCCCGATTCAACTCCAGACACGTCCTCAAAAGAACCAGATCGACTAATACGTTGTTTATGTTCATGTTGGCGCTAGAACAGCAACCATAACTATGGGAACAAAAGAAACTTTCGGTCAGGAAGTAAAATTGCAATTTTATACCGATACTGCCTTGAATTTTATTTATACTTGACCAGAAATTCGCAAACATTTTCTCCCAGCAATAATTTTAGCTGTCTCGATCCGCAAAAATTTCCTCCCGCAAAACAAATTCAGTCGGCAATCCGCAAAATTTTCCTCCCGCAAAAATTTCCTCGTACACGGTATGTCGATCGGTATGAAGTGTCCCTCCACAGTCCCTTCATGTAACTGACGCGGTATGACTTCCTACCGGTTCGAAATTCATACCGGTAGGAAATTTTTACCGTGTCATGTAAACAGCCCCTTACATTTTGGTGGGTAAGATCCAGCTCGATCAATCTCAACAAACAACAAGCCGCTTACGATTAGGCGACCAGTTTGCCTGAGAAACAAGAATGAAACGACGCCTAATGAAAGAACGCAAACACTAGTTCCTTAGTGTTAGCCATGTGATTCTTCCAGGGGGCAAACATTGTAAAAAAGAAAATGTTTGGAAAATCGGCTTTTCCTAAAAGTCAAGTATTAATGTAAAAATCATTTTCAGAGTTTAGATAGTTGGCAGACATTATTTTTGTTATTATTTTGGAATGGCTGATCTAAATCTGACAGATACGCTAACACAATGAACAAAACTAAGCTCACTACTTCACAAAAAAAAAAACTACTTAGAAAACTACTTAACTACTCAGAAAGGGAGAATATAATTCACTGAAGCTTGAATGTAGAATTTAGAGAAAAGTACTGAAATCTGAACTAGCAAGGACATATAGAAAAAACTTGACCTAACAGGCAATATTTTGCTATAAATAGCCGTCATTTGCACTGATCAGCTCGGGAATAAGACCACAAGACAACTTTAATGCTGAACCATTTTATTATTAAAACTCCAAACATGTTTTTCAGTTCAAGTGACGAAAACTAATCAAGTACACGTCTTTTTTGAAAAAATATATATGAAAAATAGAACTTTAAAAAGAAACCTTGTTCCACCAGGTCCACAAATTTGAAACAGGAAATAAACACCTATGAGGATATTCTGTTATAAATAAATCATAAATATATACACATCACTAAGTGAGCACCAACAATTTTCCATTGGACTAAAAATTCTACACGATTGTGTTATATGGTTCGTTTCATTTTCCCCAGATATGTCAAGTGGAACGAATATAATTTATCGTTTACAGTTTTCTGCTGCAAACTGAAGCAAGTCCAAATACCTTCATACCGGTATCATAAAAATGTTGAAGATATGAATCATATTTCTCAGATTTAATTCCATTTCTCAGTCACTCGCCCAGTCATCTACTATTTTCTATTGCTTATCACGACAAGTCCATAAAACCGTACATTGCAACGACATCAGTCACTGAGATGTGTTTGTCCAATCCATTTATCCACCAGTCCAGTCTACGATTCCTTTTTGCTTTCCTCCTTGCTCTTTCTAGTTTGCAGGTACGTTTTGATGTAAAAGTTGGTGAACAGTGCCATCTGAATAAATGTGTAGAATACGATGACCCATTTTGCCCAGGTCGGGTATTTACAGTCGTGGTTGAGTAAAGCACCCACCCCAGATATTATGATAACAGTAAACTGCGTCTAAAAGACAAAAGCAGACAAGCAAAACATCACCAAAAACTCTGTTACGTCTCGCAGCAAAAACCTTGGTTTCTTTATAACATCGAAAAGCCATACGATCTTATTTTTTTAATGTACGCAATCTTCTTCCACGAGCTTTACGAGACGAATTATGATTAAGTTTTATAGGAAACATTATACGAATTAACAGCGAATTTGGTTATCAAGGAGAGAAGATTAATGTCAGAAATAATTAGTCCAAAGAAAAATGACAATCACTTTCGTTACATCGCTGCTGAAAATGTTTCGAGCGAAACAAATTCAGCGAGTATCTTACATATCTGTTATGGTTCTGTGCGTTTTAGATTAAAGCCGACCTTTGATTAATGGGCTAACTTTAACGATCTCAAAAGACATTTAAAAACGCGGAAATGGTCCAGTTTTGTTTATAATTACTCAACTAGTGTTCTAAGAATACAAATACTGTCTTGGGCTGCAGATACTCAGTATGGAAATGGTTGTAACTTGAAAAAAAAATAAATAAATAAAAATGGGCCACTGTTTTTAAGTTTATCGCTTGGTGTTTAAAACTCGGATTATGGTCGATTTTTATTTTCGAAAATTCACTTCATATCTTCCTCTTAAGTGTTCTATAAGCATTTCTTGTATGACGAAAGGTACTTCGTTTAACAGTTGTGTCTTAAAAACGTCAAAATCCCCACGCCTAACTGACTCCTACTGACTAACACTCACTCAGCTACCTTGCTACCATACTGGAGTAACAGTTAACCTAACAATAAACGTTTTATTGAAGATCAAAAATCAAATCGCACTGATCACTTTTTGCCATCTTCATATAGATCCGACCTCTCCCCATCACACCCCAGTTACAGGACTGCGTTAGAAAGTTTACTTTAGTTTATGTATAATATATATTAGTCGTTAACATTACGAATGTTTAATGTCTCTTCAGCTCTTAACAAGTTAAATATTTACTTAACCGCAATTAGCTATTGGGCTCAGAAGCTAGCGCAATTCCCTTTAAACTGTAAGTATTAATAGATTAATATTAATAAATAGATTAATATTACATTAAAATTAACAAGGAACGACACAGACAAAACAGGGAGATCAAGCTTTATTAAAACCGCGTTGTTATTATTATATTTAATTAGTTTAATTTTATTTACAAGCTGTATTCTTTTATAAACATATTAATGGCAATTAGATTTTTAATTGAAGCGATTAGTTAGAACAATTAAATTGCATTTAAGCATTTAGTTTTACCGAGTAACAAAGAGGGATGAGCGAGACCAGGGGTGAAACCAGCGCATGAGATTCTCATAGGTAATAAAAACATGGCTTTGGATTAAAGAACAAACTTTCACGCACATTTCTCACTTGAAAATGTAAAAAAGCGACGACGAATGTGTTTGCGGATCGCATTTACAAACTCGTATTGGTAAATACAAGTTCGCCCGTGTGGACGTCGCAAAAAGTTTGTTGAGATGCAAAAATGGTTTTTGCGCTGTTCATACACACGAAGTTGTATTTACCAACACAAGTTTGCAAACTTTATTTGGTGGTGCAAAGACGCCTTTAAAGAAAATAACTTATTCACACTCCGCGCTCGAGCATCCACGCTTGCGATTCGTCTTCACTGTTCTCAGATCTTCCAGAAGAGGCTATGGACAGTTGAACTACGAACAGTATCTCTTTTCTCCTAGGGCTATTCGAGCGAAATGCCGTGACAAAAAAGGAGGGACTGCTCGTAGTCTAGGTAACAATAATTAAGCTTAATTCGTGACCGGCGCTTCTCAACAGGCCGTTTGCATCCAAGTGCAAGCTCAAATGGTTGCGATTCAGTAACACGCGTCCACCGGCCTGTCAGATGCAAAAGACCTGTTACCGTATTATGTTGCCTGTATTCATTTACAAAAGGCGCTTACAATTTGTGGCTGACCGAACAATTGAAAGCAGTCTCGTGGCAGTACTGACTCATATGGCTGTCTTACTACAGCAGGCCAAAATCGGCAAATTTTGTTGCTCCGACGCGAAACACAAAAAGCGCAGAAATTGTCTTCGGCTAAAAATCCGGAAGGAGGCGCTAATTTTTTTTCTGGCTTGTAAAAATGACAGTAATCGGTTTAGCGCGAACTAGTTGGCCTAGACCGACCTATTCTGACAAATAGTACGCGCCCTGAGTAAATTTCTGGCCAACAGGAAGCCAAACAAGTGTGATCAGTTGAAGCCCTCATAATCAATTCCAAGTGACTGGTGTTGGTGATACAAACAGCAAACACTTCATATTGTTCGGTTGGTTTGATGCAATATTTTGTTGCGGCAACATGTTGTAAGTTTTAAAAAGTTTTAAAAAGTTTTAAAAACTCGCAACGTGTTGGCACCCGTCAATTGCGCTCAAAATAGTTCGCACCTTCAAGTTTCACAACATCAACGTTTCGCACAACAATTCTGCGCTAAAATGGTGCGATTCGTCGCGTGACAACATAGGCTTTAAGCGTGATAATGGAGACAGTTTCCTTCGCAGCCGCTACTTGGGTCGTCACGCAACGCTCGGAGAGGAGCGTAACGGTTGTGAAGTGACAACGACCGCGGGCACAAGATCACCTTTTGGGCTCAACTGAGTACTGTTTGGCTACCACTGGTTGCTTAATTTGCTTTAAAAGATGTTGCAACAAAGAAGGGATATCTTACCAGTTGAAGCTTGGTGATGTAGCGTTTCCACCACAGGTACGGACGCATTTGAGGACCAAAAGCAGACAGACCATAATAAGCGTACATGACCACGTGGACAAAGCTATTGCATGTTGCACCAAAGTAAGCTAAAAATTACAACAAAGGGAAATTAGAAAGATGTTGTGTTCAGCACGTCACGTGCATGTCACGTGTATGACACTTGCATGTCTCGTGTATGACACGTGCATGTTTCGTGCATTCTGAACACAGCATCACCACAAAGGGAAATTAGATAAAGAGAAAACTTCAATACGAAAACAAGTTAGAAGACAAAAACAAAAATGTATAAAAAGATACTTACAGACACCTCCTGAAACGAACAAAAAACAGTGTTAGCGCCAACAGAACTCGCGTCTTACCAAAATAACTATGTCAATATGAAACAAAGAAAATTTCCTTTCAAGGCAAGCTGTGATAATCTTGAACAAATTCTATTTCTATAATTCATTGTCATATTTTCTTCGTTTCCTGTACACATTAGTTACTTTCTCCTACAGTTGTCTTTGTAAAATTATTTGCGATTGCGTGTGATTTTTAATTCTAACCCCATTATTTTGCTTTTTCAATTCTTTCAAGCTTTCTTAGATGAAGATAAGAACGAAAATGAAGGAAATTCATTTACATATATTTCTTCTTCCATTCTCTTTACCCTTCTTGTCTTTTCCCACCTTCCGAACTCCACTTGCAATCCATACCCCTTCCCCTCCCCTCCCCTCTCCTCCCCTGTCTTTCCCCACCCTCCCCTCTCACCTGGAGTCCACTTGCAGACCATCCACCACAGCACGCACATGCTGGCGTGATGATAAACGTGCAAAAACGTCACTTGGTTGTTTTTCTTACGTAGAATGAAGAAAAACTGTAGAGCAAAAAAAAAAAAAAAAAAAACGTCAGTTGGTGAAACCGTCTTTTTCAGCTACATCTCACAAGTGTTCAAGAATGAATGTTTTTGAACAACTTACACCATAAACTTACCGTGTCTAGATATTCCACAAACTTCGACATCCAGTAAACATAACAAACGCGCGCAAGCTGTAACAAGAAAAACACAAATAGTATTGGCAGCATAACTTGTACGATTTTATATTCTAGTCTGTGACGCAGTTTATTCAGGGATAACGCTTTCGCCAAAAACGTTACTATAAAGGCATAAAGGTAAAAAAGAGTCGCACACGAGCCACGTTGGCCCACACGGTCGGAGCTTAACCCGGTTTCTGTAGTATGAAGCAACTAGGAATATTGCTACTCCCCCCTGGATGGGATGCTAGTCCATCGCAGGGTTACCCCCGCATTTTGTCGCCGGTACCCATTTATACACCTGGGTGGAAAAGAGACAGTGTGGAGTAAAGTTTCTTGTCTAAGGAAACAACACGACGGCAGAGACCAGGCTCGAACCACCGACCTTCAGGTTGAAAGTCCGAGGCGCTAACCACTAGACCACCGTGCCGCCCACACTATAAAGGCATATTTTAGCTTATTGTGCAATGGGATTTGATTGTCTGTAATATTTTCGATGAACATGGAAGCTGCGGAAAATTTTGTACGATCAAAATGGTACAGTGTCTTGGGCTGCAGATGGCCAGGATGGAGATGGATTGCCACTTGAAAAAACTGGGCTAACATTTTCAAGTTTGTCACTTCGTGTCTTGGAAAATTTGCTAAAATTCTGATTATGGTGTATTTTCTCTTCGCAAATAAACTTTATATCTTTTTCTTAGTGTTCTATAAGAATTTCGTGCATGACAAAAGCAGATACTTAGTTTTAATTTGGAGCAGTTCTGACCCCAAAAACGTCAAAATACCGTGACATAGCTCCTTTAAGAAGCATTTTAGTTTCCTCGCGTTAAGAAACGTCCGAAGTGCTTCATAGTGAGGAAGTGTGGGTTCATTTTGAGACTATGTTTAAGTTCATAGAACTGTTATACACAAAAGGCGTAAATCCTGTTATGTTTAGACCGTCACTACGCGATAAAAGATGCCTGGCACTCGCTCGGGATACATGATTACCTACCCGAGTTAATCTTGGATCGTCACGAACATATGGCACTGGTTCACAAAGAAGGTTGAAGTTTGGAATATCCAAGACTGACGCGATGAACTGCACAACAAAAACAAGAATACAATCATAATAAAACCTTCCATCGTTGTTCCAGTTCTGATAAATTATAATCTGTTGGATAATTTCCCTTGTTAATGATTCTTTATTGACATAACTTGTCTGCTCACTTAACGATGTATTGATAGTGAAAGACGGTATGGTATACACAAAGTCAAACCATGTAGATCACTATCTTATCTACACAATTCGAGATTTCTCCGACGTTACGTTGTCACCGCTCTTTTCTACGATGTGTTGCGCCAGTTAATAATTCCTCAAATCTACAATAGGCGACAAAAATAGTTGACACACTCAAAAACAAAACCAGTTTTCGTGACATATTTATCACTGTATCTTTCCTTTTACTACACTCTGCCGCATTAACCCCCGTCCCCCCATCCAATGTTGTAGGATTGTAGCGACAGACCTGACGAAACGATACACAACATTGTCTGGGGGGTGGGGGTGGGGAATTAGGGGGGTGGGGCTGAAATGCCTCTCGTCCCGAACAAAATGGGGTTCAAAATGACAATGTGTCAACAATATTGTCGCCTATTGTCTGAAGTAAGAAATGTGCTATTTCTTCCCAAAAGTGCGAGGAAATTAATCGGTTATTACAAATATTAATCTGCACTGTCCGATGTTTTGATTCATGCGAACGGCGTTAATAGCTGATTAATTACATTCTAATTGCAGCCGTTTATCGAATTTTTTGGTGATGTTATAATAGTCTTAAGCACGTGAATAAAGCGAGGCAAAATGGTCTTCGCTGGTAAAATTGACGAAGAAACTCGTGCCTTTGGGTGCATTGCACGAAAATACAAAGGGTTAAGACTGAAGTAAATGATCGACGAATGATACGTTTGAAGGTCTTCAGAAAATCAGATTTTAAAAAGTCTGAAAAAGGGCCAATGTAACAAAGTCCACCACAAGAATGAGCGACCAGGCCGGCCAAGAAAGTTGAGTCTCCGTGTAGAGCGGCCATTCCTTCGACAGATTTTCTCTTTAAGGAAAGAAGAGGGGAATTTTGCCGTAAAGCGAACAATGGAAGAGGCCGCCTTAAAAATTTACCAAAGTTTCTTGCAGACTGAGTACAACGCTGTAACACAGCGTGACACGCGCGCGTGACATATCAAATTACTGTCACTTGATGTGGCATTTACAACAAATTCTTATTCATTTCTCGCAAAATTCATGTATCAAACCCGAATTTAGAACATGAAATATGTTCACTCTTTCATTCTGTTATAAAATCAGCCTTTAAAAGGGGAAATATGTGTCTATCTTTTGAAATTCCACGCTTTACCACAATTAACCACGATTTACCATGGTAAACAATAGAACATTACTAAAGCAGTTTTTTATTTCAACATGGTAAAGCGTGGTAAAGCGTGGTAAATTGTGGTAAATCGTGGTTATTCGAGACATCTTCTTTACTGCTTTCTTGTTTAAGGAAATTTTGCACAAGAAGACATTTATTTTGCTGTTATTGCGAAAGTTCAACATGAAACCGAAAGATCTTCAAAAGAACCGTCATCATTTCAGTTTCCTTTCCGTTAAGCAAGCCGTTCCGTAATAAACACAATGGTGTTCTTGCCACTTGCAAAAAAGAGAAGGAATTCGCAAGTCCATGTTATCTTTTATCTTGTTTGAAAAATGCTAATAAATTCAGTTACATGCAACTGGCAACTAAGCAACGAATCTGCTACGCATATACCATATAGTTACGTATCTGTTTCTCGCTTTGACATTAGTGAGGCTCTTGACGCATTTGCGTGTTTTACTTATAACACAGCGAATTTCATTTCTACAAATAATCGTCAAATTTGGTCATCTATGAAAGTCTGTTGTGTGATATAGCAGTAAGTCCCCAAAATAATAATTTAAGCAAGAGACAGCGCCCTTGCCTTACCATGAATGTCTAAATAACAATTTTTGGATATCGGACAATAGGCGACAAAAATAGTTGACACACTCAAAAACAAAACCAGTTTTCGTGACATATTTATCACTGTATCTTTCCTTTTACTACACTCTGCCGCATTAACCCCCGTCCCCCCATCCAATGTTGTAGGATTGTAGCGACAGACCTGACGAAACGATACACAACATTGTCTGGGGGGTGGGGGTGGGGAATTAGGGGGGTGGGGCTGAAATGCCTCTCGTCCCGAACAAAATGGGGTTCAAAATGACAATGTGTCAACAATATTGTCGCCTATTGTAGGCACGTTTCTTACCGATTATTGCCAGATTAGTCTTAGATGAGAGCGGTTTTAAATTGAATGTCGTAAAACCAAAGCCAAATCACTCTGGCCAATCACAACAGACGCAGAAAATACAATTAACCAATCAGAACTCAAAGCAAATACATGTAGCCGGCGCCAAGCGCGGGAAAACGCCTTTTACTCCTGATTGGTTGAGAACATGGCGCGAAATAATTTCGGAAATCACAATCGCGAAATTACTTCCGACACACGATTCAAAACCGCTCTGTACTACTTCGGAAATTACTAACAACTGAAAATTAGTGGGGAAAAACCGTTGAAAAGCTCTCACCTCGTACACCATCCATCCTGACAGAAGCACAAGAGCAAAATTGTACACAATCAGCACTTCTCTCAGGCTGTAAGCTTTTCTGTTCTCCATGATCTTAGGCCCGACCTTGACAATGAAGAGGTACATGGCTACTAAAGCGATAGTGGGCCATGGAGTAGCAATCAGCGGCCATTCTTCAGTCTTCGGGTCTGAAGTGAAAAGAAAAAAAATACAACAGGTTACCTACAACGTCCTACATGTAAGTTAGATAGATAAGTTGCATTGATAGAGATTCTATCTTAGCTGGTTACCGTATTTTCTCAATTAAACGCCTCCGGCGTCTATTTCAAACTTGGCCTAGTGGACCCGGCGTTTCTTTGAATCAGAAGTTTTTTCTCTCCCGCCATTTTTTTAAGAAAGGGTTATTATTCGTTTTTCTTGGCAGCCGTGTACCTTGCCCTTAAATCTTAAGTTTATTATACCACAAATAAACGTTTGAGAGGCTTTCTTACAACTTCTTCTATTATACCCGGCCTTTATTCGGAGTCCGTCGTTTAATCGAGAAAATACGGTAGGTAGGTGGGCAAGTAAGTTGTTTATTATAGTCAGTTTTGGTATATTAGGTTGGTTGTTAGGAACCGAGGGAGACCGGTGGGTATATAGTTAAATTCAGGAAGAGGGATAAGCTGGCTTGGAGTGAGTAAATAGGTGATGGGGTAGAAAGATCGATACCCTAATGTTTTATCATCGATGGTTTGCGAAAATTTCACGCAGGAAAGATTATTCAAGATATATATTATATACTTAAATAAACGACTTTTTTCTTTATTTCTTAAAATGCCGCCTAGTATTTAAATTGCCCGTGGGGGGAAATCTCTATTCCTTATAAGCTCGGCTTCTTGGAGATTTCCCCGCCACAGTCACTCCTCCCAGTAATGTACAAATTTTAACTTTAATGTTAGTCAACCTATTTATTATCGTTTTTATTCTGTTTGTAATTCATTGTGTGTGGCAAAATTAAAAAAATAAAAAATAAATAAAGGTAGCACTTTGTCTGGCCTGCGTATATAGTTGCCTCTTATCGCTCCTGGCGGCTTTTCTGCCAGATTTGTTGCATTCTACCCGCGATGCTTTGACAGGTTTTCGTCGAACTTAAATACTCCAAAGAAAGGCAATAGGGAAGGCAGGTACGCTCACTTGGTAAATAGTTGGAGGAAAAAATGCTGAGATTAAAAGGTGGGCCTGTTGATGGAGAGAGGTAGGCGGCCGCAGGAAGGGTATGTTGCAAAGTGTGGTCGGTTGGTAGGTAGGTAGGTATTTAAATACAAGAGAGGTAGTTTGGTTTTAGCAAGTGTGGTAAAGGGAGTGGTCAGTATGTGTACTCACCTCCGTTCTCAATGACCCATTGGTAGTAATCTACTAGTCGTTGTGTAGCAGTCGTCATATTTACCTGCTTTAACTACCTGTAGATCACAAATAGATTTATAAAATAAGCCGGAGATACAGTCGAACCTCGCATTACAGATACTTTTTAATGGATGAAAACCACTTTCCATAAACTCTGTGGAAACGAAAACGTATTTTTCACCCAGCTCGGTTTTCGTTGTCCTTTTTAGGGGAATATATAACATAACACCGTCCAATACAGTGTCTGAAAAGCTGGGTCTGGCTTTGATTGTAACAGGGGAGAGGCGGGGCGGGGCTGAAAACAATAGCTGATAACAATAGCAAAGCAAAGGATTAATATTCCCCCTCGCCTTAGTCCTCTACTGAATAATAAAACAACACAAACGGGAAGAAAAAATAGGGCTTAACAAGGAAAACACATTAGCATCAGTTAATATTTTTACTTTACATAAAAAGACGCCTTCATCAATCTTATTCCTACATAATTAACTTGTCGGGTCGAGACCAAAAAGCGAAATTTTGATGACATTATTCGATGGTTATCGTACCTCGATTTAGGTTACGGGTCTTCAATGATGTATGACGTCTCGTATTACGTTTGAAGCTTAATATTTTTCAGCCGGTTTCCCTTGGAAAACACACTGACATCCACTCCATTGATCTTCGAAAAATGAAGGCGGGCAGTTGGGCCATGGCGAGACCACGAGTACTGTTCATACATTTCCTTCTCTCTCCCTCCTTCTACTCATAACGAAGCAACGTGCTCATTACAAATTTGGCAAGAGCAAAACATGTGACCGTCTCGCTCCGTCAAGTGACGTGATACCAATGCGGCCTTGCGGAATCATGCTTTTTTGCATTTGAATTGAACGGAATGTTCTTCTCCGAAAAAATAACAATTTCTTTGTTTTAGAAATCCTCACAAGGCGAAAACTAAGCATGTTATTCACCTGTCCTTCGGGGATATGTGATATATTCCCGTCGTGGGGTACGCCCCCCTCGTGTCGTTCGCTCGGGCGTACGCCACGAGGGCAATATATCACATAATTATTCTCTCGCTCCAGGTCAATAACCCTTACTTGTCTCCATAAGTTATGGTAATACTAGTGAAAGTTTGGGAGAACTCGAGACAGCTGTCATAACACAGCTTTAGTCGTTCTCTTCATTTTCTCTGGTGTCAACTTAACCGTTTTGGTACATGCTTAGTGTTTTCCATTTCGTTAAGCGCTAATCAATCATAGGTTGTCAACAGTACTTATGTATAGCATAGAAAATAGATCGTTGGATAGTCTAATGAAGTGTCTGTTTGCAGCTGATTTGCTGACTTGATTTTTTCTGAACATTAGTCAATACGTGACGTTTGGGTTTTGCGCGACATCAGCGCATCGTCTATCGATTTGCAGTATATTTGCGTCACACAACAATGATTCGTCCTGTAAAGTTACAAAGAAACCGTTGCAAGAAAAATTGATAAGAAAGATCGATAAGGATTGTAACCGAACTCTGTCCGATATCAAATGAAGATAGCGGGTGACCCGGAAATATGATCGTTGAATACTCAAACAAAGAAAGAGTTTGTTAGCACCATTTTCTTACAAAAGGTTTCTTCGAAATTTGGTCAAAACGGGACTGTTGCGTCTTGCTTCGTACAGTGGATTGGCGTCACACAACACTAAACGTGTCGCAATTTAATGTCATATTTTGAAAATATGTCCTGAAAACATTGTTGCGAGGAAACCATTGTAAAATGAGACATTATATAAAAATATTGACTTGTAAGCAAGACAAGGCAAGCAACCGACAATGGATTTAGCGGGTGACCAAACTATTCGTGCATTTTCTACCACGCCCTACGTTGAAAGAAACTCGCTAAAGCGGAACAAAGTAACGGAAAATCAGGTGTAAATTTAAGAAATTAATTTCAACAATACGTGGGGCGGAATTGCGAAAATTTCATTTGACCATAAACAATTAAAAGTATTTATGTGCGTAAACTAAAATGTAGTTGAAAATGTGCCATAAGCTTTAAGCTAAATATTCACTGGCAACTGTCGCGAAAAAGAATTGTATAACGCGTAAAGAAATTACTGTGGAATCAAACTCTACCTTTACCAAGACAGTGCAAACTGACTTTTAGTTTTAACGCGAACCGTTCAAACGCGTCGGCCTGTAGAAAAAAACAAGCTCAATAACTCACCCGAAGCCTTCTGATCAATTTTCCTCTTTATACAGCGGCAAGCAGCTCTTGATAATTTACTGAGCGTCACGCTGGGACCGAAAGATTCTCGATAAGAGAAAAACACATTTAGTAGATTGTTTTAAAAATTGAGCCAATCAGAGTGGACAATTAAACAGGTGCGTTTATAGGTAACAGGTTTAACGGGTATTACACAAACAGAAGCTAAGCCGCATAAAGGTCTCGCGTCTTGTTTGTAACTCTAGCAGCAAAATATTTTGAATTGATGATCGCTTCTTATCGTGTTTTAATCCAAAAAACCCTGTAAAAGCACTCTCGTTCGAGTTAATATTGTTAAAAAAAAATTAAACAAAACATTTTTTGGTGACCATAGCAAGGACTCGAAGCAATAAATCCTTTCCTGTTCGGAACAAACCTAAAATGTATATCTGTATTAACTGTCCCATACTGCCACGGCCTGAAATATTAAAACTATCTGTCAATCACTTGGATCTCGCAAGCAAATTTCAAAGAAAATGGGCTGCGTTACAAATGAGCAACAAAATTGCCTATATACTAGTGTACCGTTCTTATGTACCAGTATAATTCCGCGTACAAATCCGCTTGATGATATGGATCCCTCTCACAGATTTTACAACCCTTTCAATTTTTAGCGGGGAAGGAGTGGGGGAATAGACCATTTTACAGTTGTGTGTTCGGTGACCTGGCCTTTGAATGGAAGCGAGGCTGGAGGTGACCTTGTTTTGATACAGACCTTAGTGCTTTTCATATGTTAATAATGTTTTTCTCAGGCTAACTAGCTGAATTTACATATGAAAAGCACTAAGTTCTGTATCACAACAAGGTCACCTCCAGCCTCACTTCCATTCAAAGGCCAGGTCACCAAGCACACAACTGTAAAATGGTCTATTGCACGAGTGAAACAACTTTGTCTAAGAACCTCTTCGCGTTATGTTTTCTAATTTGCACAACACGTTTTTAGGACGAAGAATGTTCTGTCATTTATCCTAATTCGTGCCGCTAATTTTTAGAACGAATCCAATACGAGACTGTTACTCTCTTGAAACATCGATTTGTCCATCTTTTATCTCGAGGACAGTTGGGCGAAACGTGGGGTAAACCGATAATGGCTCCGCCGCGCGCGACGTGCGCGTCTCACATGACACTTTAAAGAGAAGTGGGTCAGGTTGGTCTCTAATGCGCCTTGTATTATTGGTCGAACCATTTCCTCTTGCAAACGATCTATACATGTTTACTAAAGTCGTGTTTGTCTTTACCTTTGACTTTAGTATACGGTGTAAAAGTCGATTCGAATGAACTTTGTTACCTCCATTCCCTGATCCTGACGTAAAATAAACTCATGTTTTAAAGTCATATAACAAAAGGACCGCTAGAATCGATTGGCATTGGCATCCAGCGAAATCATAATCTTTAGCATTTGTTTGATAGTCCCTTGGAGGGCAGAGTTCTCATGTATATACCCACCACAAAGACTAAACAATAGACTACACGGAAATAATAGATCACAAACAAAGAGAATACAATGTAAAACCGTGGTGGGTATATACATGAGATCTAAGCCCCTTGGAGAACCCAACCAAACAATACCATACCAATAGAAATTAGTCACTATTGTTTAGTTACCAGGCATTTACTGTGTCTATTTGGTTGCGGTGTTCGATCGCTTTCGTCCTTCACGCGGTTGCGGTTTTCATCCCACCGCGGTAAATACGCGGAAAACAAAATAGCGGCAGCAGACGAGGTTTCACCGCGTCCCAATGCACTAATACCTTCGATCAGTTCAATCAGTACTGTATGTTTCTGCCCGCCTGATTGAAAATGTAATTTGTGAAATCAAAATGTGAATGCAGTATTCAATACCATTTCTGCACCTTTTTGTTTTTTCAAATAAATGACATAAACTTGCTGTAGGTTGTCAGTTCGCTACTTTACAAGATGTGATGTTTATATCCATGCATGGGGCAATCGTTAAGGATCCATTCCTTAACAAGATAAAGATGCACACGATGGTCACAAGAATACTGTAGCTATCTAAACAGGAACCCTGGCGCCAGTTTCATTTTAGGTAGGAATTTGGGACAAGACTACTATATTAGACAGCATGATCATTATATTGTAGATCTAGAGTGTAGGGGTCATAGACAAATTCGGCTAACGCATTGTTGTACCCAATTCAAACCTTCTGGAAATATAACATCCTTTGTTCACAATATTTCCATGTCAATGCTTCATATATGACGAACAAAGAGTTCTAATCCCAAAAGGTTTGAATATGATACAACAATACGTTAGCCGAATTTGTCTATTGTACGGATGTGTCTAAAGTGGCTGTCATGTGGTCTGTCCGAACAACTTCGCCGCTGCCTACAACAACAAGGCGTACGCGCTGTTTTCAAGTCGGAGACTACACTTAGTACTACACCTAGTACGGCCTAAAGACGCTGTTGACCCGACTAAACAAGATGGCGTGGTTTACAGAATTCCCTGTGAATGCGATAAAGTTTATATCGGCGAGACTGGAAGACCTATGCAAGACAAAATAAAAGAGCATGACCGAGACATCCGATTCGCCCGTACCCAGACCTCCGCTGTTTCAGAGCACGCCAACAACACCGGACACCACCCGCTTTGGAATGAAGTAGAGTTTATTGATCGTGATCCTCATTGGTACACACGCAGGGTCAAAGAGGCGATCCACATAAGACTTAACCCTAACAACATCAACAGGGACAGTGGAATAGAAATTCCAGAAGCATGGATGCCCACGATCAAGAAACACGACAACAGGAGAGCCGTACGACTACGGACCGCTGAGGGAACAATTCGCCGAAACTGCGCCAGTCACAGCTGTTGAAAACCAACCAATCACAGCAGAGCATCGTGCTTCGTTAGGTGACGCGTAACCAGTCGACCCCATCGCCTGAAGAAGACTAGCAGTATGCAGTCGAAACGTCGCGATCCACATCGGAAGTGACTACATCGTGAGACAAACGAAAAATATTTCTTTACTATAATTTATCCAGTTTATCCACTCTCTCCCACTCAGAAACCTACTATACATCTGTTGCTATTTATTTTTTGGTTAGCCAAATTTCCTATGACAATGCAGTAAAAATTTAACAACCTTCTCAAAATTTATAATGTACATGGATCTGTAAAAATTATATCCATAAATTATGGTCTCTCTCCCCCAACATGGGTCACTTCCCAAAGGAGAGGAGGAAGAAAAAGGGTTTAAGTTCAGGGCTTAATTTGACACTAACTTCAGAGACCGTTTAGGAAAGTAGCTTTCAAATTTTGCTTTTCATTCCAAAACTCTATTCTCCAGTATTATAGTACTGTTTAAAGAAAGATGCCCCAACATTTTAAAGCATTCAGAAGAGAGAATCTCATCCTCAATCCACTAGCCTGCCATATTTGCAGTCCAGGTTGACTAAGAAGGTCAAACTCCACAACATGGGAATGTGGAGGGTTTTTTTTTTATTTTCTTTTTTTTTTCACTAATAATAATAAGCCAGAATTGCCCAAGACTTACTTTCCAGATTGGGCAAGTATTTTGGTTCATTTTCATTTTCCGTGATCAGGCAATTGTAGATGAAATTCACACGTAAATAATAATAATAATAATAATAATAATAATAATAATAACAATAAATAATTTCTCATAATATTCATCTTGTTACATATCCCATAAGTGCTCAGGCATAGAGTCGAGGATATATATAACATTTGCCTAGATTTCATGTGCATCATATTACATATCGCTGAAGCACTCAGGCATACGATGATGCCAGGACCCCAACCTGTGTAAACCAGAGAAGATAACAACATTTGCCTAAATTTCATGTGCATCTCAAAATATTGATTATGTTACATATCCCTGAAGCACTCAGGCATACATGATGCCAGGACTCCAGCAAGGGTGACCCAGAAAGGATATATAACATTTGCATAGATTTCATGTGCGTCTTAAAATACTGATTAATGTGACAGATATATGAAGCGATTTGCCTAGATTTCATGTGTCCCAAAATATTGATTATGTTACATATTACTGAAGTGCTCAGGCATACGGTGATGCCAGGACTTCAACCTACGTGAACCAGAAAGGACATATAACATTTGCCTAGATTTTATCATCGTGCATCTCAAAATATTGATTATGTTACATATTACTGAAGTGCACAGGCATACGGTGATGCCAGGACTCCAACCTTGGTGATTCAGAGAGGATATACGACATTTGCCTAGATTTCAATGTGCGCCATTGTTTTATGCTGTGAGCTGAGTCGTGGCAGAAACGCCACATATCTTTGAACGAACAAACAGTCTCTCAAATTACTTGCTGTAGGCAGTTCAACTAGCCAAATGCAAATGGCATCCATGCATTGATGCACTCGCACAAAGAATGCCGGACCCAATTTTCCATTCTTCTCATATTCTTTTTTATAAAATTCAATCTCCTAAAAATGTAAAAAAAGCAATCACACCCCTCAAAATAAACAGGCTGACCTCCACAGGTTTTTGTACACAATCTGATAAAGTATAAGTATTAATTATAATTGCCAAAGTTGCAGCAATGAAACTGCAAATCAAATACTATGACAGCTGCTAAGCAGGCCTTTGAGGTCACTTCATAGCAACCAGATCGACCTTACAAATTTTTAAACATCAGGTTTACTCTGGCCCATTATGTTGGTATTTTGGAAAGGTGGTTGCTTACGAGAGGTGGTTGCACACAGAGGTTCAACTGTAAAGTATATAACATATGCATAATTGTGTGTATACAACACAGGAACAGAGCCCACTGGGGATAGGGTCCAAACATATTGCAGATCTTAAAGAGAATACTAATTTGATATCTAAGTTATTACAGCAATGCTTAATAAGTTGGCGAATCCTTTTCTGGGCCTATGTAAGGTAGTTTGAAATAAAATGTGGGTGTAATATTAGAGACGGGACCTGGGGGACAATCGGGATCGCTTTGGGTCCCAAAAATGCAACGGTTGACAAACCTCATAATAATTCAAATTATGGGTGGGGAAATGAAGGATAAAATATAACACAAGTGATAAACTTTTTAATAAACTTCTCCTGAGGATACAAGGGAAGTTTTTTTTTTTTATCCATGCAAGTGCAGCTGCTAGCTATGCAAATTCCCTAACCTAATTCACATCACCTTTTGATGCACAATAAAATGGCATTCTTATTTTGATCGGCACGCAAAAAGATGGAAGTAAATAACCCCTAGATTGATAACCTTATACACAGTCACTGTTAGAGTTACCGTAATTAGACATTGGCGTACCAGTCAAAGCTGAACTTTGATACAATTGAATTTTCTTTACATGTCTGAAAAAATAAATTTAATACTTCATAACGATTTTAAAAACTTGAGCATTAAAAGGTCCACACAGAGTTAAATTAAAATATATACAACATTTTGAATAAAACCAAAGCCATGAAATTGAAAGAAGAAGATTTCAGCGAATTATTTGTTTAAGATCTTATTTTATTTAATAGCACATTTTGTGTACTAAATAATCTATTCATAAATAAAGGCTTACCAAAACACGTTTTGCGTCTTTTGTACAAAGATCGACTCGGCGATGGTAGCCTTGTCCAATTAAATTGTACAAATCTCACCCTCCACCAAATACATGTAAAAAGGTTTAGAGGTACAAGAATGCGATGTAAGAGAAGTACAATGAAGACAATGGCCGAAGAACAATGTTTAGAACGCTACCCTTGAGTGACCTTCGAGGCAATACATTGCGTAACACAACTTTCGTTACATAAAATCGTCGGATTTCTCGACTTCAAGCCTTCTTGTGCAAAACCTTTGCTCGCAAAGGTCATATAATTATATACAAAACTAAAATAATTATTCCAACAATTTGAAATCAGCTGCGAGTACATGTAATAACTTGGATCAAATGTTCGATCCAAATAAACTTCACGTCACTTATTTCCTTTCAAGCCGCATGGAAATAAAGCCAGTAAACGGGGCCTCCCTTAAAATACAAGTGCTAGAACATGCAGAATTTAAAGCTTTGACTCACCACTTTTCAGCTTGAACCCTTGACGAAGTTTTCTGCAGACTGGCCGCAACGAGCTGTGTGCACGATTCTTTGAAAGTGGATAGAGAAAGTCCGTACGGCCGGAGATCACCTTTTCGTGTTATAATACTTCAATGTGATTGGTTGGCTCGCAGTGGTGCGACACAAGCGCCCGCCTCAACCGGTCATGACATTCGATATTCGATTTGTCAGCGGCCTTCATTTAATAGACGACATTCTTCCCCGGGATCCCGTTCCTTACTCGTTCGTTTTTCACGGAAATTTAATATTTCCATCATCCTGTAATTTCTCATTTCTTTGGCAGGTTGCAGAAAATGTAAGCACAAGCAAATGAGTCTCCAGTTTGTTCTTACAGATGTTTTTGAGCAGGAGCTTTCCAGCCCAGTGACCACTCATGATTTGTTTAATTTTGGCGGCAAAGAATTTTTTGCACGGGGGCGTACTGGTCACGTGGGAAACAGCCCGGAGTTGTGAAATGCATCTTGCAATACTACAGTACCTGCAGACTTTGCCCCCGAAAGGTACGAGAAAGTGATCTCGTCTGCTTTCGTGTCCCATGATTAAAAGATAACAGGTGAGATTTTATTAAGCTTGCTTAATATTTTAAGAGATTTTAAGGTTAAAATAAGGGCTATTTTAAAAAACTGTTTATGATAAGTTATGTTGCTAAAGTTTACTGCGTCGCTTAGGACCGGCCGTCAAAATCACAAGTCTTTAATTTGTGTTTACACCGCCAAGCTAATCATATAATGCATGCAAATTGCAGCCTATGTCATGGTTAGTGACCCTGTTGTTTTCAGTGTTTTGTGTTCTCTGCATAGTGACCAGTGATTGTTTTCTTTAGGACTCACTCCTTGAGTCCTCCTTGAATTAGAACATTTAAAATTTCTTCTTGTGTGACAGGCATGTAAACATGGCGATGCAGTGGGTCAAAGATTTGCAAAAGTTTTACACCTGGGCTGATTCTGTGAGCGGTGAGTACATGCAGAACTATTATAGTAGACAGATCAGCTATTCTTGCTAAATATTGATGATGTTTTCACGCAGGATCGATTTGAGTGTTTTTTTAATAATAATCTTTGATCGTGAATTTCAACAGAAATTATACAAAGTAACCATTTTGTTATTTATGTACGACTGTTACTCAATCTCTCTTATTTTGTTGCAAAATTGCTAGAATGAATATTAAGGAGGGAAACTTTAAGGGATCAAATAATTATTCTGCCAACACTGAATAGAAAATTTCAACAAGTAGACTTGCACAAGTCTTTCTTGTTGAAATTTTCAGTTGGCAGAATTGTTTATTTCCCAAGTCTGTTAATAACATCACATAAATACACTTTCTATCGAGTTGTTTTCAAAATATTATTGATCTTTTCAACAGCTTATATATTCCACACGGGCCTTTTTTAACAGGTTCTTCATATAGGCAATATAGTTATTGCTGTACCAAGTTTTATGTCAATTCATGTGATTGCTTTGGAGGTACATGTATAGCATAGTACATTTTTTCAAAACAAACATAATTTACAATAGCCGCTTATTGCAGTCATAGATTGTGAGGAAAATGACAAAAAGTGCACCTGCTTGCTATACTTTGCTTGTTTTCATCACAAAAAGGGGCACAGGAAGATGTCAAAGCAAATTTTGATAATTGGCTCATTATAACAGGTTTCAATCAAAAGACCAGAGGTTGGAGTCACTACAAAATTCTGAAAATGCCGGAACCCTTCCCAAACCATTTTTTATTCACTCTGTTCGCAGAGGTCGCTGTTTTCTCTGCAATGTGCTAATTTAACTATAGACAGGTTCACGCTCACGCTCACTTGTAATTTACAAGTGTAGCTATTGTTTTCAACTTGTGAAACAATGCCTACGCTTGTAAATTACACTTTTAAAAGTTTTATTATATTGACCCCAGGTTGAGGATCAAACTTGGCAAGACAGGGTTGCAGAGGGCTTTTTATCATGTTATTCGCACATTTTTAACTCATGAATAGCAAAGCATAATGAACAGGGTATCGCAGACGGTGGCAAACATGCAAATTTTCACTCCCTTTATTACTCGGCTGTAAACTTTTCTAAGTAATGCCCCTGACCAGTGCCTAGGGCTTCAAGCCCTGGAAAATTAATATCGATCTGCGGACTTCAAAGGATTTTTTCAAGACTTAAAAAATTGCTACAGCATGGTAAATGTTAGTTTTACATGGTTCGTACAATCTTGAAAAGGTCTTGAATTTTAGCAGTCATCTTAAAAAGTCCTTAATTTGGTTAAGGTCCTTGAAAAGTACTTGATTTCTTTATTAGGTATTGCAAAGTCCTTGAAATTTAGGACTTTGTGTACGCCCTATCACTTTTCTGATAAATTAAATGATTTTGCTCCAAAAAAAATTGGCCACCAGTGACTTTTAAAATCCGAAAATAACTAGCGAAAATGTTGGTATAATACATGAATGCGTACATGAATTATAATTGTAATCTATGCCTCAATTTCATGCACCAGGGGACAAAGAGTTTTGATTTCGTAAATAAAACGTAGTCCTTGAAAACTATTTTTTATCCTTGAAAAGTCCTTGAAGTCCTTGAATTTTATTTGTCTGAAGTTGTACGAACCATGTTTTAAATGTGTGAAGTTTCCCTGCCAATTAATTTGTGTAAAAGTTCAAATAAACCAATTTTTGTTTCAAATTAAAAAATAAGTCTTTAGCTAGAAGTGTGACACAAATGTGCATTGTTTGAAATAACAGAAGCTGGATTAGATGCAATGTATTGCAGAGCCAGTATTGTCCATTATGCTTCACGCGCCTCTGTTATTGTTTTGGTTTGCACGGGAGCGAGGCTTCTATTGTTTTCCGGGGTTTTGCTTTTCTTGCGGCAAACATTCTATCGCATGGAAAGGAATTATATCGTCTCATGCTTCTGTTCTGTTCAAACGTTTTATATTAAATTATGTTCTTAAGTGTTGCCTGATAAATAAAGTACTCAAATAAATGTTTAACGTCACCGACATGGCCGATGGAAACGGATTACAAAGAGCTATAAGACCTGCCGGATTTTTTAACATCAAGAAAATGGCCGCTGATGCTCGCAGCATGCAATGCATAATGGACAATACTGGGTCTTAAATTTGTTTACTCGTCAATTCTTTGACTGCTCTGTGAAACAACAACAAGCAAAGATCAAGTTTTAAAGCAAACATTAACCTTGGGCTTTTTTAGGCTTCTTTCACATTTGAAGTGTTTATGTTTTCTCAGACTACATTTGTAAAGGTTCAAAATAAACCAATTTTGAAGTCGTGATGACTAAAAAATAAACAATCATGTCATAGTGTGACAGGATACCCGCTGTTTATAAAAGAGTGATCGGTGGATGACGTAATGCAATTCTTTGCTTTGTATGAGAGAGCAACAAAAGGCTTGTCCATCTACATGCAGTGAGGACTGCTAAAGCACAGATAACAAAGCTGCGACAGGAGTCAAATAAACTGAACTTTGATTGAGGGGAAATTCTTGTACATTTATTTTTGTGTACTGCTATCTATATTTGCACAACAAAAAATAAGCTTTATGGAAAATGTCCTGCCACTATGAATTTTTGGGTGAAGAATCTTCTATTTCTAGCGTTTTGATTCACGAGTTGGCTCATCATTTCTCAATTTCCATCTCTTTCAGATCCGAGAACTAGAAAATGGTTATTTGTACCATCCATCCTGTCACCTCTTTCCTTTGTGGTAACTTATTTACTGCTTGTGTGGATTCTGCCAAAAGTTATGAAAAACAGGGAACAATTTCAACTGACAAACTTGCTAGTGATTTACAATGCTGCTTTGACACTTTTGAATTTATACATATGTGTGGAGGTTAGTGAAACAAATTAAAGTACATGTATTGCAGTATTTAAATATCTAACTGACGAGGTTTCTTAAAGGCACTTTATAATATGACCGTACGGCCCCGCTGACACAATCCTACAGAAAATAGAATCGCAAGATGACGTGAGCGGGGCTGGACGGGTTGACGTGAGCCGGTCCGGAAAACGCCGTCCAGCCCCGCTCGAGTTCAAGTGACCTCGCACTGCATGACCATTGTTGTAATTTCTAGTCATATTATAAAATACTTATTGACTGAGTTAGGTTGGGCCGGAGGGGAAAATATTTGGCTCTCGGTCATGGCGCAAGACCTCACTGTGCTCGGTCCGTACGCCATGACCTCGAGCCAAATATTTTCCCGTCCAGCCCTCCCACTCAGTCAATAAGTGCATATTAATAGCTTGCCTCTTTTTAAGGCGATTGATTTTGTTATTGGTAACTGATGTAAAGAGATATTCATTTGATAAATGTGACAAATACAGTGTAGTCCCGGGGGGCCGGGGGGGGGGGGGGGGGGGGGGGGTGAAGGAGGGGAGTACTCTGGTATAATAGCGACTGAGCCTGGAGGTGCAAAGACCTTTTTCTGGGTTTGAAATTTTGTGATCTGAGGATGTTTTGGGGGTTAATAATTTTGTGGTGACTTTTTGGGGGGTGAAAGATTTTGGTGAGGACTTTTTAGGGCATTGACAAAATTGAATAATCTGAGACTTATTTTGAATTTTGCATTTTTATTCAAAGAACAGATTACTGAAACTAGTATAAATGATTTCATTAAAAATTCACTCTAGGGAAGCACACTTGACCGGTTTGACTGTAACTACAGGAATCTTACTGCTATATTATTTTGGATAGGTTTTCATCTCAACTACTGCTGCTGGATATAGTTATTCCTGTCAAAAGCTGGACATGAGTAATGACCCCAAGGAAGTGAGGGTAAGATCATGATTGTGTTATTCCAATCACCTATTTCAGAGGTTGAAATTAATTTTTTAGTTCAGTTATTTTAAACGTTTTGCTAGTAGCTATTATTTTGCAGTCATTTTCCCTTTGATGACTCTGAAAATATGGTAAAAATTCCTAAATAGTTTCTGTTAATTTTGTGGTCTTCTTTGCCAGCGTTGTCCTGTTGTTTCTTTGGAGGCTCGGGGTTGTCGGGCAACAAGATGTACTGTCATTGTTGGTCACGTTACCGGTAGTCTTAGAGGTCGTTGGCCTCTTGAAAAAAGCAGTTATGTTAGGGCGCTTACCATTTATCAGAACTGGCCGGTGGGACCACTCAATTCGTAAATATGCCCAGGTAAAAACATGAGGCGGGATCCCGCCAATCCCACCCGGGATCCCGTGTTTGTCCCGGGCGGGATCCCGGGTGGGATCCGGCGGGATCCCGGGTGGGATCCCGCCCGGGATTATGGAACGTCCCAGGTGGGATCCCACCTTAAATCCCAGGTGGGATCCCGGGATCCCACCCGGGATCCCTTATGGCATCCCGCCCAGAATAATGGGAAATCCCAGGCGGGATCCCGCCAATCCCACCCGGGATCCCACCCGGGATCCCTTATGGCATCCCGCCCAGAATAATGAAAAATCCCAGACGGGATCCCGCCAATCCCACCCGGGATCCCACCCGGGATCCCTTATGGCATCCCACCCAGAATAATGGAAAATCCCAGACGGGATCCCGCCCAGAATAATGGAAAATCCCAGGCGGGATCCCGCCAATCCCACCCGGGAACCCACCAATCCCACTCAGGATCCCACTGGCACCCCAATGTCCTTCCCAGAATATTAAAATTAATTCCATGGAAATGGATTCTCAGAGTAGTTTGTTAGTATATATACAATCAGTACAACTGAAATAAATGTAACACTACAATTATTTATTGGCAATTTCCATGAAAATTGATCATTGCACGCTGCATGGAAGTATCTTATATTGCAAAGCCTGAGTTAATTTAGACAAAAATTGTTTTGTTTAAAGTTATTATACTGATAATTAATCAGAGCTATAGGGTTTTATTTGAATTTTGAATATCTGAAACATTCCTTTTTTATTTTTGCTGGTTGCTGTTCTTCATGATCACTCCATGTACATGCAAGTAAAACTATAACAATGAATAGACAGCTTGATTACTGGACCTACATATATATATGTACATTAAGAAAATTTTGAATTATGACTAAACTATAGCTCTGTTGACATGCTGAAAAACATTCAATTTTTTCCTTTTTTGTTGCTGCTGGTGGCTTTATTTAAATTTCTACACTTATCGGCAATTTTTTGTTGAATGCCGTTCTTTCCGTTCCAGTTTTTTTCTAGCTCTTCATCAGTCCACTTGTACTGCCTTTTTATTTGCCCTGGAAATTAAAAGAAAGGCATTAATTTTCTGCTTTTGATGTAAATGAATACCTGGCTTATAACCCTTTAATTTGTGAATTAAAGGAAAGAGCCACCAATTAAGTTTTGCCATTGTAATATACATATACAGTGTAAGAACAATTTTTTTTTATTAATATTCATGTCATGGCAGAACGTATGCAATAAATTATTAGATTGATGTTATTATGGCTCTCTAAGGTCTAAGAGATATAGCCTAGAATTTCCCTTTATTAATTCCTGCTTTTAATGGCAAACGTCTTGAAAGCCAGATTTAATTTGAAGATATTTTTGTTAGAGGGGAATGACATATAAACAATGTGGAAAACAATGCATTTGAATCACCATGAAAAAAAGTTCTTAATAGGTATAAATATGAAGACATATTGAAATTTAGTTAAGACTGAGTGCCGAAAAAGAACTGACAAAGACAGTCAGACGTTTCGGGGATAACCCCTTCATCAGTGTTTGTGTTACTTTTACTTGGTCTCGTAAAAGTAACACAAACACTGATGAAGGGGTTATCCCCGAAACGTCTGACTGTCTTCGTCAGTTCTTTTTCGGCACTCAGTCTTAACTAAATTTCAATATTATCATTAACCATGAGTGCCACGCAGCAAAATCATTTTAAATTATAAATATGAAGACGGTCATTGTTACCTTTTATGGCTGCCAAGACCGATGGGTTCAGGGGAGATTTCCCATTTAATCCCTTGATGTTTGAGATGCGCTGAACCTCTTTTGGGATAAGGTTATCCAAGAGGTTCAATGCAAGGGCTGCAGCTGAAGGAGAGTGCAGGACAATGTTGTCAAAACACTCTCTGTCCGTTCTAATGTCATACTTGGGGTCTCCAATGATTACTGTAGGAAAAAATCACACTCAGGTCAATAAAATGTAAAATAGTTTTTGAATTCCTTTACTATAAACATTTATTTAGTATATGTTGAATTTATTTTCTCAAGTCAATGTGTTTGAAAAAAGCTATTGAGAATGAACTTTTCTGAAATTTAATTTGGTTAATATGATGATATATACATCCTTTTTTAAAATAAAAGGAGAGAAATAATCTGCAGCTATTTTCACCTCAATCAACCTCTGCTGAGAGACACCCATGCATGGAAGTAGTGTACATGTCCCAGTGGGGCATCCAGACTGTAAGGGGGGGGGGGGGGGGGGCTGGATGAATAAGAGTGAAAACATACCCATCTCATTTTCTTCTTGTGGTGATTCTGCATCAGTGTCCATCATGTCCAAATTGTCATCATTTTCCTTATTATCTTGGCTATTCGGCTGACAGCTGTTATCTTCTGCATGTGATGCATGCAGGCTCGACTTTGGTGTTGAGCAAATCACAGGACTACTGCAGGTGCTGCTGGCCAAACTTGACTGCGAGAGACATGGGGAAGCTGGTCTCTCTGACTTCTCGCCAGATTTCACGAAAACTTGAACAGGTAGTGAATGATCCTGTATAAAGTAAGATTTTTACTCAGTAACTATATTAAGTTGGCAATCAAATGTTGTTACATGTATACATGCCTTTCGCTTTTCCATCTTTTTTGATAGTTTCTCCAAAATTTGTTGGTTTTCGTCGACCTTTCTTTCCAGGCTCTCCAGTCGAGATGTTATCTGACCCCTTATCTGCTGCATGAAGTCAAAGAGCATTTCCTGTAGATTTTAAAGAAATTTATCTCAGAAAGTTTAATTTAAATACAAACGTGTATTAATTTTGTCTGGGTCAAGATCATTCTCCCTCAAAATTTTTATTGAAGGTGTGTGGTCTATATTTTCCAATTCCTATTTTCTGATTTTATTGTGACATTTCCACCCATTTAAAGTCAAAATGGCCAACAATCTATGACCTTCATTTTAGACTAAGCAATAATTTTAATACCCATTTTAAGTTTATAATTTGTTTTAAAAATTTATATTCAATTTAAATATATATCCCTTGGGCCTCACATATATATAGCTGTAGCTTAAATAAGAAGTCCCCCTCGGGGTCCCCCTTCATTCTGCATTTTAATTATACCTAGCCGGATGTGATCATTATACACTAGTAAATATTCATACCATGTTTTCATCCGAGATGTTCAATAACTCTCTGGATTGTTCTAAATTGTCCTCCTTTTTGGCCTTCTCTTCATCACTTTTTGCTTTGTTGGCTAATCGTTTCGCTTCTTTTGCCTGAGGAAATGTAGATATTATAAGACTTAAGCTTACTTATGGTTCGCGTAAGTGATTGATTAAAGTTTATAATTTGCCATGATTACTAGGTTTAATTAACAGTGCATGCCTTCTTTATATATAGCTTTTCATTTCACTTGTTTAGTGAGGTGCTAAAAGCAATTCTTTTGTTTCTTTCTGTTTTTTTTTTTTATTAAAAAAGGAGTAATAAGCTAAAATCGTTATTATTTACCTCTTTGTCGATGCCATTGGCTGATTTGTCCAACCGGCGTCTGGCGGTCTTTTTGACATCCTTAGTCTTGACCCGTTTTTTTATCGGGGAAGCATCCAGATCATCATCTGACATGTAAAAAATATTTCTACTGTAGAATTGAAGATTTTTCTAAAAATCACATTTGAAAGGTGGAAACATTTCCGATCATTAGTTCCTACTGTAGCTTTTATAAAGACTTTGAAAATGGACATCAAACATAGCCGCAAAACATCAAACTGCACCGCGGCTTCTGATCATGCATTACACCGAACGATTTCAGGTTTACTTTGATCTAAAACATCTTTCATTACACTGAACGACAAAATTACAAACCAAGCCTCATTTTTAACTAGTATAAACTTAAACAGTGTGTGCCGCAGGGCGTCTTTGGGTGTTCATACTGCTTTAACAGCTTACTGTAATTTGACGTGTGAAATATCTCTTACCTTCAACGACTTCAACTGGTTCATCTTCTTCGCTTTTTTCCTCCGCGATTTCGGACTCGTCCCACATCTCAATGATTGTTCCTTTGAAGTACTTTTTTTCCTGCTCATTGATTGTTTTCCAGTAGCACCAAACTACTTGGCCCACACTCAAACTAAAATTTGCGAGAGAGCCATTCAGCTCTTTTCCTGTTTCCGTCAGCTTGATTTTCCACGATTCAGTCACTTTTGTTATCACCCCGTCTTGCGAAAACCTTATTTTAACATAAGGCTTCTCCTTCAGCCAGGAAGGAGCACATCGTTTTCTTTGAGATCTTTGCATGATGTAAATAAAAAAGAAGACGTTGATAGAGATACTTGACGTTGATCGTGCGTGGGAATGTGCGAAATTCTTTGAAGGCGTTGCAAGTGAGCTTTCGTTCACGTGGAATGAGTATTTCACCGTCCAATCAGGAACCTCGACCCAGGACTCTTGCTCCGATACTTTTGTTCGTTTTCGCGCGACTTTTGGCGTCCATTCACTTTGTTTACCAAAATGGCGGATAACGTGGGGAAAAGAAAAGCGTGGGTTTATTCCAAAAATGCTAAGGTTCCGAGAACTACAGCTTGGAGGAGCAGAATTAACGGAAAAGAAAGTACGGGTAACACTCTGGCTTCTGATTCATTGATCTCAACGTCACTCAATGTCGAAGAAACAACTCGACCTTCGTGCAGTTTCGACAACGCAGCCTTGAACGATTTCGAAAGCGATCATTTTTCTCTTCAACCACCAAGCTCTCCTGCGAACAGTGACCAAGTCGTTGATTCATTATTTTGTGATGATCCAAGTAATGAATATTCAGAAAATGAGTTTCTTTCAGTTCTCATCGATACAGAGAGTGATTCGGTCGTCAGTGACGAGGAATCCGAATTCGAAAGTGTACGAACTGACTCGAGTTCAAGCAGCGAATTCGACAGCGAAAACGAATGTGAAACAAGCAGTGTTGTCGAGGACTTTGAGGTGCATGAAGAAGAGACCAGCGATGATAATGTACCATTATACGAAGGTGCAAATGTGTCAAGACTCGGAGCATTGATTCTGGTGATGCTTTTTAGTTTGAGACATCAGCTCTCCGGACAAGCTTTAATTGATCTGGTGAAAGTCCTACGTGCATTGCTACCTGATGGACACAAATTTGTCTCTTCCGCTTACTTACTCAAAAAGTATTTTGCTGATCTTTTTGGGGAGCCTGCACCAACGAAACACGCTTATTGTACGAACTGCCTTGGAAGAATACGGAACGGTCAAGCCGCATGCTTGAAAGAAAAATGTCAGAATGCAAAGAAGAAGATTGAGTACTTCTTGGAGCTCGATTTGCATATGCGTCTGTGCCAGCTGTATAGAGGTAAACGAAATAAATTTATAGATGTTGGTTGTAAAAATGAATGCTAACGGTAACCTTTGATCGTCTTTACGGGTGGAAAAATTGAATGCACTCCATTTGAGATTTTAATACATTTGTAGGCTTTGTTGATTTGCAAGGACATCTTTGACATCTTTATCTTTGACAACTTAGTTTTTGATAAGCTCGTGTAATATTTTTTAAAATACATGTAAAGCTTAAAAAGCAAACTACCAGCAAAAAGCATAACCTTTTAAAATTAGGTATTAATTTTAATACATGTACTGCATACTGTTTATGTTTTCATACACAAAATCTCAAAGTATCCTCCAGGTATATTTCTTATTGGATCATTTTATTGAAGCCATGAGTATGAAAGTAGTGGGCAGAATATGCAGAAGTAGTGAGCAGAAAGTATGATAGAGCAGTTTTCAATAATCGAGAGTCGTCGAACCGCAGTAATCACCCAAGCCAATCATAACAGATGCAGGCAATGCAATGAACCAATCACAACACAAAGTACATGCACATACCCTTTGCCAAGCCCGGGAAAATGCCTGAGTACATGTAAGTCATGATTGGTTTTAGGTTTACATATGATTGGTTAGTAAGTGAAATTTTTTAACCAATTACATGTACATAGCAAAGCAATGCAAAACCAAAGCAATATTATTGCAAAATTACTTTCAACATTCCAATGAAAACTGCTCTTAATATTTTTGTCCTATAGTTCTGAAAACTAATGATAAAAAGCATGACATTTTAATTTAGCCAAGAGGACATTTTGTAAAAAGTGAAATTAATTTTTGACTTTTCATTAATACTGTACTTGAAAAATGGCACTGGACAAAGAAATGTTAGTTATAAATTAATCAACTTCCAGAAAATGACCAATTCATATTTTGCATGCATTATCTAAACAGATCCAGAGTTTATCAGGCTACTGGGATACCGATTTGATAATAACTTCCTAACTGATGATGACATCTGTGACATATTCAGTGGACAAGAATACCGCAAACTTATGCAGCCTGGTGGCTTCCTTAGCAAGGACAACCCACTGAACATCTCCTTCTCTTTCAATAGCGACGGTGTTTCACCCTTCAAGTCATCAAACAAGCAAAACTTCTGGCCTATTTTTCTGGTGATCAATGAACTGCCTCCAAGACTTAGGTAAGAACACCATGAATTACATGTAGTTAAAAATTAATTATTTTCTTACATTATACTTCAATACATTTTTTCTCTTTTCTTAGGGTGTTCTTTGTTAAGACATACAAACTGTATTAAATATCCATTTAGTTTTTCATATTGCTTATAATTTGTTGTCATCAAATATTTGGAGAAGCGCCCCTCAGTGCACAAAGTTCTTTTTTCTCGTAATGAAATAAATTTTATTTGTAATGCATGTTTATCTACACCCAGGTCTTCTAGAAAATACATGTTCCTGGCTGGTCTTTGGTGTTCCAAGAAAAAACCAAACATGCAAACATTCTGTAGACCAATAATTGAGAACATAAATGGCCTTTATCAAAATGGTAAGTACAGTATCATCAAATATATAATATTATTGGATATCAGGGAGGTCATGGAAAGTGCATGTCTGTAACGTGTTTTCAAAGTTAATACTTCAGCTGTATTTCATTATAATTGGCACTTAAAGCCATTAGAACTAAATCACATGATATTATTTAGGCAGGTAGGTAAACTTTATCTATACACGGTGTCAATTCATAATACATGCTCTTCCATTGAGCCATGTTTTTAAACAACAATACATTAACTACTTAACTAATTTAAATTATCTAACTAAATTAATTATCAATACAAGATTGTATTAAAAACGAAAAAACTATCCTTTATTAACTATCGTTAAATTAGATAAAGATTAAATGCATGATTTAAAAATTAATTTATCCATTGGCAGCCCTGTCACACACTCTTTATAATTGGTATGGCATACATTCATTAAGTTGTTTCAATCCATTAAAAACAGTAACATATTTTTGAGCAGAGGTTATTTGTTGAAATTAGGAAAGGGCATACAGTGTATCTGGCTATAAAACCAGTAGAATGAACTGCAAACCTACAGATCGTTAAAACGTGAGAGAGTCTGACTGCAATAGAAATATAAGTTTTGAAAGAGAATAACTCATAGACATGTAGCTTTAGCTGTCTATTTATAGTAATATTAAATTGTTACTGCTGTATACTTGCTTACATTTCCCTAAATATTCATTTATTTAGGCCTTACAGTT
The DNA here is from genome assembly GCA_022457155.1 of Cladopsammia gracilis. Lineage (NCBI taxonomy): Eukaryota > Metazoa > Cnidaria > Anthozoa > Scleractinia > Dendrophylliidae > Cladopsammia > Cladopsammia gracilis. The sequence goes on along the minus strand of JAJGOT010000026.1, from coordinate 1,508,773 downwards.
GTGACACCTGATGGCCAAAAAAGGGTTATGAGGGCAACTCTTCTGCTGTCATCTGCGGATCTTCCTGGCAAGTCCTTGATGACTAATATGAAACAGTTCAATGGAGAAAAGGGCTGCTCGGTGTGCGAAGATGATGGGAAGCCTGTTGGTATTGGCGGATTGCACAGAGTTTGGCCGTATACCACTGACATGATACTCAGGACACACAAGTCTGTGGTTGAATCAGTCCGGAAAGTTATTCAAACTGGAAAACCGGTATGTCTCATGTAGAGTGTATTGTATCAGAAAACGTCTACATATATATCTTGTGGTTCAATTTTTCTTTGGTTTGAAAATTTTCAAACCAGTTAATGATTTTTGTTTTCCTTGTCTCAGAACATGAATGAATCTGAGACAAAGGAAAATAAAAATTAAACTGAAAATTTTCAAACTAAAGAATAATATTTTATTTGAACCATAACATACACAACCCTCATCACCAAGGTCCTTTGTTGGCATTTCCACAGCACACAGCTCTAAAATTCTTGAACATCCTTTCTTGTAAACAAGGACAGACATACACTGTAAATTAATTTCTTTAAACCCACAGTCTATTTACTGACAAAGGTTAACTTAATTTTCTGTACATTTACTATTTTAAGGCAGACATTGTAACTTTCTATATTAAATACAGGTGAATGGAATAAAAGGTGCTTCTGTGTTCCTGCTCTTCAAACCATTTGACCTGGTGAAAGGTTTTGTCATTGACTGGATGCATTCAGTATGTCTTGGAGTTACAAAATCTTTAATAAATCTTTGGCTGAATACAGATAACAGGGGTAAAGAATTCTTCCTGGGATCAAAGGTACATGTTCATACATTTGTGTATTTGAAATTAAAAAAATACAGTGTAGGTTTTTAAGTACATGAAGTTAGACACCATCCCTATTGTTCAGCTTTAATGGAATCATTTGTCAGTCTGTATTTAAGTCTACAAAAAAAATGTTATTTCTTTTTGTTGTAGATTACTCTGTTAAATAAAAGATTGCTGTCCATAAAAGTTCCTGACATTATCACTCGTTGTCCAAGAAGTCTTGCAGACCGTGGTACATGGAAAGGTATTTAGATATGTTTAAAAAGTATATTTTATGAGTCATATATTTGTAGTAAAAATGGTGTCTATCACAGTTTTTGGAGGCCTGCTTGCCATATATGCATGGTACAGCGTAAGAGACTGATTAAAAATGTTTCAGTATGGTAGAGTCTACCATAGCCAATAGGGACTAATGATTTTGCTTTAACTAAAGAAAAAAATGGTGCAGTGCCAGTAAAATAAATGTGTTAATTATTTATTTCATCATTGTAATCCCCAGCTACAGAATACAGAAATTGGCTTCTTCACTACTCTGTACCAGTGTTAAAAGGTGTCCTCCCAAACAACTACTTCCTTCACTACACTATGTTGGTGACGGCTATAGCCATTCTTGTGAGTGACCGGATAACCTTGGAACAGCTCGAGCTAGCTGACAAGCTTCTGGACAATTTTTGTAAATTACTGCCAGAACTTTATGGTGAATATATTACTTTTATTTTTATGCTTTTCAAGTAAAATATACATGTATGTATATTTTCCTACAACAGTTATATTTATTGTAGACAAAATCCTGTTGCATGAATCAACTTAAGAGTTTTTGAAAAATAAACTTTAAGTAATACTAATTTAAAACAGTAAGAGTGTTAAAGGCCCACTGTCACCCAAAATGCATTGCGAATGTAACGCAGTCGAAAATTCCTGAAAGAGCCAATCACAAGCGAGCTCGTCATTTGAAAACAAAAGCAAACGACTGCAAAGCCGACTTGGTGACAGTGGGCCTTTAAGTGGTAATTTATCCAACATAATTGCATTCCTTGATCAACTGTTTACATGATGATGTATTAATTTTACATAGGAGAGACCAGTCAGACTCATAACTTTCACCTTCTTCGACACCTGACATACTTTGTGAAGCTGTTTGGTCCACTGTGGGTGTACTCCTGCTTTGGTTTCGAGGCACTTAATGGCTTTCTTACTACCATGATTCATGGAACCCAGCACATTTCTAATCAGGTAATTCCAGTTGAAAAACATACTTTTTAACTGGCTCGCCGCTCTGCGGCGAGTCAGTTCTTAAAATACCCCCTTTTTTTTTTTTTTTTCGGCCTGTCGGGTCACCTGCCCCGGGAATCGCTTTTGCTGCGGCCAACACCGTACCTAGTTTACTTCCGGTTTTCAGAAATGGCGTAATCAGTGATGTCGGCAACTATAATTCAAATATTTACCGTTCTAATTTCGACGGAATTGTTAAAAATTAAATCTCTGTGATTTTCGGATGCGATCTATTTCTGGTAAAAGGAAAGCGATTTGAATTTTTCTAACCAAATCATCGTTGAATAAAACACGTCCCGGCAGGTTCTCAAGCATTACTCCGTGGAGTCACGTTCAAATTCCGAACATCTCGTATTTATGTCACGCTATTTGATCGATCATGTTGATATTGTTAATTTATTCGAAACCCCATCACCGAATCTCCAAAATGCCTGTGTTAAAAACAATCCTGATTCCTTGTAGTAGGTGGTTTCAAGGATTTTAAAGCGAAAAAAAAACAATACAAAGTTCAAAGAAAAAGATATAGACCTGAAATTGCAGCCTCCTTGAAGCAGAGTGCGGAATGTAAAGTGGACTGTGGAATGTAAATGTGGACTGGACTGTGCATATTAATAGACTCTAGATTGTATATTGTGGACTCTAAAATGAAAACCGGGTGGAAAATGAGACCAAACGAGCCAGTTTCGAAGCCCAACGGGCTCCTTGTTTCTGTCGTGTCACCTGCCCCGGGAATCGGTTTTGCTGCGGCCAACACCGTACCTAGTTTACTTCCGGTTTTCAGAAATGGCGTAATCAGTGATGTCGGCAACTATAATTCAAATATTTACCGTTCTAATTTCGACGGAATTGTTAAAAATTAAATCTCTGTGATTTTCGGATGCGATCTATTTCTGGTAAAAGGAAAGCGAGTTGAATTTTTCTAACCAAATCATCGTTGAATAAAACACGTCCCGGCAGGTTCTCAAGCATTACTCCGTGGAGTCACGTTCAAATTCCGAACATCTCGTATTTATGTCACGCTATTTGATCGATCATGTTGATATTGTTAATTTATTCGAAACCCCATCACCGATTCTCCAAAATGCCTGTGTTAAAACAATCCTGATTCCTTGTAGTAGGTGGTTTCAAGGATTTTAAAGCGAAAAAAAACAATACAAAGTAGAAAGAAAAAGATATAGACCTGAAATTGCAGCCTCTTTGAAGCAGAGTGCGGAATGTAAAGCGGACTGTGGAATGTAAATGTGGACTGGACTGTGCATATTAATAGACTCTAGATTGTACATTGTGGACTCTAAAATGAAAACCGGGTGGAAAATGAGACCAAACGAGCCAGTTTCGAAGCCCAACGGGCTCCTTGTTTGTCATTTAAAATGCAGCTGTGTGGCAAATTGAAACAAAGAACACTGTGCTAACAATAACAATATAATAACATGATTATAACTATTTAACTGTACAATTCCATTTTCAAATTAAACTCTCTGAAAGTAAAAATAAAGGTTACTTTTAAAAAAATTGTTTCATTTTTTTATTTTGTTACATGTGACATGGCTGCATGATATTTGGTTTGCACCAGACTGAGAAATACTTTTTTTCCACTCTGCAGATTGCCTCAGCTGTTTCAATTTTTCGGAATTTTCCCACCCTTATCTCTAAGATGAAAATGACAGTCAATTCAGAAGGTGTGATATCGCTAGCCAAGCACTTGTCTGGAGAAAGATCATCGTAAGTATCATCTATTCCAGGGCTAAAAGATACAATGTATGAAGCCTGACTTTAGTCAAGGCTGTGCTCTTGAAAAAGTCACAGAGCTCTCAAGTATGATCTGGGGTGCCTGTAGAATTCCGTTTTGGGGTATCCCGCATACACTACAGTGCCCAGCACTTAAGCTTTACATGTATGTAAAAGGTCGGTTTTTCTAGACTGAGGCTAACAGACACTGCTAGAGCAAAGCCATGTTACTAAAACACAAAACTGAAACAAACTGTTCTACATGTAGGATGGATAATATGAATAGCAGTGAAAACCTTTGCAGGCTGCATTGTATAACAGAACTGTGACCCATGCTTCTTTATTGGTGCTTGAGTGACTCTTCCCTTAAAATTATTGTGCTCCTATTTTTTCTGCAGACCTACACCTCCCATTGGTGATCACTTGGCATTTGTCCTAGGTGTATCCAAAAAAGAATTGCTAATCAAACAAGAGCTGATGGCAGTAAATAGGTTTCTTCGCTGTAGAGGATTGGCAGTGATTGATCAAGGGGACAAAGTGGAAACGTACCGGAGAGCGGTTATTAATAGTTCTGTCTTCAGCTGTGCAAAAATGTCTACCAGTAAACTAAAGAACTCCTATACTGTTCAATATGAGGAAGCAAGTGGGAGAACTCAGTTTGGAGAAATACAGAGATTTTTACTTTTAAAAAACCACCATGTTGCTGTAGTAACCAAGTTAGCCCCGAGTGGATCCCTTACATCAGGGATTACCACTTCTTCAAACCTTTTAAATAACTTTAACAATTCGGGTGCTTTAGTCCACCATATGGCAGTGACTAAAAGGTCAAAGTGTTTGTTTTGTATACCGTTATGTAACATAAAAAGAAAATGTATAGTGGTTAGTAATTGTGGAGATGACATTCTGACAATAAGTACATTTCCAAATATGGTGGAGCATGATTGACTTGTTCCTTTAAAGGGAGGGTTTCACGGTTCGGCACATGTGCAAGCTATGATGTAACCCATTTAGTTTTATTGTTTAAACCAATCGGAAGCGAGTACATAACTGGTGGGAAATTTGCCCATGAAAATGTCGCGGTCAGTCAGCTGATTAAATGGATGATTATACACACCTATGTGCACCATGAAAGCCACCAGAGTGTAGAATAAATCCTTTGGGTCAAAAGTTTTATTCAGTGTTGACTTTGTCGGTGTAATCCGTTGAAATTTTCTGAGAATTTTGGTCCTGCTTCGCTTTGTTTGGACTAATTATAGTATGTGATTATTGAAGTAAATGTGAGTGTTATTTTTTTTTAAGCGATAAAATTGGTAAGAAAGCAAATAAAGCATTTTAATCTATGTACATGCGCCGAACCATGAAACCATCCCTTTAAATTATATTGACTTCATGACCATGCAGTGTCTGTATAAATTGTATAATTCTGCTGCATGAGCTTTGAAAATGCCAAATCTGTAAATGTAAATATATTTTTTTGCACTTTCGTAAGTAAATTATACCTTCAGATTTCTAGAACTAAGCAATGTCTGGACAGTTTAGCTGTTTACAAGTGTGGTACTTTTGGATCTCAATTATAGTTACACATGCAGCAGTTCAGTTTGATTTATTGGCTGGGATATCTGAATTGTGTACTTCAGATAACAGAACTATTTTATATGGAATGTCTTATCCTATCTTTATATGAGGTCCAGGGAGAGATAAAAACCGTACCAAAGGTTTTGGGTGAAATATTTGATCATGCACAGATGGTACCAGGTGGGATGTATGGATCCTGTCTTAGATCCCGGGTGGGATGTGAAAATCCCGGGTGGGATGTATGGATCCCATCTTAGATCCTGGGTGGGATGTGAAAATCCCGGGTGGGATGTGTGGATCCCGCCTAAGATCCCGGGTGGGATGTGAAAATCCCGGGTGGGATGTATGGATCCCGCCTAAGATCCCGGGTGGGATGTGAAAATCCCGGGTGGGATGTATGGATCCCGCCTAAGATCCCGGGTGGGATGTGTAAATCCCGCCGGAAAGGCGGGATCCCGGTTGGGATTATCTTTCAATCCCAGGCGGGAATGGCGGGATCCCACCTTGGGTGGCGGGATCCCGCCATTCCCGCCCGGGATCCCGGGTGGGATTGGCGGGATCCCGCCAAGATCCCGCCTGCCATTTTACCTGGGTGATGCCATTATTTGTCAGAACTGGTCGGCCAGACTGATCAATTCGGATAAAGTATACACCCTTTTGATGGAATTGTAGGAACAGGTCTTCAAAAAGCCACATTCTAGTTACTAACTGACTGGTCTGGCCTACCAGTTCTGACAAATGGTAAGCACCCTTAGACATCTACAACAAAAGTGGCTCTCAAAGTGTGAAATTCATTGATTCTCCTGTCACGTTGCTGATTCCAATAAAATGTGAATACGTAGATAAAGTGTGTACAGGTTCTGAGTAAAACCACGCTTATTGTCTTCCGAAGATGACATTTGATGTCTGAATTTTTGCCACAAAATTCTCCAAGAACATTCACTTTTTCCTTTCAACTTTTCTTAGAGAAAATGCTTACTCGCAAAAGTTTGCTAGAGGATATTTTTCAGACTCACAACTTCCAAAAACCACTCGCATTTTGGTACATGTATGTTTGCAGGTAAAATCCGGTCTCAGGTGAAAGATCAGTATTCGTTAATGGACAATAGACAGTTTTTCCTGTTCCGATTAAAACAATCTCATACAAAGTTAATCTCCTTAATACGGACAATTTGGCTTATTCTAAGCTATAAATATATTAATTCTCAAATGCGCGAAGTCAGTCAGCTACACATAATTTATTATTACACCTAATTTATTATGCTATCAGCTTGATTGAAATAAAATTATGTACGTTTAATTGTCTAATCGTAATTTTTTAGTGTCTTAGTGCGGTAATTTACTGTTAAGTATTTTTTCCTAAAAAACAAAACCATTGATGTAAACCTGCTTGCCGGTAATACAGACACCCTGTTAATACAGACAGCTGTCGTGGTCCCTTAATTCTGTGTCCGTATTAACAGGGTTTGGCTGTACTTTCAACCTCAACCTTAATAAATACAGTGTATATTATAATAAATGTAAATTTATATTGTGCAAATTATATCAACCAATAGAGTTTTCAAAAGTCCTTCACAGGAGTCACTCGCCTCTAAACCACCATTGACCAAAGGGTGATGCCAACTTCCTGTATAAAGATATTTATAATAATAATACATCTGCATTAACATGTACATCATGACATTTTGCTACCAGCCATCTTCAGATCATGCATGGTCAGGAGTAATTAATTTTTTGTCATTTTTATAAATAAATGTATGATTATCTTGCATCACACTTTCTTTTTTACCAGATTGCCTCAGTGGTGTGGTGGTTCTATATCTCTAAAATTATGGAACTTTTAGACACTGTAAGTATACTTAGACAGCTTTTTATGTTGTTTCAACTACATGACTGTACAGTCGAACCTCTCTTTACACTGGCTGCTTATAACAGACTCCCATTATTTCTTATTAATTAGACAGTTTCCCATGTCTAGACATGACACCCTGTTTATTACAGTCAACAGTGTCCATACATCCTCTAACAGGGTTGTATGAACTGTCAAAAATCTACTTTGCATGTTTAGTAAGGGTAACATTTAATAGTTTTATGATTGACAAATCTACATGATATGTACATGTAGGTGTGGCCCCTGGATTCCAGATTAAATTAGAGTGTTCCATAAAAAAGGACCTCCGAGCTGAGTGCCAAGTATATATTGTGTGGTAGAGTACATTCACCACTGTAACATTCCTGCACCCCGGAGACACCTGGCCAATGTCTTATGAAATTATCAAGTTGTGTGTTAGTTAACTGTTTGTTAGCAAGATAAAACACCTAAACAGTATGCTCTTCATTTGGCAGATGTTTTTTCTACTGCGTAAGAAGAATGTACAAGTAACATTCCTGCATGTGTATCATCACACCACCATGGTCGGCCTGTGGTGGATTGGAATTAAATGGGTGGCCGGTGGACAGTGTAAGTTGAACATCCTCACACAATGTACTAGCTGGGTGACTGTTTTGACTTTATTATATACACCTAATTATTATAATGTGGATTTGCTCAACTACTGACACAATTTGTAGTGGGTTAGTCATGTTATTGTCACACTACATAAAAACATGTTGATGAAACTGAAATAATCTTTAACTTGATTATTACTAGGGGTGTAACGATTCATATTCCTTGCGATTCGATTCGATTTCGATTATTGCCTTTAGATTTCAAATATTTCGATTTGATTATGCAAATGCATGTTTCTTGCAGATAGTTTTAGGCTTTGCTGTTGTACCGTCTTTAGCCGGAAAACTATTATATTTCCACACAGCTGATCTTAAAGATGCAGGCAGAATCACGATCGCTTGGTCGTTCGTCACCATATTTGAGAATGTGACAATGAGCGTGTTGCACATGGTTTGCCTTATTTGGAAATTCTCAAGGGGTGTTAGAAAGGCAGCAATTTTACCAGGCAACACAAAATGGCACACAAACTGCAAATGCCTTTGCTTGTCAGTCAAAAACACAGATTTTAAAGAGTTCTGAATTTTGATTTCACAATATAATAACTCATTGAGGGCACCCTGGAAAAGGTATGCAAAAATTGAACCAAAATTGAAACGTGTAAGCAATTAAAGAATCGTGAATCGAACCAAATGGCCATAATCGCGATTAATTGAGAATCGATTAATCGTTTCACCACTAATAACTACATTTTTATAGAGAAAATCAGACTGTCAAGTTACTTAGATTTGTATTTGTGTATTTTGTATTTAAGTTTTGTTCCTTGGAAATTTTACAGATTTAAATTTCTGCACATGACATAATTTAACATAGAAGTCTGAACAACTCTCTTTTACTTCAACAGCATTTTTAAGTGTATTAATTAACTCATTGGTTCATGTCATCATGTACGCTTACTATGGAATGTCAGCTATACCAAGTTTAAAGAAATACCTCTGGTGGAAGAGACATCTCACACAGTTTCAGCTGGTAAGTTCTTGTTTCATATGATAAGAATTTGTGGGCATTTAGAATGCCTCAAATTCAACTTTATTCAGGTCTAGACTGAGGAGGGAGGGGGGGAGGTGCATACCTGTGCTGACTTTGAACATTTATAACTTTTCGAAAAATTAAGGTGGCTCTGAACCCTATGTACAGAATTTTTTTAAACTTTGCAAAACGTTTTATCTTAACATGCCAATTACAATTTGATAAAAAAAATGGGGGTCATCCAGCTCGTTTTTTAGTAATAAGCACGTAAAGCTATAATTAAGGGTGTCTTTAACAGGTTATACTGTTACTATGGTAACCTTTTACATCATAAAAGAGACCACAACTTGCTCACCAATGATTGGGCATTTGTTTGATACCATTATTGAAGCATCAACTGATAAAGAATTACATTGTATAGTATTGATCTATCAAAGTAAAGGTGATGGAAAATTCTGGGAACTGTTGTGAGCCACCTTAAACACTCGAGGTTTCAACAGCCTTTAGTTAGTATCGATATTCTGGAAATGTTTAAATTAAATTAACTTCAAGTTCTAACAAAATACATGCTGTAACAAAACAAGTGTCTGCATTTTGTCAACATTCAGGCACCGTTTCTGGATCATACATGAGTATATATACATGTATTGATGAGAAAAATAGCAATGCTAGCCTGCATAGCTGGTGTTTTTGTAGTTGTTGGCGCACGTGATGCTGAATTCGCAAGCAGTGAAGCGGCGAGTTGCATTGCGTGCATTGCATCGCATGCGCCAATCGGCAGTGCTTTCTACAACTCCTTACTACCCCCACCCCCAAAAACAATGTTGGGCTGATATTGTGGGCACATGTATAGTGTAGTTGCATAACCAACAATCAACACTGCTAGGTCGATTTAAGAACAATAATTCTTAAATCAATCAACCTGAAATGATATTGACATTGTACATTAATTTTGCATTGCTTGTTTGCATGTGTGTTACCATTTTATTGTGAATTAGTTTTGTAAGTGACTATATATAATTTATTCTTTTCAGATACAGTTTTGCATTCTACTATGTCACGGTGTTGTTTCACTATATGTCAAGTGTGACTACCCCCTGTGGATGCAATACGCCCTGATTGGCTACATGATTTCTTTCCTTGTCCTGTTTTCAAATTTCTACATTCATGCATATTTTGCCAAGACGCACAAGAAAAGTGGACCTCAAGTTGTAGAGTATGAAGACGCCAAGGCAAATGGAGAAGTCGTGGCAAATGGAGAAGTTGTTGCAAATGGTGTGGCAAGTCTTCATCTGAAAGAAAGAAAAAAGTACAACTGATCCTTTTATTTCTTTTATTCCCATAAATCCTAGAGTCTACATTATATTACAGTGGCAGATCCAGACAGCCCATCATAAAGGGGTGGGAGTGAAAATGTTGTGCCCCTAGGCCTTCCCCTAGATCTGCCACGGTATAGTCTTACTTTGCGATGCACCTCAACTTGAGCACCCAACAAACGTTTTTACAAGTTTCCAGCTAATTCTTATATTCATTTTCGTAACTGTGGATACGTGTGTGAAGCAAAAAAGTGAATAAAATATTTGTATTTTATTTAAAACTAACTTTGCACTCCTGTGATAAACACGAAGCAACAAGATTACATTAATTTTTACCTTGCAAAGATGAGTTGCCTGTCAATTGAATTCGCACTCTCTGATTGGCTGACTTGTAAAAACGTTGTTGGGTAATAATGGTAAGGCGCGTCACACTGTACTGCTTTTCTGATGTGCTTTTCAAATTATAATGCTAATGTTGCAGAATCAGATGATTTCCTATCTCTCCATGATGCCAACACCATTTTTAAGGACCTGAATCCAAGACTTAAAACTTTTCTCTCAAATCAGAGATTGAGCATCAGTGTATAAAAACTTGGTGCTGTAAAATTTCTTTCTGATACTTACTGACGTTCGAATTTCTGATATGAACCAACTCATGCGTAAATACCATACGCCCGCACTGCCCATGAAGTAATCAATATGTATAACTTCAAGATATGATCTGAATGCAATTAATATATCATTTAATATACTATTTCAACATAACATATATATATATATATTATATATAACTGCAGACAGTACCGTTTATATTATATATATACATTTTATATAATATAATGGGTGAAAGTAGCATTATTGCCAAAAGGAAAAGGAATAAGAGGCAGGAAAGTAAAACAGTGTTCTTAAAGTTTACTCGCAGTGTTTTAACAATGTTTACCATAAAAAAGTTATTGTATTGAAATGATAGGATGAGTATAGGATTTTTTAAAACTGCAGGATAAAGTTTAATCCAATAATATTATTAATTGCATTGTGCCTATTATATAGAAGTCAAAATACAAGAAACTTCCTGTGGTTATATTTTGGTATTTAATTCTATATACCATCTTTAGACTTAAAAGAAGCATACAAAGCATGGATTTTAAATACTAGATGATGGTAATTAGCATTAATACATATTACGTGAAAAAAAAAGAGGAGAAAATTAAGGCACAGTTCTCTGCTGATTTTGTTGTCTATATAATAGGTAAAATGCAACTAATAGGATAAACCTTATGCTTTATGTACTGAAATTATCAGCGGGTAATGGTATTCTAACTGCATTCCCATAAAATATATATGAAGGCTGTACAAGACTTGTACAAAACCAGTGATTGGTTTCAAACTGGCATATTTCTGTTGCTGTACATGTACTACATTTTGTATTTATCACAGCAATTAGGCTGTGCATTTTGCAAAGATATTCTAGGTGACTGAGCCAGCCTTTAACCTCTAAAAACTTCTTCCCCTACATGTATGGTTATATTTAAATAGCCTGAATCCCCAGTCAGCCTAAAACAGTCATTAACTTTGGCCGTTTCCTGGTTGCAAACTGTTCACAAAATATTAATTTTCTTACTAAAGAAGTTTATTTATGACTTATTGAAGATATATTGAAGATGTATTATGAAGTGCTGAACAGGATTTTCAGAACTGTTTTTTGAACTGTTTTCCTTTCTTCCAGAATAAAATTCATACAGCGGGAGGGGTATTTGTTGTGAGAGACCGAAGGGTTAATTTGGGTAGACTGAAATTCTGCTAAATGGACAATAATATTGCAATGGTGTGTATTATTAACAACTGAAATTATCAATGTCCAGACTTTTTTAGATAAAGGTCATTTTGTGATTCGTATATTTTTAGGTGTGAGATATGAGCCAGAAATAAATTAGACATGAAAATAGGGAATATTGAAATGATAATTACATTACACTACTACATTACGTTACTTTACGTTACTTTACACTGTCTTGCAATACAGTAAAAGAAACTAAAAGAACTAGTCATCACATTACCTACGGTATTATACATTCATGCAGCGTAAATTGTAGTCAATTGTACAGTGTATATGTTGGCAGAGCCCCGTCCCCCTCCCCCCAAGAGGGTCTTTGCAAGAGGTGTTCTAAGATCGAATGTAGAAAGTAGCCGCTGTCAGTACATTTATGATGTGATCACACCAACTCAGTCCGCCATGAATGGATGTAAATATGACACCTTACAACACCAGAGACTACTTTTCCTACTCTTTAGAAGAGTTATGTGAGTTATTTTATGATAAACATTCTCTGCTACTTACTCAGTATTAATGAGACAAGGCCACCGGCCATGCAGTAACACGATCATGTTCAATGTTGAGCAAAGCCACCATGATCTATAGTTGTTACCTATAGACAATACATGGTTGAGTAAACAATATAGGGTGGGTAGTTACAAAGGATCACTGTCATCTTACTGATTTGAACGCTGAGTCCGTCTCCGCGATTGGCTCGGTTCCCGAGATAGCAGTGTACAATATTTGTCTGCATATATGATGTACCTACTCTGACTGGTGAAATCCGCTGTACATGGCGGGTGCAAATGCCCGCCGCTAGCATAATTATGTAAAATTATGAAGTTGACCAATCAGCGCTCCTGTCTGGATTCGGGACATACTTAAGTTATCAGTTGGAATTTCTCAAAGTAAATCGCAGAAGCTCTTTCGCGTGAACGTCCCTAGTGGCCAGGAGCGATGAATCTTTTACCCACAACACAACATTTGGGTTGAAGTCTCCTTGTGGAAATTCTTTATTTTTTACTTCCACAAAGCGAAAGCCATTCAGGTGCACTGTCGTATGAACAAATGATTTAGATTTAGAAATGGCTCAAGAACCAATCAGATTTGACAATTTGCTGATCACACTGAACGTGAAGCCTTTTCATCATTTAGTATTGCTATCCAGAACCTCAAGATATGTGCTATCGGAACAAATATTTTACACAGAACCAAACAAGTGTTGGGTAAGCCCACAATAGCTTCATTTTCAAAGTAAATGTTCGCCTAGAAAAACTAGGGAAATACATGTAGACGGTGTGTGTGGCCGGGGGGGGGGGGGGGGGGGGTACTCAACAAAGTTTTGTACGGGGATGCTCCGCCACAAGGTCGAAACCCTTAGCCTTTCATATACCGATTTTGACAGAAAAGGTACCCCTTTCATATACCTTTCATTGAAATGGTACCCCTTTCATATAGCCTTTAGGGACAGACCATTATTTTTTTGAGGGGGGGGGGTTGGAAAATTTTGAAATAAATTGTTTGCAGAGGCTATAAACACTGAGATAAATTGTATGCAAGCAAAAAATAAAGAAAAAAATTGTTGTAGAAGTATAGCAGTTGGACGGAGACACAAAATAAATTGTTTGCAGCAGGTGCCGCATATAAAAAAAATGTTTGCGTGCGAAAATTTTCCAACCCCCCCCCCCCCCCCTATCAAAAAAAATAATGGTCCGTCCCTTACGTGCGTCTGGTTGATGTATTTTGAAAAGCGCTTTTTATAATACTTAAATGGCAGTTTTTCCTACCCTTTTTGTACTTCAACTTGTGTTTTCCCTACCCTTTCCTATACTTCGTGAAATCCCCACCCTTTCATATACTTTAACCCGTGAAATCCCTACCCTTTCATATACTTCAACCCGTGAAATCCCGACCCTTTCATATACCTCCAACCTCAAAAAGGTACCCCTTTCGGGCGGAGCATCCCCGTATAGTCCATTATTGATGGACAATTAGTCGTTTCGTTTTCCGTGGCGTGGAAAAGCGAACGGGAGATGGGCGCCCCATGCCCTCGTATGGTGCTTTTTTACGGACAAAATATCGAACGTGCATACATCATTGTTTTGTTAAAGAGATCCTCCATTGTCGGAACAAATTGACGTTAAATTGTTGGAAATAAAGTCGAAATTTAAAATTTAAAAAAACCAGGTGCAAATATAATTTTAGTGTACAAATAAAATAGATATAAATATCGCCTAGTTTCGCATTTAAATTTCCCGCGCGCTGCCATTTTGAATATTTATGGCGTGTTGGGGTTGCTGCAATTGTTAAGAATCGACGTTCTTTTCTATGCAACAATTGGACAACCGTAACACGTCATAAATATTCAAAATGGCGGCGCGCGGGAAATTAAAAGGCGAAAATAGGCGATATTCATATCTATGTTTTTGTACACAAATTATATTTGCAACTGTTTTTTTTTAATTTCTAATTTAGACTTTATTTCCAACAATTTAACGTCAATTTGTTATAACAATGGAGGTTCTCTTTAATTGTAATACGAATTTTAAGATGAAATAAATCAATTTTGTCCGCGATACATCGGTTTTGAATGCCATATATCGATGTTGGGCATCATTGTTATGTGAAAGAATACGAATTTTAAAGAGACAAAAATCAGTTTTGCCCGCGATACATCGATTTTGAATGCCATAGATGTTACGCAGAATACATCGCTTTCCCGAATCATTCATGTGTGACCGTACACAACTAAACGATGTGCGGTAAAACTACATGTAAAAGATGAGGAAGCGGAAATAGTTTGGGAAACCGGAAGTAGGTTAAAACGAAAGAGCCTGGAAACTAAGGGACGGACCATTTAATTCATGCAGAAGAAATTTAAGAGAGAAAAAAATGTGCATAGAAAGCGCGTGAAAAAAAGAAACATATATTTTGGTAAAAAAAATTCTTGCAAATAGTCAGTGCTGAAAAAAAAATTCGTACTCAGAAGAAATTGCCCAACCCCACCCCCCCCCCCCCCCCCCCCCCCAAAAAAAAAAAAAAAAAAAAAAATTAAATGGTCCGTCCCTAAGGCTATGTCTACACTATACCGGCTAGCTTATCATGTCGACATGAAAAATACTACTCCGGCCTGGTGTGAACAGAAACGACCCAGAACTGGATATTTACTTCTTTTTCAGTGGGTTTCAATCCTCGCTCCTAATTGTTGACTTCCGCTACGGTTCGGTTCGATTGCCTGTTCACACTGCCCTAGAGAGTGGCACGAGAATCTATCCGATATGTGACGATTCACTTTCTCGAGCGCCGCGTCGCAGCGTCGCTCCGGAACAAAAATCATTCCGAAACTGGTGTGAACAAAAGGCCTATCCGGTATGGTTTTCGTGCCGGCGCAAAAGCTATCCGGTATAGTGTAGACAATAGCCTAAGACGGACGATGGTGGACATCGATGAAGATGACTGAGGCTATGTCTTCACTATACCGGATAGCTCTTGCGCCGGCACGAAAACCATACCGGATAGGCCTTTCGTTCACACATGAAACGCAAGTTTCGGAACGATTTTTGTTCCGGAACGCCGCTGCGACGCGGCGTTCGTGAAAGTGAATCGTCACATATCGGATAGATTCTCGTGCCACTCTCTGGGGCAGTGCGAACAGGTGATCGAACCGAACCGTAGCGGAAGTCAACAACTAGGAGCGAGGATTGAAATCTACTGAAAAAGAAGTAAATATCCAGTTCTTGGTCGTTTCTGTTCACACCAGGCCGGAGTATTTTTCATGTCAACATGATAAGCTATCCGGTATAGTGTAGACATAGCCTCAGTGACAGCAACTATGCAAGGTGCACGGATTTGGCTGCCCAATATCGAGGGATTTTTGTTTCTTTAGGTCAGGAGTCCATCAATATCGATGGCCTCCTGTTTAGGTAGAATACTGGAAAGGGACAAAGGAACACTGCGTCCTACGACTCGGATGAATTTTTTTAGTCACCGTTTTATACGAGAAAACGAAAGAACTCTCGGCATTTTGATTTGAAGCCTTCCAAAATGCAGTTGGGATAATTTCAGATCTAAGCGAACTATTATTTATTATGAGTGAACTTTCAAGGGACTTTGAAAGAATTGTCGAGGACTCGGAACGTTCTACTTTGACCGCACCATCGTCCCTAAATAATCTTTCAGAGTGGCGAGAAATGGTTTATTTGGCAGACCAAGCTTTAAGGCTACAGGTCTTGCAGGAACAGCTTAAAACTTTGCATAGTGACACTGGCTGATATTGGAAGAATTCTTGGAATCTCCGAGAGAAATTTGCGCCGTCGAAGGCATGAATTTGGATTGCCAGTTGGTATGGCAGAGGGTTTCAGTAATGTCTCCGAAAGTGAACTTGACGTGTACGCGAGGGAAATTATTGAAGTGACACCAAACGATGGTCAACGCCTGGTTGAAGGGGGTTTGAGGCAAAGGGGCTTTCGAATCCAGCGCCATCGTATTCAGGAGCCTATACAAAGAGTGGATCCGGTTGTGAGCATTTTAAGATCAGCACAGAAGATAATTTCATAGAGTATACAGTGTCCCATGCCCGAATGCTTTATGGCAAAGTTAAAGAATTCGTTAAAGCAAGATTTAGTTAATCCCACCACCTTTTGTTACCAAATAATTAAGTATTATGGCGCTCAAGCTTGCGTGATATCGCCTAATTCTTAGCCGACGAGGCCGTAGGCGATATCACGCAAGCTTGAGCGCAATAATAGCTTTATAATTCGACACATCGATAACAAAGCACAGTTTGAAGAAAAAATATGCATTCTCGTGTCAAAATGCGAAATTTAACTTCCATCGTTGGATATACGTCATGTAGACATAGCGTATATCGATAACTTTTTGGCCATATTTGGGCAGTGTATCAATGTATTGAATTATAATGTTGTATGTATGAATGTATGCAAGTATGACTTATCACTTCCGGTTCCCAGTGCCTTTTTAATCGACTTCCGGTTTCCCATACTATTTCCGCTTCCTCGTCTTTTGGTTTTACCGCAGATCCTCGTCTTTTGGTTTTACCGCAGATCGTTTAGTTGTGTACGGTCACACATAAATGATTCGGGAAAGCGATGTATTCTGCTTAACATCGATGTATGGCATTCAAAAGCAAAATTGATTTTTGTTGCTTTAAAATTCGTATTTTTACGCATAACAACGATGCCTAACATCGATGTATGCAGGAGCTTATAAGCTCCCGATGTATGGCATTCAAAACAGATGTATCGCGGACAAAATTGATTTATTTCATTTTAAAATTCGTGTTATCACACATAGCAATGATGGATTTAACAAAACAATGATGTATGCACGTTCGATATTTTGTCCGTAAAAAAGCGCCATACCCTCGCGCGTCTCCCACGCTCACGGAAACGAAACATCGTACGCTGGCTGTACAACGCGCGCGTTGATTGGTTGATTCATGGTCAAATGACATCTAACAAACAAACTGTTTCCCTTTCAAACTATGTTGTGTTGAGTTTGTTGTGTTTCTATATAACAAATCACTTAATGACTGATTCCTCGAGAAACAGCGAATTTTGTTTCCCTCGAATCTCGATGTTTCCCGAGACATCAACATTCTCGGGAAACAAAATTCACTGTCTCCCTCGGGACCAGTCAATGAGTGTTTAATATGAAACAACTAAGGCCCCGTCCACACGTATCCGGATATTTTTGAATCCGCAACTTTTTTGTTACGGCTTAGAAAATATTCGCGTCCACACGTAGCGTATTCGAATCGGATTTGCCTGAATTCGCCGGATACGTGTGGACGGAAGGCCAATCCGCAACAAAAAAGTTGCGGATTCAAAAATATCCGGATACGTGTGGACGGGGCCTAATAGGGCAGTCGTGCGAGCGAAACACGCGAGCACGCGCGAAAATAATAATCGCCTGATGCGAGAACCACGTGTCGTGCCTCCGACGCTGCCCGGCAAGGGAGTATAAAAGATTTGGGCATCCATTCTACACGAGGTAGAAAGACGACATTAGTAAAGAAAATACCATAATAATCTTTTATGTGCAGGCTCAGCCTCACCGGGGTGTAATTATTCAAGTCTCCTTTGTTAGAATGGCACAATGAAATTCAGAGTACAGGTAGGAACGCGAGGACGTAGCACTGTGTGTTCGTATACAAATGTGCACCGTATGCAAATTGCCAAGAAGTTGAGGCATAGCACGTGCAGTTCGTGCTGAAAACAAAAGAAAATGGAAAAATCAGGCTTACATCAAGCATCACCCAAACCCGCAATTTAAAAAGTATTATGGTATTTTTCGAAGTGGCCTATTCAATTAACGTTGTCGGATGAAAGCTTAAAGCCAAGACCGCAAGGTAGTATGGTAGTAAGGTAGTATTGCAATTCACAACTACCCATACTACCTTACGGTCTTGGCTTTGAGCTTTAGGATCCGACAACGTTAATTGAAATAGCTGTATACACTGATCAGATCTGCTGCAGCTGAGAACAAGCGTTTGGGAAAATCTGAAGGTTACAGATGTTTGAAGCCTAAAACAAAATCGTCTACAGCTTTCGCCACAAGTTCAAAGCTTATGCGTTATATATCGCACGGTGTTCATAAGGAATTGATATAAGAAGTGGGAAGTTTTCCAATGTTTATTAAAAACAATCATTTTCTAATACAAAATATACTCTAACCACACTAAAATGTTATCTTATTAAGCTACGAAAACTCGGCAACCGGTGCACCAATCAAAAATGTAATTATCTACAATAAATGGTATGGCTTGAAACAAAGGTGAAATGTTACATATTCCCTTGTAATGGAGAGGCAATAAATGAAAAAAAAAAACAAATCCTTATAGTTAATTATAGCACACGATGCGCTCTGTCATTTTTCTAAATTGGATTCGGTTAGGCAAAAAAAAAAACAGTCACTGAAACGAGCAACAAATTAGTAAAAAAGATATCTTATCTAGCATAAAGCCATATTTGTATTTACAATTGTTTTTTGTTCATTACGTATTTCTTGTGTCAAGCGGGGAATGTAACATCCATGATGTTGAATTCTTATGTTAAGTTTTGTCTTCTACTCTTTATAGCAAACTGACAAAACTCTTGGTATTCTGCTAATTTTAAAGTGCTCTTCCAGTGAATGTTTTTTTCAATGATGAACATCACAATTTTGAAAACTTTGAACGCTTTTTTTTTGAAATATATAATTTCTGATAAAAAGCCACACCTAAGTGTACACGTACAAATGTATACTTCTGAAAATACCGGCTTGTAAGTAAGCAAATATAGCATATATTGCGCCACTTGAGACAAAGAGAGAACTTGAACCCGTTTTTTATAAAAAAAAAATTAAAAAAAAAAACATGAAAGGGCGGATGAATTTTTTATTACTTTTAGAGACGAGAAGAGAAAATTGCGAACGCAAATCATATAAAAGAGCCTGCCTTAATAATGACTGTCGCAAATTACAGACGTAACTGGTTTTAACACTGGAATAAAACTCAACTTAGATCTGAGATTTTGAGAAATGAAAAAGTTGGGTTCATGGGCTCAATTTGACTTCTTTTCTACACTAATGTCAGCAAAAATGTAAACCAATAAACGGCAAATGACCTAAACAACTACACGAGGAAAAACAAGGAAATAACTGGTTCCTTTGTCACAGTTGTCAGGCAATTGAGACCAATCACTAGGCCCCAAATGCCGAAATTGAAATGTGATGCTGCTGCAAATATTCCAGTGCCTATATATTACATTTTTGTAACAAAAGCATGTTATACAGTAAATATGAAACATTTAATATACATAATGACGCAAAAATAGTCGATTGTTTGGTCGAAATGGACCTATAACGTGCTGATTTAGACAACGCTTGCAACAGCGCTGTTTTTTGGGTTGTTTTTCTTCTATTCTTAATTATTATTCAGTTATTATCGTTCTTCGTCTTTATAATAAACATCAAACTAGAGAAATGAACCTTCCAGACAAGAGGATTTTCTTGCAAAAGATTCGTTGCCTGGATACCCATTTCATTATTGGTTATTAGTATAAATCTACTAGCTTTTTATCACGAATGCTGTTCTCTTATTGGCTACGCTACTCACTATCTATTCTGTTGTAGAAAGTGAGTGGAGTGAGAAGCCTAATGGTGGCCGCTTCTTCATTCGAAGTGTCTGTGAAGAGTATTTGTTGTTAAGTTTTGACCGTCTAGTAGATTTATACTAAAACAATTGAGATTATTCGCTCTTGATTTCTATCGCGTGATAGTTGATTCGGGCTTTGCCATCATCACATCATCAACTGTCACGCGATAGAGATCTCGAGCTCATAATGTAATTGCTAAATGGTGTTGTGTGACAGTAATCCCAAACAGATTCTGAATATCTTTTATGTTGGCTGATTTAAAGGGTCGGACTTCAGTCACTATAAGTTAGTTTCCTAATATGAAAAAGTGTAGTTTGCTCGAGCCAATAAGAATGTATACAGTCCTTTGATTAAACTTTGTCACTATTCGGTCTTACCCCTACGCGACCAGACCGAAAGGGAGTATGGGTGAATTAAAATGCATGATTAATTATTCTCTATCGCGTTTACAATGGAGAACAAAACTCACGTTTGTCTTCGCGTGCTACGCAAAGGCAAGAGTCGCTTCGATACATATTCCATTAAGGATGTTCCGTAGTTTGATAATGTGCAGCTATTGAATGTGAATTGATTTCCCTCCATAATCCTTTTCGGTCTGGTCGCGTAGGGATGATACCGATTTCAATGACAACGTTTAATCAAAAGACTGTATCTCAGAAAGTGCTTGAGAGTAAACGGTATCTGGGACATCCGGGAATTTGACGGCTTCATCAAAAAAGTTCATATTGCTTTAACCAACAGCAATCCTACTCGAAATGATGCGTCCGGAGTTCTTCATATACAATTACCATATTCCACTCAATCGACTTGAGAAATATTCCCGAACTGAGCTAGGAATAAGTCTCTCAACTCTATTAACGAGTTAAAATGGAGAAAATTATGATACTTGAACATTTTTTCGTCCAAGTAGACGAAGAACTGCAGGCGATTCTTTCTGTCAAATCAAAAACATGCGGAACCAGTAAACATTACCGGTACTTATCTCCCCGACTTTCGCTCGAGACCTTGGCCAGGGCCCCTACCATTTCCCAGATTTTAAAATTCCCGGATGTTCGAATTTTCTGGACGTCTTCAGCACGTTCAAAATCACAATGTCAAAAAATGTCTAAACTACATATAAAAACATTTCAATCACCGTTACGCGTACAAATCATTTTCAGCCATCTTTTTTCATGAAGCTGAAATTGCACTCTCTCATCGTGTCTGGAGCAAACTTGTAGATCAACCGCTGACCAGGTACGCGCTCTAGAATCTTCCTCTCGTAGTAATACCGCAAAGCACGACTCATCTTCTCGTAATTCATGTTTCGCCGGTTTTTCCGCTGACCCCAGAGCTTAGCCACCGCACCTGAGTTCACGAGTCGGAAGATTCCTTCCTCACGCTCTATCCACGTGATGTATCGCGGGCAAGTGTCCTTGTTTTCCAGCAGTTCTTTGAGAAACTCCCACAAGTGCAAGGATCTTGTTTCTGAAACGAAACAAAAATACATAAGTTAATTTTGATCTTTGCATTCCCTGCAATGCCTGGTACTTAATGTTTACAACAACAACAACATCCTTTATTTATACACGATAACCGCGAAATTCAAAAGAAAACATCTAAATAATTTTCCTGATGAACTGATGATGATGAACAAGTAAAGTTCTGTTAAAAGTATCGTATCATTTCAAACATCAACTGGAGGTGCTCGTGTAAAAGATTAAAACAAACTCATTTAAAATCACTTACGTTTTCTCCGGCCGACGCGAGGTTTCGCACTCGGCGAACTTAAACTCTTAGGCGAGGAAGAGTCACTCCGGGTACGCTTTCCTGAAGAGAAGAAATAAATGAAGTCTAAGTACAAGTACATTACAGGCCACATGATTCATTTAACAACACAAGACGCGATATGTTTAAATGTTTTGTTTGTCTTCGAAATAAGGACACACTTTCATAGAGCTCTTTTCAGCCGCCATCTTGCTCGTCACTCAGGAGCGATGGTCAAATCACTCGTCACGCAGAAGCAATTTCCTGAAAAGCATTGCATGACTAGCAAAACAACCATTTCCATCCTTGGAGCAACCATGACCTACATAATGTGGTTCTAACATTTATTTCTGGCAGAAGCTATCAAGCACTAGATTCTGGCAGGAGCCACAATCTAGTGCATGGTTCCTCCCGTGGTGTCAATTTGAAGAGTTGAGAAACTTTTCCCAAAACATTTTCCGAAACTCACCATCTTTCCCCTCCTCTGCGCCAGAATCTGTAGAACTAGTGCTGTTTCTTCTACGTGTTACGACAGGGGAGTCGCATCCTCTCTGTGAGGGAGAGTTGCATCCTCTCTGTGAGGGGGACCCGCCGTTCACGTAAGGGGATGCCGGTGATGACGGGGACATCTGCTCTTCCTTATAATCCACATCACTGTCTCCACAAGATTTTGGCGAAAGATTCCCTGGGAAAGGCAACTGGGATTCGGCGGGTGATGGTCTGAGAGGCGGGGGAGCCCCGTTGACTGGTATCACATTTTGTGGCGGAAACAATCCCGGCTCTAGTTTAGGTTTCATAACCTCAGCAGGAGAATATCCGTTCTTGACAGGAGTTCCAGCAGAGAAGGGCTCGTCGTAAAGCCCGCCTCGCGTTACACGGTCATCTTTCTTAGACGGCGGAGACAAAATGTCAAACACCGCGTCATTTTTCGCGAACAAGCTGGCCGCTAACGATAGCGTCTGAAGCGGGGTCCGCGGGAAGTTATCCATAGGACTCGTCGGGGAGGGGAGATCAGGAGACTTGATGAGCGGGGGAACCGGTGGGAGGTCGCGCTTCCGGTTCAGTTCCAGAAGGCCCCGCTGGGTTTGCCGGGGATGAGGGAAGCCAGTGACTGGCGGAGGGACACAGGGTGGGAAACATCCGTTTGGTGGCCACAGACGTGAAGCGCAGAATCCATTGGCTGTGGCATTCTGCTGAAATGGATATCTCGGGATATTCAGCGGGAGTGCTAAAGGAAGAAAAAAGAAGCACTATAACAGATACGTGGCACAAAACAAAATACATGGCTATCACGAACGAGGTCGGCACCAAAACTTAATATTTGAAGCTCGTTAAACACAAGATGTTATCCACAGTGTTGTAAGGAGGAGTCTGTGCACTTTTTGTGGTTAAATTTACTTTATTACGTTGAGGTGGACGGTTAAGAATTTCGAGAGTTTCGTTAAAAGTATTGTAGAATTTTGTACCCTACTGCGCTTATCGTTACAGCAAGAAAAGCGGAATCCAGAGAATGACCTCGTTATCTTTCCCACCTCAACTTATATAAACTATGAGCTGAGGGGGAGGGGCACAAGCATTAATCAAAACACAATAGTTGACCAAAAATAATCAGCTCAGTAACACCCCGGGGGAATACACAATTTGACAATTTGAAGCTACTTACTCGGTTGGGGCCTGGGTAGTGGACTATCAACGCCCGCTGCAGGAAGAGTCTTGAAGGGAGCTGAAAAAAATATATATATGTGGTCAATTCTCATGTAAGGTGGTTCTAACTTTTGAGTCTGTGTAACTATTGACTGGGAAATATAAGCTACTAAGCAGTACTTTTTCCGTGGTACTGTTTATTATGCTGCACAAGGTGGTTCTAACTGGTAAGTCTGTGGTTCTAACTTTTGAGTCTGTTGTGACTATTCAAATAAAAGCTATTGAGCAGAACTGGCCGATGGTTCTGTTTGTTTCACATGTTTTCGAAGTCGGAAATTTTTTAGAAAAGTTATATCATTGGAAATATATATTAGCGCCATGTACTCCCCCCTAGAGCTACAGCTCATAAAGTATTGCGTGCCAGTGCCAACGGAAATGTTAATTTACTTTTATTTACTTCCGGAGGGGTAACTGAACTGAAACAAAGGAGTCTTTGTTGTGTTAGCACTGGTCGCCAGATACCACGCAGCTCTTAACAACCTCTAATTTCATTGGACGCTTTGACAACGAAAGTTATTCTATTTTCTCATTCAATTTAGTTTGGAAACACAGCAGGGATTTTGTCAAGCGCGTTTGTTTACTTGCTTTAGTTGTGCTCTATTAACCTATTTTTTTTTTCAATGCAAATATATATTTCTTCATATTGACGTCGAGAGAGCTCAAAACAACCGATTAAAGTTAAAAACACAAGGAGGTGAAAATAAATATTAAACCGGGACAATGAAACAAAGTAAAGCTATGAAGACTTGGAAAATTTGGAAATATTATTGAAATTGTTCGTTTAGCTTTTCGTGCATTTTTAGGAAAAAGGGTGTTGATCATGTCTAAGAAAAATAAAAAACTAGAAAACACCTGATTCACCAAGTGAGTGGGTGGAAGGTGTTTGTCATCGCTTTGAGTGCCCAATTAATATCTGTTTACGTTTGCACACGTAGGAGAGAATGTATGACAACTTGTTAACTTACCGAAGGCATTACTTGACGAGCTTGTGGTTGGAATCGATGCGTCTTCTTCGCCGCTAGCACTGGCCACTAAAAAACAACCAACAAACAAGATTATGATATCATAAGAACTGATTAGTTAGATACAAACGGTTCGAACTACAATGGAATCTTGATAGGTCAGGCGAAACACAAAACTTGCTCAAGTTACGAAAAGTACGAGTTTTCCGAGTTTAATTACAGCCCGGGGGGAGGGGGGGGGGGTACTCGACAAACGCTCGGGTAGAGAGGGGCGGCCGGGCTGCCATAACATAACTCTCCGATTTTCCTGCCCTGTTGAAGACAAATAGCGATGAAATCGATACTCCGTTAGACCAAAAACCCGTAAATCCATACCCTGTCGGGCGGCACGTCCTCATTAAGCTAACTAGTCTACTGCTTATGTAGGGCAATATTAGTGCAATTCTGACATTAAATTTGAAATGGCAAATGTTTATTTATCGAAATTAACTTGGGTTGCCTCCTGCGAATACATTAAAGGCCAAAAATTAAGGACTAATTTATTGTAATTGCGGACAAAATTCAGAAAATATAATCAGCTGGAAACTGAACTTATAAAACTGCTATCTTGGTTACTGAAATGAAGTGGAACGCTTCTCTAATTTCTGCTCCGGAGACGTACATTATTAGAAGATGCCTTCCCACAGGATACCACAATTAAAACTAATATTAAAATGTCTTTTCTTTTTCGGTATTGAGCACTGTGAAATGTCCCCAAATTGCGAACGGGTTCCTGCGAATATCGTCGCTCCCGTCTCCGATAAGGGAAGTCTGACTGTTGTGATGTTGTGTTGTTTATTATGCTGTGCACGTATCAAGGCATTCAAATGAAAGCTCTTTAACGGTTTGTTCCTGCGGTGCTGTTACAGTGTCATTCTCGAAATTTTTCCTACTGAAATTCAAGACTTTTGGCTTTTTGGCGAGTGAAAGGATTTGGGGTATTATAGTCACCTGTTATCTATTGTTTTTTTCAGCCAATGGTGGGGTGATTATGTAACACCAGAAACTCGCTACTTGTCACGCAAAGCTTCAAGATTCTGGGTGACACTTGAGAATTGTTTATAAAATAATTGGAGATATATTTTTCGTACGGTCATCCCGTTATTTTCCAGAAGTGGTTCACATCATCGGAAACTGCAGAAAAGCTAATTTATCAAATTAGCGAAAAGCCGTCATACAGATGAGCTGGCCCTGAAGCAACATTATTCATTTATTTATGGAAACCCTTAGAAAATGCCGCTTGTTTAAATATTCCAGCTGGCAAAACCGAAGGAACCAAAACGAAATTTTATTTCTTCGAATTTTTTTTCGCTCAAATTTGCTGTCGCTTATTCCACTGTTATCTGTTCGTGGATGCTTCCTAATTTCTTAATTTCTTAACGAAAAACGACTGAAAAACAACTGAACTGCAGTGTGAGGTTACGAATTACTAATGAATAAATAGAATGACATGTTGGCATCCTGTGATATTAATTTTCTTCAAATTTTATAATTGTTTTACCTTAGTATCCTTTTCTTAGAAAAGGCAGAAACACGTTTTACTCGTATCTCAAAGGGGTATTTTCGGGATCAACACCGTAGGTTTGAGTAAAACCACTGAGAAATGTACCATGTATTTAAATACGTCCTTGAATTAAAACGCCTCCGTTCGATCTTTGATGAATAATATGGTGCTAATGGACATTTTTGAAGATGGGGAGCTAATAGAGTCTTAACAAATAATGACATTCGTTCCGCCAATCTCCATTTTAACAGGCAAATGTTATACAATCCTTGAAAATGACCATACGTGTACAACTGAAAGAAAGCCATTTTTTTTATTTTTTGCAGACCCTAGAAAGAAACACCACTTGGTTTTTAATTTACTGCTTTTGAATATATATTTTTTCTTTTGCAGTTTCTACCAACTATACCACTTAAAAAGTCATAACAAATTGTATATTATTAATAGACATGTCCTACACAGCATGCGGTGAAAAATTTGCCCTCCTGCATGAATGCTCAAAAACACCCCCAGAAAGTTTACCCAGGGAAGACCCATCACAGAATATTCCAAAAATATATAAACCTTCTTATCTTATTATTGAGTATCAAAAAAAAAAAAACAGAAAAATAAACATAGTTTTTAGCATTACTTTATTAGCCAAAAACATCTTGAAAAGTAGGCTAAGTTACCATGGAAACTTGAGCCCCCAAAGAAAAACGAAAACCTCTGTCAAGAAAAAATTTATTTAACAAACGCTAAGCTTCTTTCGCTTTGTATAACGGTTTTAAAATGAGTTTAATATGCAAGGGCTTTTGTTTTAATGATCTAGTTCACCCTTTGTTGTGAGAACTCTATATCACAAAGGTATATGGGATTGGGAAATGCGTTTGTAATTTGTTTTGCAAGTCAAGTTTACTTCCTTCGTGAATTTCTTGAAAATGAAGATATTTTTTCTGGAAATAAGCCATATTTTTACAATGGGCCAGATCTTCAAAAACAAAGTGCTTCATGTAATTATTAACGCCGATAAAATATTAGCGATGTCTATCAGCCAGGAAATGAAAGTCATCTAACTCTTTTCTCAAAAATCTTCTTCAATTTACAAGCGAAAATCTTTTAATTTGTTTGTTTATAACCGAACTGCATTTGATACGCAATGGAAATAGTCTTAAATATTTCATCGCGTCAAAATTTCTTTTCCTCAGTGAATCCTGAATATTCAGAGAGGCAGAAATTATATAATATTTGCATTGCCGACTTCAAACTTGTTTTAATATCGTGTAGCGTTTAGATTACTTTTACTACACGAAGAACACTTTCCACTACTTTATTTTGGTTTCTCGCTTCATAGATCTTTTTCAAAATGCTATAACCACAATTTTCGACGATTAAGTAATGGATTTATGTACAAAAGGAAGTATTGAATGTTGTGTCTCGCGAAGCATCTGTGGTAATTAGTGCTTGTCAGCGCTGTATTAGTTTTGTAGCAGGCATGGCTCATCTATGAAATGGCACGTAAAAATATAACACTAATTAATGATAGTTCCTGAAGTCAGAAACCTGAAAATTTCGAAGAAAACTTTCTATTTACAAGCGTGTTTTAAGCGAAGCGATTGACAAATTTATGCAAACAAAAGTCAAAGCCTTTATTATGTTCTTATCGCTGTGCGAATAATTCCTGCCAAACTTTTCTGAAATTTATCAATGAAAACTACAAGCAAAATATTTCCCATATAACAGTATCTTCGATTTATTTGAAGGTATTGAAACAGGCGCAGTTACTAAGGAACCAGAGGTGACAGACCGGGGACGAAGGACACTGCTACATAAATAATTACGCGCAACAAGCAAGGATATAACTTATCTTCTTTGTGGTTTTAACACAAAGAAATTATAAAATACCCTAAGCGAAAACAAGCAAAGTCAGTTAACAACGATCATTTAACCATAATGAGGACGTCTAACTCTAAGCAAACAAAGACCGCTCCGCTTCTAATACACTCCCGGAAGAAGCTTCGAGAGAGCTGTTTTTGCTCCCGGAAATATTTAATCCTGGCCGAAGCGCTACTCAGCGCTACGTGACAAGCTATTTTTTTCTTCATATAAGCCAGCTTACCTTTTTCATCACTCTCATATACAGCGGATTCATCATTTTGTTCAGGACTTTCGTCTAAAAGAAAAATGCCAGCGTTAAAACGTGCGATTGTTTAGCGAACAGTGCGAATATTTTTCAAGGATATGTGCGTGCCCTACCAGCTCATTTATTTTAATGCAAGGGTGAATATGGAAACCATAGCGCCCCGCAACGCGGAAAGCAATGGCAAGCATTTAGAATAAAACTGTGTTGCTCGCTCTGTTACGTAAACCTTACTTTAAATTCCTCGAATTAATAAAAGGTAGGCATTTTAGTAAACTTTGAAGCAATATTGAACGTAAGTTGCAACGCATAATCGCGGAAACGCGATTGGAAATATTTTGAGCTGATCTATCCTCTGGTATGTTTTGTCGATACAGACCGCCCGACACAGAAACCTTAAACATGCTCACACATGTAGTTCCCTAATTCGTCGCTAAACCTTCATCTTAGAAGATTATTAACTCTCCAGAAACAATAAAGGCTTTTGTATCATTCAACTTTTTGAATCGCTTCCCAGTGAAAGCTAAAAATAGCGATAGACAGCGTTTGCTTTTCGTCTTTCCATCTTCACTGGATATGGCGCGCTAGCGGCGCGGAAACGAACAACGTTGCTGCTTTCAATTCTGCGATAAGAAGACAGCAAAAGATGACCCTCTGTGCTACAATAACAAACGGATTTCAGAGTGAACTTAGGCTTGTCAGTTGGAGCTCATACCAATGGCTGTGTGTAAACAGCAAGAATTGTACAAGGCGAAATCGACGAGGAAGCAAAGAAGCTTTGCTTTACTGTAAAATTACACCACAAAACTCACGTCTCGCCTTCCAAAACGACATATTAAATGTTGGCTGCAATCGCAAGGCGAGCAATGAGCGAACAATAATCTATGAATTACAATTCTAGCTTTAACACTTTCATCAAACTAAAGTAATGAACGGCAGCTAACAGTAAATATATCATAAAAGTTCAAATTATCGTAGGGCCAGTTCACGCAAACAATCCTAGCTGATACTCGCAAGATATTATCATTCAAATCGACTAGATTTACCTCTTCGTCGACGTCTTTTCTTTTTCTCTTTGCTAAATATCCTTAAAGAGCAGTAATAAGGCATTTCCAGGTTTGAAGACTTAGCGGAAAGGTCGCTTATTAGAGACTCAACTTGCAGGAGCAAACCACGGCACAACCGATAAATATGCTGGATTACAAAACCAAAAAAATATACAGGGGAGGGAGGGGAGAGATAGTCCAAAAATATTTACATTTGGTCATGTATCATTGACATGAATTATTCGATTTTGGTACAATATACGATAGTGGAAATAATACTTATTGGTAAACGAAGAGCTTAGCGTTTTCTTTAGCAAGTAAAATGCGTAAAAAGCGTAGGAATAAAACTGCCTGAGTGCTACCCCCTAAGTCAGTCAGAGGTCATTTAGATTCGAATTTCACGTTTGCGTATATTTACGTAGCAAGACATTCAGGACAGATTATTTGCATTTTTAAATAAGCAAGCTGTAATTTGTTTCGCCCGAGTAGTTTGAATTCAAAAGCGAATTTTTCGCAGTTTCCAAACGATTACTGTGTATCGATATAGTGAATGGAATAAAGAACGAATAACAAAACTTGTCCGTGATAAAGAAAAGCGATTCAGATGGCACGAAATCCACCAGACCCGGAAGTGTGTCACAAAGCAGAGATCTGAAGCGCTCCAGTATCCTTGCGGAAACAAAGGAATGTTGTCCTGGTTGTTTGTTGCAGCTGAACTTTAATTCTGCATTATTACAAATTTGTGGCGGAAAAGCGACGGTCGTATGTCTTCGAGCGGCCGCCAAAGCGATAAAAGTTTACTTGAGGGCCTCTTCGCGATGGCGCTAGAACCCTTTGCGTATTATTTCGCGAAGATTGTAGTTGGGCTGGATTTGTGAGTGAAATCAACCAGGGTGGGTCACTGTACACCCACGCTTCCATATAACTTGACCTACGGTGTCACGTGAGAAGCACTTGCGTAGCAATATACGTGCTGTTGCGATAAGGAACTAAGCCATGCGGAAACCAATGCTTTCTATGGACGGGTGTACAAAGTACAGGCGATTTTAGTCATTATTTTTATCGCAGGATTATTAAAAATCTACCCAGAGACATTCATGTTATTTGTTCGATCACAGTTCACTTCTCATCAGTTTTTCGCTGTTCTGACTGTTGGAACACACTTGATCAAAGTTCAAATGTCTCTTGTCTTATCCGGAGCAATTAAAATATTTTCAGTCTATTTGGCCAAGTTTTTGTTTATATTTGTAATAAGACAGGCCTGAGAAGCTCTACTAAACTCTGGGTTGAATCACGGAAAATCTGATTAGAGTAGAAATTAGCTGATGAGGAAGCTGAGAAAATTACGGCCATCGACCACCATTTGGATTGCGGAAAAATCGTACAATTTAATTGCTAAATGAATAGCGCGGCATTCCATCTGTTCCCATGCTTCATTTCCTCCGCAAATGCGACCTTACATAAGCCAGTTGTTATGCAAACTGCTAATAAACTAAAAAGCTGTACTGCGGGGGATGCTCGACCGCGGACGTCATAATCATACAATTCATTTTTTCTCGCATTTTCCATAAACTGTCTACATTCGATCCTTTCATGATTGATGGTATTAAAGATACCTGCCCCAAAGCAATAAACATAGCCAATGGTTTAAAAAAGATTTGTGTCTTGTCTAGACTTTGAAAAGTCCCTTCTTTAAATACCTCTCTTTGAACATGACACAAAAGACGCGCGAAAGGCCTCGCGTGTTTCCGTGCGACACGTTATTCGCTCACACGCGTGTATTTGCGCCACACGACACGGACGGAAGAAGAACTTCGCGTAGTGTGTTCTAATGTTGTTCTGTTGTTGTTTTTGAACAGCCGAATGTTTGCACGTTTTGGAAGTGAAAGACTGCAATTTCCCATTTCCTCGTCCGCCACTTGGAGTTGTAATTGAAAACAAAGCTTAGGCACTGCTAAGGTCAACGAGTCCTGTCACGTGGTTTATGTCAAATGGCTTTAGTTTCCTTGTCTGTTGACGAAATTCCAAATTGTGACCATTATTATGAAACAAACTGCCTTGCACTATTTTTTTTAGTAAACTTTTGTTCAATAGACAATTCACAAAATTTGCGCTTTGGCCTTAGCAAGTTACAAATACCCAACGTTAATGAAAATGAACGTTAATGAAAATTTTGATCATCACGAGATTGCGATTGCTAAAGCGTCACTCGGTTTCCAGAACTGAAATATTTTATGAAGGTATAAATTTAAAAACGCGAGCCTCGCATTAGTTTTGTTACTATCGAGTAATCCTTTTCCAGCCTCACCATCGGTATAATACACTCTCTATATGCACTGTTGTTCCAAAACACTGTCGAGGTTACCACGCGAAAAACGAAATCGATATGGCGCCCCTTTAAAGTCCTTGAAAACTGAGCTCTCAACTGACAAACCTAATTGTCTGTCTGTCTGTCTATTTACACATGTTTACAGCCTGCAAACAAACATCAGTTCAAGAAATGAAAACGTCGTTTCACTCACCACGACAATAATTGGGATTCAGGGTATATAAATCAAGAAGGTCTGAAATGAAGCAAAACGCCACTTGTTACAAACACAAAAAGAAAAAGAACAGAAAAAAGAAAAAAAAACTGCTATATTTTGTAAGGACATTTTAACATAAGTTCTTACCTTGCTCAGCAAGCTCATCAAGATAACTGTAGCAAAGGGGATCTGTTAATGAAAAAAAAAAAAACGGTATGTAATTCCATGATCTGAATTCCTAGTGATCAATAAGTGCTTTCTCTTTTCACTCAGTAATCGGTACATTGTTAAACAAATTCTTTAAAAAAATTATTAAATTCAAAAATCAAGGAGGAGTGAACGTCATTGAAATTCTCCAAACTACCATTTTTAATCACGCACTAATCTATCATCGCAGTGATTGCTTATCACATCTCCTAGTGCAAGAAATGATAGTTTCCTCAAGAAAACATTTAAAAATGCTTAGCAGAAAATAAGTAGCAAAAAAGAAAAAAATTAATAAGAAGTTTTCCTTAACGTTGTTATCTATGAACCGTGACAAATGAAAATCCATGATTACCGTGAAGAGGTTCCCTATACCTTTTACTGAAGCGTGATTGAGGCTTTTATTTATTCTTGATTCTTGATTTCTAATTGCAAGATCTTTTAGCGTGCTTGCGAATGCAATTTTTCATTTAGGCCCCGTCCACACGTATCCGGATATTTTCGAAAACGGAGATTTTTTTCTTCGTTTGCACCTCCCGTCCACACGTAAACGGCGTTTTCGGCAACAAATACGGAGGTTTTTGAATACGCTCTCCAGACTGTAGATTTTTAAAAACGGAGATTTATCGTATTCGTGTAGACGGTCGAAAACGAAGGTTTTCGAATACGATGACGTCAAAACAAAGATGGCGGCAAACTCTTTGATTTTCGCGGGCTTATGCTTCTCACAGCGCGCATGTGCCAGTAGCCTGCGCATGCTCATCATGTGAAGTCTAGCGTATTCGAAAAATTTTCGCGTATACGTGTGGACGGGCAAATACGATTGTAATACGGTCCGTGTGGACGCGGATGTTTTCGAATACGGAGAAAAAAATCTCCGTTTTCAAAAATATCCGGATACGTGTGGACGGGGCCTTAAACGTGACCCGTAAACCAAGCGCTGAATAAAACGTCGATCGTCGTGAATGATTTTGTTTTGCTTTAATTCATTTCTGGTTATATCACTGTTTTGTTGGTAAATGCACGTCTTTGTTTCTGGCGCTTTGGTCGCTTTGGACATGTTTCATTACATTAGGTCACACATTCGTCATGAGTTCCTGCGATCTGGCGAATCAATATTGGCTCGATGGGTGAAAACTGACATTTTTGAAAATTATTCGTGATACGTAAAAAAGTCTGATGTTTTTACGTGATTGCACAGAAGTGTAGAGGACAGGGTTATAGGGGATGGCCCTCACTGAAGAGAGTTCAACCATGCAGTGAAGAAAACAAAAACAAAATTAAAATAGTTACCTTGCATGGCAAGAAGATTAAAGTCAGTGTCCACGTCACATAACGGGTCAAATTTTTCTAAAAAAAAAAAAACAGAAATGCCACCAAAACAGTTAGAAAAGGAAAAGGCTTGTAAGTATGGAATATTCAATGATGATGCTCAGTTAATTTTCCAAGAAATAGAGTTTTCTAACATACCTTCATAGAAGATACTATTCCCTGGAAAACAAAACAAAAAGGGCAGAACTGTTAGTTTTTAACAAGGAAAAAACACTGAGTAGATAAGGGACGCAACCCTGTGCTTAAAAAATTCAAGATTATGATTCTGATTGTTCTTAAATGGTGATGTATTAATCTCCTTTCAATTAAACCATTGTAAACTATTGGAAAACAAATGGTACCACGCAAAAGTACTGCTGAAGAGGTTTCATTTGAATGGTCACACCATAGGATTTCATCAACAGACTCAAAAGTTAGAACAAATGGTACCATGTAAAAGTACTGCTGAAGAGGTTTCATTTGAATGGTCACACCATAGGATTTCATCAACAGACTCAAAAGTTAGAACAAATGGTACCATGTAAAAGTACTGCTGAAGAGGTTTCATTTGAATGGTCATACCATAGGATTTCGTCGGTAGACTCAAAAGTTCAAATTGAGAACTACACTATATGTCTCCATAATTGACTCGATCTAAGGAGTCGGAAAGGGTTTATTTCCATCCTGTTCATGTTGTTTGTTTCCCTCGCACGTCTACTTTTCTGAGTAGGCCATATTATTTACGACACTGAGACTAAATATCTTTTTAAGACGCCAAACCAGTGAAGCTAAGTTCACCAACAAAGATTTCCGAAGCGACTAACACACTAGCCTGTTCCAGGCTCTCAGATGGTTGGGGCGAGCGAAAAATGTCGGAGCGAGCTACAAACATTTTCAACATTTTTCGCTCGCCCCCACTATCTGAGAGCCTGGAACAGGCTACTAACACCCAAAGTCCAAAACAGCCGCTCGCTATTGGTTTAGTTTAAAAACCCTTGAAAGGATTTGCATGTAAACAAGGCTTCGGTACGGTGAGAAGTTTGATTAACTGCACTATGAAACCTAATGGTGAACCAGCTCAATTCGATTGTTAGTCACTTACATTTTCGAGAAAGAGGCAAAATCAGTAGCCGCCATGATTGATCAAAACGCCGAGGAGACCTGGAACAAGCTATTTCTCGCTAATTAACAGCGTATATTAGCTGTCATACGTTTCGCTACTCTAAAGTACTTACATTTCCACGGGGAAATGTCCAACTGAGTGAAGGCTTCGTACAAAAGACCTCCATGTTCTGAACGGTTTTTCAATTCATCCAACGTGAAGACGCACAGTTCTGGACCGGTCAGGTCGAGTTTTCCTGGGTCGCACTCTCCTGGAATTTTATAGTGGACCCAGGCCCACCGCAACCAGCTCTGTACTTGAGCTTTTGTCCAGGTAAAAGGCGAGCAGTCCATCCAGTCAGCGCCTGAATCCAACTCATCTGGAAAAACAAACAAACCGTTTAAAAGAGAATTTTAATTATGACTATTGATGAGCTAAGAGCGGAGAGGATTGTTTTAAAAAGTACAAATTGCAGATCCCTTATTATCACTTATTTTCGCGCGACTTTAATTTCGCGAATTTGGAATAGAAATATTTCGCGGGACTTAAATTTCGCGATTTTGACAAATCACCGTTTTTCAAGGTAATTAAATTTCGCGAAGCAAATAACTGGTACCATAACAGAATAGAAACGCAACAAGTAACTGGCTGAAATGTTCAAAAATGTCAGCAACATACACTGAACATAGTAACATCTTTTAAAAGTACACTGATATAAGCAGCCGAGGCACTATATTTAACTCGATGGCGCTGTCAATTAGCTTTTAGATTAATGTTTTCATGTTTTCAAATGGATCTTCAGGCAACTCCCTGGATGGCTCACCGACTGCACCATTGGTTATCTACCAAGGGAGATTTCTCGAATAATTCGCTATTTTCTCTTGAGGGGAGGTGTTGTCAGCGTCGAAATTGTTGATAAAAGCCACCGAAGATTGCCACTTGTGCAAGACGGCCTGGAAATTCCAGTGAAATTGATTGCGGGGATCGACGGTTCGGAAAAGAATGAAGCCATCATGAAGAGGCTAAAGCAGCTGATCCCAGAGAACTATAGGGAGCCAGATGCCGATGGCAAATTTGAAGACTGTACTGAGGAAGTGTTACAGGAACTAATTCAGCAAGATGAGTCACGTGATGAGGAATATGGACATGCGTTAAACTGAAATTTGAACCCTCCCCCCAAGCAGACGGAAAACTTAAATAAAGGATTTTATAAAGGTCACTAAATTTCGCGTCTTTAATTTTCGCGGCACCTTTTATTCGCGGGACTTTAATTTCGCGAAATTTTTTAAATCTCGAAAGTCGCGAAAATAAGTGATAATAAGGTAGTAATTATGACTGCATAATGAAAATGAAACGTTCGCCGAAATGTTAACTGGCAACTCCAATTGATGAACGACTGATATAACAAGTAAAGTGATTTGCGTTGACAAAAGTACCAAATTCCATTTTGTAAAATATTGAAAAACTAATCTCCACCACGTACAGGAACGAATCCCCATATACAAATTATCCTGCGGCCCGTTTTTCATTACAAAGTGGTTTTTCTTTTCACTGACCTGCCGCGGCCCATCACATTCAAACCAAGGTTCGGCAATGTGAAATTCTCATGTATTTTAACATTTCTTTGTACTGCTAATACGTACTAAGAGGGTTTGGTTCGACTTTTACAGTTACGTTCAATGTGAGCTTGCGAATGCCTTCATGGGTTTATGTTCATTTTCCTTGTGTTTGTTCCTAGTGTGAGATTCACGATTATAAAGTCGGTTGATGTTACAGAAACCGGGTTTGGCTTCGGCTGTGTGGGCTTCCACTGGTTCCTACCATGTAGATAAGAAAGTGCCATACCAGATCTTTTTTATCATTCTCGTCAAATATGTTGCATACTTCACGTATCATTCCAACCGTTTCTTCACACAGTTCGTGCTCTTTCGAGAAACGGGTTCTCGAGTTAACACGCAAATTTTGCTCCACTTTCATCCATGGGAAGCAAGCTATTACGCTTCCCTTGAGTCCCATAATACACGAAAATATGACCAATAAAGAATACTCAAATAATTATTGTATAAAGCAAGTTGTTACCCTGCCCTTATTTAGTTCATCGTGCATCTATTGGAGAATTACACCCAGTATTTTGTCGCCGGTACCCACTTATATACATCTAGGTAAAGAAGTAAGAAGTCAAAGTGTGTTAAAAGTACAACAGTGACTTCTGTTTTGTTCTCGACACATTTTGACGTCTTCTGTGGTCTATAACTGAGCAGACTCACGGCAAAATGGAATCAGTATTTGTTAAGTAGTTGCTACTTTGAACTCGTCATGAGATGGAAAGAAATGTGAGCGAAGCAAAGAGGGGAAACACTGAATAGCGAATGAAGGAAACTAGAATAGTGCACAACTTATGAAACAGCATTCAGGAGGGAAACTCAGACTCATAGAGAAGAACAACTATAGAGCAGTTTTCAATTGAGTGTGAAAAGTGATTACACAATTGCTTTGGTTTTGCATTGCTACGCTTTGTGATTGGCTAAAAAATCTCGCGCCACTTTCTCGACCAATCAGAAGTAAAACCAATCGTGACTTGCTCGCACGCGTTTTCCCGCGCTTGGCGCCGCCAACATGTAATTGCTTCGAGCTCTGATTGGTTCAATGGATTGTTTACGACTGCTGTGATTGGTCAGAGTAATTACCAAAAAAAAGCATCACCCACGTTTGGGAGCAGGAAGAAACCCACAATAACACTACACTCGTTTTTCATATAATATGAATCATTTTCATAAATATTTTTTGAGGCTGAGATTGGAAAAAATTTTAAGAATGTGATAAGAAGAAACCCAGGCTGACATTTTGTTAAGAACGTCTATATTTTTGTTTCCTATTTTTATACAACGAGCTAACTAAGAAAAACGGTGTAATATACTGTTTGATCAGAGGAAATTTATAGTTCAACTGAGCCCAAACTGCTGCAATTATTGCATCAGCGTTGCAGGTCGTTTTCCACTTTATAGCAAATTGGTAGAACTCGGCCTACTTTTCTTCTGTTTTTTTTTTCATCCAGAACTACGATTTACTATACAATTTATCTCAAGAACATTGTTAAAACGTTTCCAGGCTCAAATCGTCAAAAAATAAGACCCGTTTAGTCAGCCTCAGCTAAAAAAATTAGACCTTATATCAGAGATAAAAAAGAGTGAGTAGTAGTAGTAGTAGTAGTAGTAGTAGTAGTAGTAGTAGTAGTAGTAGTAGTAGTAGTAGTAGTAGTAGTAGTAGTAGTAGTAGTAGTAGTAGTAGTTATAGTAGTAGTAGTAGTAGTAGTAGTAGTAGTAGATCTTTATTTAAACTCGGTGTGTATACCGCTTCAGGAGCTGTGATAACACAAACCACTGAAAAGAAGACTCACAGCAAAGGGGAGAGTTCATAAACTAAAAGAGACTATGCGCAGCAGTTAGTCCAGCTAGGGCTCTCCAGCGGAACAGTTACAAGACATAGTCAAGCATTACAGTCACCTGCACCACCTCCGACATCTTACTGAGAATTATATAAGACCCATATAACGCAAAAAAAAAGAAAAGGAGCAATGACTGAGTCCGTTCTCAGGAAAAGCATACAATATAGGTCATATAGTAAATTAAAATTTAGATCGAATTAAAGAGAGCAGCTCGTTGGTGCTCTGGTATAGTGCAGTAGGCTCTCAACAGCCTCGACACTAGCTGAGTTAATAGAAAAGCGCGAGCCTTGCTTCTCCCAACCTCTTACATATTTTTACCCTTTAATCACACCAGCTCTCACAGAATAGCAGTGAGAACACATGTTGTTGCCTGACGAACAATTCATAATGTCTCGGTACCGTGTAGTGTACGGGTGCCAGCAAATGTACCAAGAGTGCCGAAAATCAAAATTTAATTAAAATCCCAAATTTCATTTTGTAAAACATCGAAAAACAAATGGTACCATGCAAAAGTACTGAAGAAGAGGTTTCATTTAAATTATCATACCATAGGATTTCATCCACAGACTCGAAAATTAGAACTACACTACATGTCTCTATAATTGACCCTGGGAGTGAAAGGGTTAAACGAAGAAACATACCGGTCGGTACAGTCAGTCTTCAGCTAGTTTCTAGAAAAGCAGTCTATGAGCATAAACAGCCAACCGTGCCGAACTTAACCTTAGAAATTTGGCAGATAGTCCTGCTAAATCAGGATAACAAGTTCAACCAATTGAACTAAACTAACGGTCAGTTTGTACTCAATCAGTGTTCACTGAATATGAAGATTTTTCTCGCTTTCGCAAAACAAACAGCCCAGGGACCGCACAATGGATTAACTCGCTTGAAAGTTAACGCGCGCGGCCCATCAAAAAGTTTATAATCTTAATCATATCAATATTCTACTCAATATTAAAATTAAAGCGAATTTATGTGAACTTGAATCGTTGAACATTCATGGCAATACCAATGTAAAGCATGCACGCAGTAAAGAACTAAGACAAGTCTTACCTCTAGACCTAGAACAAAAAGATTGCTTCATGGATTTCTTGAATAATAATCGATTCGAGCGGAAGTCTTAAGACAGCGCTCACTGAAAAGCGCCGTGAAAAATCGCAGTAAATAAACCAGAGAAAGGTCCCTGTGATGTGAAAAATCATCCCGTCACGGTTAGGAAGAATGATCAGCAAATTTGCGCCAAAATGTAGGTTAAAAAACGACTTAATCTAACTTGATATTTCACGCCGTTCATTCAGCGGAGTAAGATCTGGGAACTTCAATGTAAACAGGAAGACATTCCAGGCAGGCTTTCTAACCGCAAACAATAGCCGTGCTTAGCGAGCCAATCAAATGGCTGCAAATAAAAAGCTGTAATCTATTTTCAGTCTTTGCTAGTAGCCCAAACAACCAATAAATGTTGGAGATATTTGAGGCAGACAAACCAATTTTAGAACAATTTCGAAGTCTGGATTCAGAAAAGAATGTTTCGTTTTAGATTTCAGTCTTTGTTTACAACGAAACAGCGACCGATTTTTAGACAAGAAACTATTTAGTTATGTGCATATTCCTTGCCTTAAAATACACCTGTTTTAGGAAATTAAGCCGGATGAGACAATCGAAAAGTAAACAGAAACATGGTATGTTTTTAGGGGGGGGTTTAGCCTGATTTTGATACACACGCGAAGCACTAATCAGTCCCGAAAAATTTCATATTATTTGTTGTACGTACTGATGTTAAGAGTAAGTTAAATAAAACGTACCAACACGAATGCTACAAAACACGAATTTGGTTCCTTTCACTTTTTTCAATAGCTTGGATACGAAAATCGTGCCCGTTAAATGGATTGAGCAAATATTTACTGAGTGGTATGATATGATATGGTAAATACAGTTATCTCGCATAACGAATCGAAAAGAGACTAAAACGAGAAAAATTGCTACTGCTGGTGTGAAGTTTCAAATTTGAATCCAGCCACAATGCTCACGGCTAATCTTACAGTGTGCTACATTAAAAAATTATAAATTTTAAACACTCATTTGCATGTGTAGTTAGTGACTCTTGAATTAATTATAAGTTAGTTTTAGTCGAGGAGTTTGAATTGTTAGCTCGTGTTATAGTTCTTTAGCGAATTAAGCAAGTACGATAAATGGAATAGAACTACTGGAAGGTGAAACTGAATTTTTTTCTACCGAAATGCACAATATTTTATTTTTAAAAAACCCCTCGGCAGATTAGTTCCCAACCCCAAAACTATTCCTAAAGATTGGAAGGTCATGGATCGTTTTACTTTCAGTTATTTTCTTCCAGTTTAAGGAAGAAAGAGAAAAATGTAGAAATTCAAACTCGGTGGTTTTGCACTTTTTGAGTGAAACGCCTAAAGTGTGATCATTTAAAATAGTGAAACTGCTATTCAGCAGTACTTTCTTGTGATACTGATACTGTTTCCTATGCTGTAGAAAGTGGTTCTAACTTTTAAGTCTGCGGGAAAAATCCTAAAGTGTGACCATTCAAATGAAAGCTACTGAGTAGTACTTTCCTGTGATACTGTTTATTATGCTGTACAAGGTGGTTCTAACTTTTGAGTCTGTGGATGAAATCCTAAAGTGTTCCCATTCAAATGAAAGCTACTGAGCAGTACTTTCCTGTGATACTGTTTATCGAGATTATGCTATTCAAAGTGGTTCTAACTTTTGAGCCTGTGGGTGAAATTCTAAAGCGTGGCCATTCAAATGAAAGCTGCTTATCGAGGAGTACTTTTCTGTAGTCGATTATCACGCTGACTATGCTGTATATAAGGTGGTTCTAACTTTTGAGTCTGTGGGGGAAATCCTATCAGTGCGCCGACCATTCTTGAAAATAAAACTCTACTCCGTACTTAAGCTACAAACATCCAGAGAGCGTTCAGTTTAAATAGTGGCGCTGTTTTGTTTTGTTTCACCATATTGTAAAATAGATTTTATTTCTGAATTTTGAGGCAATACACACTCTGAGGATGAAAGCGATTAAAGTGTAATTTTATGGCAGTTTACTAGTTTACCAGCAGAATTCATGAACTAACCTGTCGGACCAAGCATCTCCAAAACATCGGGAGATGACATGTCGTCCAAGTCTATCAGCGTGCGATCCGGAGACAAGGGAGGGTCGTCTTCCATAAGATCCATTGGCGATCTGGCCTGAGTT
Source organism: Cladopsammia gracilis (assembly GCA_022457155.1). Classification (NCBI taxonomy): domain Eukaryota; kingdom Metazoa; phylum Cnidaria; class Anthozoa; order Scleractinia; family Dendrophylliidae; genus Cladopsammia; species Cladopsammia gracilis. The sequence continues at coordinate 1,467,658 of JAJGOT010000026.1, read as the reverse complement.
TCATCAGACACATAACCAGATGTAAGGCTGGAGTAGCTCTTCCAAGAGCTGATACTACTTGTTCTTTCTTTGGGGTAATCCTCTTCAAGAGAACTTGACGACCCACTTTTCAAGCCCGTCATCATTTGGGTATGATCCCCATTGGGAGAATTCCCGTACGAGTCTGGGACCACCTGATTAGTATCTATTTCCATGAGCTTTTGAGACTCGTTTGAAGAAAGTAAGGCTTCGCTCAGCAAATTCTCCCAGCCTGGAACCTCATCACAGTTCATCTTCGCTGCTTCCATAAGCTCGAGATCAGAAAAGGTCTACGAAGACAAGGCAACTGCATTAGAAACCAATTAACCCATCTAGATCTGTTAGAAGGCAGGTCACATTTTCGACTAAAACTAAATCTAGTGGTGTTCGGAGATAACTAAGATAACAGACTACCAATATTTTTTGGTGAGTTTTTACTCGGCCTTTTTCCCAAGAATTCTAAAATTCAATGAAATGGAGGGAGAAATCATTTGTAACATCAGGGTGATCACAGGAAAGCATTATACCGACTACTAAGTGAATTATTGCTTGCCGCTGTGAGTATACTGAATTTTATTGAAAAATTCTTCTAACTCAAACTGAATCAGAACCGCTTTGTATTGCACGTGCAACAAAAAAGGGAAAGCAGTTGCATGGTCACATTTTAAGTATGTCGTCCACAGATTCCTGAATTCAGTCAAATGCGGTCTGAGAACTCAACACAGTCGTTTTCAAACAATAACATGCAGTGAAACGGGGATATATTTCCACCCTCCCCTTCAGTGTTAAATCGACAGAATTACGTAGATCAGTAAATGATGCAAAAGATATAATATTTAACAGAAAACTCTGAATTGTCCACGAATGTAATAACGGTAATGTAGAACGCAACCATTTACTTTTGCTCCAGTATTTTTGTCGAGTCGAATTTTTGCTACCGTGTTTATATAAATGACAATAAAGTTTTAAGTTTCAAGTTCTGAAGTCACGTATTGTGCACCAAGTGTAGCGAACGGCTTTGTTAGGTTTAACCACCCTAGTCTAAACATTAATTTTGGTGTCGAACTGCCTGCTGTTTTGTAAAATGAAATACAACGAAACTTACTCTAAAACTAAATATTTTCGCTTTTTCAGCTCAACGACAGATTGAGTCTTACAACTATTAGCTTATGCCGGTCGAGCCGCAAAATATTTGACCGTCGGCTACACTGTGTTCGTTGAGCTATACTCCAGACTTTTAGAATATTGAAAAAATAATCAGTTAGATCAACAAAGCGGTTATTCCATTTTCATTCAGCTCTAAGTCTTGTACGATTTGCATTTAAAATTTGGTTAGTACCCCGACGGGCTTTGTTGTTCACAATGAAGCAAGATAAGGTTACTGAGCAAGGATTAGCGCCAACTTTTATTCCAAACTACACGTCCACAAAGTAGATTCCTCACTGCTTGGACTTTGACTGCAGTCACGAATTATTAACAAAAATCCCGATCATCAAATACAGAAACCTGGGTTAACATTTATACCCGCATTAGAGCATTCATACAGCAACTTGTCCCCGTTGTGTTAAGTCACCACAAACATTACTCTTAAGAACGATTAGAAATGGTCTTCATTTTCTTTTGTTTTTCGTGAATGTATATAAACCTGTCTCTTAATTTGAAAGAATAACCATTCATGTTAGCCGCTGATGCTAGTTTTAGCACCCAGATGATTCAAGTAGTTTCATGTTTGTAAATATAATGGCCTCACTTTGCCAAAGGATTGGGTTTATATTTTTAAAAAATGCAAATGAAAATTACTGAGTAGCGTCGCGTTTTGCTTTATGCTTCTAGCACCCTGACCTACCTCCATTTGGGTCCATAAAACTCCAGTGAAAAATGACTGTTGATGAACCGATACTGAAACCTTGCAGTTTAGTTATGGAGTTGGTGAAAACAATGTCGTTTGGCGGCAAAAATTATAATAATGTTGCCATCTGTTTCACCTAAAGCTACTAACACAATAAGTGCTGCTTGATCGTCGACTTTGAGTTTGGAGAAGAAGTAGTAGTGAAGTTTGCCCACAACACAGTCAACTATGCCTACACACGGAGTGTCAACATAGATCTTTGCTGCGTAGCATCAAAGAAAATTATTTGAAATGTCTTGTACGGACTGAAGGCGATTGAAAAAAGGTTTGCAAAGTTACCAGTCCAAATACTAAAATTTTTCCGCCGTGGATGAATTCACAGTCGCAATTAAATACCCAAGCACGCAACGCTCACAATATACAGAGGCGCTATTTCAGTTGTAAACTTTCTATAAATAAAAACAAAACTGGTTTTGCATTTTATTAAAGGCTGTAACCATCTTTAGGTGTTTTGTTCTTATGTCTCCCAGAAGAACAATGGAAACATGTCACGCGATCACGTTGTGTGACATAATAGTCTCAATACTATAAAGACAGCAGCAATGTTTAATCAAGGATCTAACAACCAAAGAAGAAATAATTTTTAGCATATTTAGAGACTTAGTCTGATCGGTACAACTCAGTTATTATCAACAAATGACAGTCATTTATCAATCAATTAGTGCATGACGTAATTTTAAATTATAAGTTCGATTTGTCCCCAACTGCTACCCCCAATTTATGTTGTAAGCGAACGATTGAATGGACGTGTTCTGCATTTAATTGTCCGTATTTTCCGTTTGTCGTGTAGCCAAAACAATCCAAGCTAACTGGCGTGGAACACATGTTTCATTTTGCTTTCGCAGCCGAACAAATAAGCATTCTTTGGCTGCATATTTTACGTAGATTTTGCGCAATATATTAATGACATAAATCGGGTTTATAATTACGAATATCCACTTCGGTTATTTCAAAATTCAAAATATTTCAATTCACATGAATACTTATTACTTACGTCTAGACAGCTGGCCAACATGGTTTCTGATAATATCTAGCTCAGACTCGCACCTAAAAATTCAAGCCATTTGTAATATTGTGTTACCACATTGTTACCAGTTGCGGTGCTAACAATTTTTTTTAAGGTCAGAACCATTTTGCTGTTTTGAATAATATGCGTGGGCAAGACTAGTGTAGATCCTGCGTGGGTACGGATGCAAAACAAAGGAAAGGTGCTTCTCGTGTCAAAACAAACCAACATATGTGTTTAAACTGATCTAAAGATCTAACGTCGATGCACCTGAGAACGCCGGCTGAGGGACAAACCAGACGTCCGTTGTATACCGAAAAGAGGAGTTTGTAATGAATAAGTGGAGGTGGTATCAATTTTGTTTGATCTCCCCGGGAACGAGTGGAGTATCCTAATATCAAAGAGATGTCTGGATCACAGACGGTGCACTCGCACCAATACAAACAGCCGCAGATTTTGACAAAATTGAAACAAAAAACCCGGACTACACAATGGTGTTTGCAATAGACTAATCATAAGGAAAATGACAGTTACCGTACCTAGATAAGCTCAACCGAACGAATCCTGCACAGCAAAACTTGAGAGATACTGCTTCAATTTGCGCAAAGTCTTACGCCTGAACAATTTGTTTATCATCGCAAACTAAGCTCATTTGACTCTACTACGTCGTTTTAGCGCGTTCAAGCTACAACTCAGAGAGGGTTTTCCCCGACTTCGATCATTTCATTGGCTGAAAAAGTGACGTTTTCCACTATCTGAGACGTGATTGGCTATGTTTTATATGTATTTGTAATGCCCCGAAGAATATTGTAGGCGGGGTCGCAGATGCTTGATTGACAATAAATTCCGGTGTAGATCCTTTTGTACAATCGGTATTGACCTCGTATCAGCAAAACCGGTAGTTAAATACCAATTCTTGCACTTAAAACTTCTGCAAAAAGATCGGATACGATTACCCCGATGTTTTCTAGCCTACGCAAAATAATTTTGAAAGTTTTTTTAAGAGCTGAATATGCAAACATAAATCACGAAATGTCTGACTTACCTTAACTCATATAATACCGAATTTATGAAGCTAACTGTTTTCCACCTTTCGATCAGATCATTGTTTCGTCTCCGTGTTTTATAGTTTGACAACTCTATGCTGTGTGCAGCGGGTACAAAAATAAACAACTTTACAAATCGCAGAAATATGCCGACAAAATATAATGGTTTGCGGTCACGTAATAAGCGCTTGTTGCTAGGTTTCATGTACACAAACTGTCACCCGTAGCAGGGGTCACAAAAATACCACAAAAACAAAAATATGAAATGTTAGTATCTTTTGTAAAGCAGCAATTTTATCCGGTTTGATTCCTTTCACACGGTCATTTCACAAATAGTAAATAATAACTATTATTAACTTTTTCAGGGCTTCGGGTCATATAATTGCAAAATTGTTTTTATACTTCGTCCGTAAATTTACATGGTTTAGTCGTCGCTACATACAATTATAAACACTTATTGGCAATTGTTTTTGGTTTTATACAGAATATATATGAGTTTCCTGTCTTAAAATATCTTAGTTCGGATCTTTTCATTTTCCATCTTTGGACGGTTCAGATTCAATCTTTTTTTAGCAGTAATTTAAATATTATTTTTATAGTGCAGCTGATGTAAGGTGTTTACGCGCACCTTAAAACATCCTGTTTTTCCCCATTTCGAGGCACGTACGAAATCCTCAATGACATCAAAAATGCAAATTCGCCCTCTCTGTTTCCATACGTGGCTTTCATGTTTGTGTAGATAAGTTTTTTAGTCATGCTCAGTCGAGTTGCATCTGAAAGGAACAAACTGATCACGTCTGCTCTGCTCAATACACCGATAAGCAATGTCAAGCTCATAAAACGGATGCAGGCAAAAATATGCACTTTAGAGTACAGAGAGATATACTAGACTAAAACGGTTTTTGTTTTATTAGCTGTATGCATTTTTCAAATCATTAGTTGATTTGCTTCGAAATCATGCAAACAATAAATATCAGATAGATATAGAATTTATATAGCCGACAGAACTGTGAATGTTTCCAAGCAAAAAAAATATTTTTAGGAAAAAAATATTTTTTTCCAATATAAAATATTTTTACCAGAGTTCCCATCAAATCTTTTATTTTTCCTCCTTGGGTCAAACGTTACTGATTCAAGTGATATTAATCTTTTGGTGTGGCCATTCAAATAATAACCTTATTTTCGAGTTATATTACTTTTCTGTGGTACTGGTTCTAACGTTCGAGTCTGTGGATCAAAGCTTGCTCACCAGTACTTATTTAGTGGTCCGATTTGCTATTTTGATTTCCCTATGATTTGGTACAATTCGTCAACTGTTTACTTTAAACTGTACAGTTAGGGCAGAACCGCCACATACTTTGTTATGAACACTTCCAAATTTATTTTAAGCTGTATCTTCGCTTCTAGGCAGACATTAAGCTCAAATATTAAGGCTTCCTTATTTTAAGGTACTCTTACTAGCCGTTTCGATGGCTGGCTGTCCAAACGAAATAAAAAATTTCGAAAATCGATGAGGTGGTCTATTAATTGCAGGCAGGCGGGAGGGAGGGACCAAACCTTAAGTAAAGATTCGGCTTATAGATAAGGGCTCTCTTTGATAGATTAATATATAAATAATAATAATAAAAGCAAATGAATCGAGTATACTTGCTGGTAAAAATGCATTTATTTAACATAAGGATCTAAACCCAACTCATGGCGCTGTATAACTGATCAGAAAAAGATCAGTTAAGTAAAGTCCACACAGTCGTACAGGTGCTGAATTTTAACGCAACAACAAATACCGATGGAAGAGCCAATCAGTCATATTTTGATTAGATATTTTTTACCCTCCTTTTTTGCACTCATGGAGCAGCCAAAGAGATAACTTTTGCTTCGTGTAGTTTTAGTTTAGAATATTGAAACGAAAGAAAAAAACGCTTTAGGAAAAGGTAGATGGCAAGATGGAACTTATTCTATTAACGTTTTTCGAAATTATTATGAATAAGTAATATTTCCAAGGTCTCATTCAGGTATCTGCAATTTAAAAATTCGGCAGAGTTTTGTTTGAATCCAAGCATAAAATCTCTTGGTTACAACTTGGATGGGAATTTGTTTTTACAACAGTGAAAAACGTTATTTCATTTAGACACGGAACGGACAGGAAACGTTTAGTGTAGTAATATGGGTGTAACATGCAGAATAACCTCTTGTTAACACAGGGCTAGGCAGAAGTATAGAAATGATTTAGCTAACGACAGAACTGAAACGTTTAGTTAACAATACATTTTTTGGCCCTTTCATTCTCGAAGCAGAACCTCAGTGGGGAAGTCATGTAATTTGCTAAACTACTGAATCTGTGGAAGAAACTCAGATGCTATTCAGCGATAATATCCTGTGTTGCTGTTTATAATGAGTCGGTGGCCAGTGAGTCTGTGGATCCTATTCAAATGAAAGTTTAGTATCGTGCAGCGCTGTACAAGGTTGTTTTAACTATTGAGACTGTGCAGGAAACTTCAAAAGGTATTGAGCAAACCTTCAATTTTCTGGGCTGACAAGCTATACAAGGTAAGCCTTTGAGCAGTACTTCCCTTTAACGATGTTTATTAGGCTGTTCATAGTACTCGAACGTTCAGTCTGTTCATAGCTAAAATCCTAAAGTGTAACCATTCAAATCAAGAGCTGTTCAGCAGTACTTTCCTATTGTATTGTTTATTAGACTGTGCAAGGTGGTCTAACGTTTGGGGTATTTCTTGGTCTTGCGGAAACTATTGTTGGTTAGCTGTAGTGTTGTGGTGTGGGTATTGTTTATTGCTTTTGAATCTTTTGTTTTGTATTATTTGGTGATCGAGCAATCGCAACACCAAGAAACTGCCAGTTGAGTCAGTGTAAAACCCTAAAGTGTTACCATTCAAATGAAAGCTATTGAGCAGCAATTTCCTGTGATGCTGTTTATTAGGCTGCACAAGAAGTACTTTGAGTCTGTTAATTAAATTCTATCAACATTCAAATGAAAGCTGTTCTGCAGTGAGTTCCTGCGATCCTTTTTATTTCTTGAAATTTTGGAATTTTTTTCCAGTTTCAAACTTGAGCGGTTTTGAGAGTTAATAAATGAAACCATGAATAAAGCATAACTACTATCTCTGTAATCCAGTTTCGTATACGTGACCTTCACCAGGAAGTATTTTAAAATCGTTGATCGTGCTTGCTTTTTAGCTGAGCTTGAAACAAAATTAGCAATAAGCTAATTACAAGGGGAATTGAAATCTGAACAAGTTTACTCTTGTTCCAAAGTACGTGTCAGCTGAAAAATCTACAATATGGAAATAACCCGGCCGTTTTTGTATTTCGTATTTACACCAACACCAATACCAACTTGACTTCCTTTCTCTCCGTCAGCCAACTCCATTCACCTCACTTATTTCACTATATCTGCCAACTCCACTCGACTCCACCAATTTAGTCACGCTACCAATTTGACTCATACCATCAAATTTAACTTCATTTGTTTTCACTCGCTCCAACTTCACTCACTCCAACTCTACTTATCGTTTTTATCAGAACACCATCCCAATACACTACCAACTCCACCAACTCTTCCTCGTCCGATCCACAAATCTACACATTTTTTCAACACCGCTCACTCAACCAACACCATTCAAGGTATTAAGCACTCTTATTCCAGACCTAGTCCAGATACTTCACCAACTAGATTCACTCAAGTAGATATACAACCATCCCACCAGCTACGTAATAACTATTATCTTTATCGTTTACTGGCTCCACTAACGTCACTAAACACACCTACTCCACTACCACCCCACCAACGTGACTCAAAATCAACATGACCTCCACTCAATGCACCGATTCCACTTACTCTGCTGACTCGACCTCACTCTCCACCCACTCCAAAACGTCGACTCCCGCTATCACCTCCACTCCCTTCATTATTCCAGTTAGCTCACCAACTTTACTTATTTCTGTCAGTCACAAAATCTACCAATTTTAGTCGCTTCTCTAACTCAATACCCCCAACTCAACTCGATGCACCGACTTCGCTCAATCGACCATCTACATTGACTGCACTTCACAACTGCAGTCACTCTGCCAGTCCACTTACTTCACCAACTCCACCAATCCAGTCTAATTTCACCATTCAGGTTCACCAACTAGACTCATTGCACCACCTTCTATCAATTGACTATGTTCATACACTCACGTCACTTATTGCACTCACTCTGCCACCTTCACTCGAGCTCCACTTCACCAATTTCATGCTACCAGCTTCACCAATTCCACTCACTTCAATGGTTGCAATAATTTCACCAACTACACATACTTCTCATTCTTCACTTTCCCTCTTCCTCCTCTTGACTAACGCCATTAACTACGCCACTAACCACACCAACTCCACCACCCCCTCGAGCCCACTATAGGATCCATTCACTCCACAAACAAGGTTTAAAATGGCCATAAACTCCACTCACGTGCACTAAAACGTTTTCACTCAATCTGCCAGCTCGATTTAATCCACAACTCCAACCTCTCCAAAAAACGTAACTCGCCCCACCATTACCATTCACTTCACCACTTCAAGTCACTCGCCAATTGCATTTGCTTCACCAATTCCACCAATTCTAGTCACTTCTACAACTCAATCCACCTACTTTTCTCAATGCACCAACTTCGCATCGTCGACCAACCACATTCACTTCGCAAATTACACTCACTCTGTCAACTCCACTTTCTTCAACAACTCCACAGATTCCAGTCAATTCGCCATTTCAGTCCTCCAGCTCGAATCACTGTACCAACTTCTCTCAATCGACACTACTTACCGCTTCAACTCCACTAGCAACTTCAGTCCCTCAGTGCACCATCATGACTCAAATGGTTATGATCAACTCCATTCATTGGACCGATGTAACTCATTCTGCCATTTTGACTCATCCACAAACTTTAACCCCTACAAAACTATGACTTCGTCGCCATCAACAACAAACAACAACAACAACAACAGCAAGTTTTATTTCAAATTAAAGTTTAAGTTACAAATGTTTTGTCCGCAATTAGCAAGGGCTATTCGAGGCGGACACAGGAGAAAAAAAATTATAATATATATATATATATATATATATATATCCTAGAAGCAATCTAGTTTGTCGTGTGGTTTATATTCAGAGTGAGACAGGAAGGCAGACTGTAGATAAGAACCGGAAGTTCACAATGTTATAGTTTCAAGAGTTGCACTCTAATATCAGAAGTTCTAATATAATTGTCTTCTTTTTCCAGATTTCAAAGAGTTTTCCCTTTAATTCTCTTTTAAATTGATTTTTGTTAAGTGTTTTGATAGAAAGTGGGATACTGTTCCAAATCAGAGCACCGGAAATAGAGAAGGCTCGCTTCATATTTTCAGTTCTAACTTGCTCAACATAATAATTTTCATTAGTAACAGATCTAGTCCGGTAGCTGTGGACAGAAGACAATTTCGTGAACATATTCTTAATGTTATCAGGAGCGAGATTATTATGGACATCGTACATTAAAAGGCTCATTTGCTCAAAAAGCAAGAAAGATATAGGCAACTGTTTTGTTTCTAAGAACAATGGGACTGCACGAGTTCTCGGATTAGCGAAGAACATTAGCCTAAGGGCTCTCTTCTGGAGAACTAATAGTTTATGAAGATGCGTTTCAGCAGCATGACCCCAAGCGCAGATACCATAACTGATATAGGGTAAAATTAAAGAGCGGTATAGAGTAAGCAGTACATGACGGGGAACAAAATGTCTGAGCTTGGCGATAATCCCGATTGTTTTACTGATTTTTTGACAAATGTAAATGTAATCCATCGTCATTCATTTGATCACTTAACGTCACTCGCCAACTTTATTAACTTCACCAACTCCACCAATCCAGTCCCTTTACCAACTCCTCCCACCTACATCTCTCTCATAACCAACTCACTTCACAAATTACACAACTACTTTTTCGGCACCACTCAAGTTCACCAATTCCAGCCACATTACCAATTTGAGACAATCCTGCACCAACTTCACTTTTCTATCCATCTGCACCAACACCATCTCTCCATCAACTCCATTAAATCACTAAACCACTTCAAGTCACTCGCCAACTTTATTAACTTCACCAACTCCACCAATCCAGTCCCTTTACCAACTCCTCCCACCTACATCTCTCTCATAACCAACTCACTTCACAAATTACACAACTACTTTCTCGGCACCACTCAAGTTCACCAATTCCAGCCACATTACCAATTTGAGACAATCCTGCACCAACTTCACTTTTCTATCCATCTGCACCAACACCATCTCTCCATCAACTCCATTAAATCACTAAACCACTTCAAGTCACTTGCCAACTTTATTGACTTCACCAACTCCACCAATCCAGTCCCTTTACCAGCTCAGCCCACCTACATCTCTCTCGTAACCAACTCACTTCACAAATTACACAACTACTTTCTCGGCACCACTCGATCAATGTCACCAATTCCAGCCACACTACCAATTTGAGACAATCCGGCACCAACTTCACTTTTCTGTCCATCTGCACCAACACCATCGCTCCATCAACTTCATTAAATCACTAAACCACTTCAAGTTACTCGCCAACTTCATTTTCTTCACCAACTCCACCAATCCAGTCTCTTTGCCAACTCAATGCACCAACTTCTCTAGCATGTGACCACCTTATTTCACAAATTACTCTTACTCTGTCAGCTCCACTCAACTTCACCAATTCCAGCCACACTTCCAATATGAGTCAATCCACCAACTTCACCTTACAATCCATCTGCACAAACACCGTTCGCTCCATCATTCCACTACCAATTTAACTTACTCCACTTACACAAACCAATAGCACCAACTTAGCAACTTATTCACATTTTTTCACAGCACACTACACTAACTCCACCTATTACTGCAATCATGCCATCATCCCACTCGTAACTATGCCAAGTCTACTTAATTGGATCCACAAATTCACACACTGCCAAAACCACATATTCATCCAACACCATTCACATCACTAAGTATTCCAACTCTACACCTGGTCCAGGTATTCAATTGCACATAATTCTCTCCCATCGACTTCTCTTGCTTGATTAACACCCCTCCATAACAGCTCCACCAACTCCTCGAATGGCCTCGAATGGCCTCGAATCACTCATATCCACCCACTTCACCGCTCTGGCTCATAAAGGCCATCTACTCTGCTTATTGCACCATTTTCACTCATTCTTCCAATTTACTCAACTCAATCTACTAACCCAACTCCCTAAATTAACTCAGTCTGCAAACTCCACCCACTCAGCACACCCATTCCTTAATCCAACCAAACAACTTATCCACATGAACATTGAAACAGTCTGATTAATATTTAAGGTTTTACTTGTCCCATGATCAATCGTAAAAAAATTCAGACATGAATACGAGTGGAGAGAAATCTATAATAGTGAGGAAACTATAATTAAAATAAACAAAATTAATTGGAATAAGTAGTGATGCAACCATGGAGCAGCTCTTCATCCACTGTTTTGAGAACAATTTAATATGCGGAAATGTTGAAGTATTGTAATAATAAAGAAGAACTTGGTTATAACGAAGAAAAACATGTCGATAATTAAGCACATTATCTCAAAATTTGATTGTTTCATCGACACTAATCAAAATCCGAAGCCACGGCAATCGTCAAGAAACGATGCAAACGGAGTCGTTTTAGAGCTTGGTCCTGTATAGTCGATTATCACAAAAATGCGGTTTGAAACTTGCACAAACGTTCACCTCATGAGGTGCTCCAGTGTTAAACTTCTATATCAGTGGGAACAAAAAACAAATTTAAACCAATAAATGTTATTTTGCATAGGTGCGACATTTGTCAGCTGCACACCTCTGTCTGTAACAAACCTTCTATTTGTCCTTGTGCGCCTTACTATATCTCGAATACATTGACATAATAAAAATCCCAAAACTATTTCATAAAAAGTTTTGAAATGTTGGAAGAAAAACGGAGCAAAAGACTTCCATCAGACTCCATGCATACATAACTGTATAATTGCAAGACCCACAACAGCTTTTATCCATCTACGAAGAACAATTTCAGTCCAATTAGATGGTCTTCCCTAAGTGAGAAAGAAAGTGACAGAAACTATAAAGCAGGTATTTTAAAACCAAATTTATCAACTCACCTTTCTCACTCAGTGCTGGATTCCGCGAAATAAACAATACTTTAATTTACATCTGTATAAGCTACGAACACAACACATCTCAACCGCCACCTCACCGAAGAGAACTACAAAATTGGATGACATTTGATTGTGAACTTTTCTTTGAAAAAATCATCTTTCAAGAATGTTCAAATGTTTCAGATCCCAAAAATTGCAATGAAAGCTCCTTTTTATCTGAAGTGACTATAATAAGGCCAATATTATTTATAATAACATGCACTGACATTCAAACCGCGCCGAACTTCACCGGCTGGAGGTCGATCTCGAACTCAACAAAGCCGGCACTTGTTTGGGCTGTTATCGTGCCATGAATTTTTTTAAAACGCAGCTTCAAGTATTTCTAAATTATGTTTAATAGCTGTCCTTTGAAAGGCAGAATTTCCATTTATCTGAGTTTTTTGAAAGTCGTTTAATAACTAAATTGAAACATGTTAAAATGCCCCAAAATTCAACTTGGTCAGAGTATTTATCATCAATCAAATAACACCGAGATGTTTCTAACTAATGAAAAAACATAACAACCTATCCATAATAAAGACAACAGCGTTTAAAATTTTGCCATCTAAAGAAAAGTAAACGACTTCTAGGCCACTTTATGGCGACTTCAAATTGCTCAAAGATCAGCCGAAATTCTTAGCCGCAAATCAGTCTTCCTTCGATCGGTAATTCAGACTGTTAGGCCGTCCTGTCACAATCTTAGTACGATAACCTGCGTCTTGCATCTTATAAAACATAGCGAAACATGAATACGAAAGTCTGGCCTTTTCCTAAGACACAGAACTCATGATTTCAGTGTTTGTCAACTTTTGTTGTTAACCCACGGTTACGCAGGCGATAAAACAACCTTAGATGAAAACAATGTCTGACAATGTTTGGTGCTTGAAGACAAGTTACAGCACACTCTGCATAAAACCATTTTTAGTTTCTTTTTACTTGTCAGAAAATATCTCCACAGTTTCATTACAATTATATTTAATGTTTTCTAATACTAAAACTGAGGGAATACTGCCCAAAAAAAAAAAATAGTGTCATCAACTAGAGATTTCATTAATTATTTAATTTCCCTCAGGAATATACACAACAACCCATCAGCTTAAGACCATTTTCATTATAGCTGTCAATTCTTCAAGACTGGTTACAGTCTCTATCAGCCGATGAGAAAAATAAGAAAGTAAAGTAAATAAATAACTAAGCGATAAGTAAAAAGGGTAGTTCCAAAGACCCAAAGCAATGAATAGAGTGTTAAAAATATGGAGGAATAGTGTTCATTCAACCTTAATTCATAAGCATCATTTTTCATGCCGAAAAGTATAATCGTTTTGTTGTTATTTTGCTTTCCAAAATCACATCCTCAGTTTATCACTCAAAACAACCATAATTTATTTCATTGGAATCATGGATGAAAGCGAAGCAATTACAAATTGGCAAAGATAAAAGAGGATTGGATACAACACACTATTTACAGCCATTTGTTTGAGTTCGCTTCGTGCAGCAAAACAACAGTTCAATATACTCACTTTTCAAAGTCCCCTGAGTAAAAATCGTCAACAGTGTTCTTAGTTATGTTACGTAAAACGACCTTTTAATATTTCTTTAGCCATATTTAGCCATTATGCACGATAGGATTCTTTGAAGAAACTGCCACCAGATTGTTGTGGCCATGCATCATGGATAAAATGTTTGGCTGTTCTGTTTGATGACATGGCACTGAGGCTGTGCCGTGGAAATTGCTAAAATATTTTAAATATAGAAAATATAAAAAACTGATCAAAACACGAGACTGGAAGAAGTGATGCAATGAAACTATACCTTCCTCAGGGTTCTGTATGCATACAAACCTTCACCCACTACATCTTGCAGAAATAAAAACCTGAGTCAGTAAAATGGATATCTATAAAACGTCGACCACTATCGAAAAGAAAATTTCATGTTAAATAATATTTCGACCTCAACAACGACGAATTTATCTTCATCTGACCGTTAGCCTGATAGTATAACGATACTGGAACTATTTGCTGTCAGCTTCACTAAAACTGGTCTTAGCCCATTAGGTAGAGACAACAAGAAAGTGAAGGCAACGTATTATAGATGAAGTGTGTTTACCTATAAAAAAAACTAAGCTTATAAATGAGTATCCTTCTAACTGGTAGTGAATAGGAGTCAGAGTAAATGGCCCTCTGTCAGAGTGAATCCATTCATGTAGTTGGCTTGTTATGTCTTGTTTCACAAACACAAACATTTTCTCATCCCAAAAAATTCATTGCAAGCTTTATTTTCCTTTCATGCTGAGATTGTTTTTGGGCAAGAATTTGTGCACTGATGAATAAAAAGATAAGAAATATACAAGCAACATGCAAATGACTTCCAAATGGCCAAACCTTACTCAGTAATTAAGTGTGAGTTCAGCAGAGACAGCTTTGTCAAACCTCGACTTTAGTATACCGTAAATGAATGATACCAAAAGCTAGAAATCAGAATTTCTATTCATGATAGCTATGTTTATTTTTAACTAAACATTTTAATGAATTTAGCAAGTTGAATGATTGAAACCAAAAGTGAAGGTTTATTCATACTGAATCATCAGTATTAAAATAATACAATTTGTCAGAAATAACTTATCTAAAGACATCAACAATTTATAATGCTGAAATTGCCTTATAACAATGAAAGTTAACCAGTGTTAAATAATGTAGAACACACTGGTCTGGGTTAGTGTCATTGATGTGCCAAATCGTGTTTTGTTACAACATGGACCGAGTCTGCAACAAATAGAGTGTAATTGGAAAGGCAAACCTTATAAATCCATCCGTATATTTTGGAGGATTACGTTATAGTTACGCTTGTTAAAACTGTTAGTTGAAGAGCATTTGGCTTACCTTAGAAAAGGCCTGAAAGGGCGTGCATATAGTACTCGAGTGGTTTCCGTTTGGTATTCTATTGACGTATCTAAATTAAGGATGAAAAGAGAATGGTCCTGATTTTACTTTGCTCAGTGCCTGTTTACCGGTAAGTTAAAACTCCGAAAGTCCTTAATTGTTCCTTTCCACTTGTAAACTGTGATGAAGACTGTAATAACATCACCAACTGAGCGGATTCAAAGCAGTGTATAGACTGCCTGTCAACCTATGCACGGTTTTGTTCTGTTACCTTCGTTACCAGAGTTCCAGTGCTTCAGTTTCTCAGCTCACATTTACAAATTTTACCATGCATACAATCGTGAGAATCCTCCAGAAGAAAACACTGTTGCTCATAATCTAAAATACCTAGAAAATCCAGTTGAATATCCAGGGCCAAGTAAATTCTGCCATACAATCTAGAGCGTTATTCGTCAAATGTAGACCTCTTCTTGTACATGTTGTAGAAGTTCAACCAGCGGTTCAAAAGGCAACGGAACAACCGCATATATACATATATCAGACCGCAGACAAGTTCTGCTTGAACTCGATGTGGTATCGACCAAGTATCGTTTGAATAAAAATCGCTGTTTAGTCAGCTGCTTGTTAATGAAATTTAATTGGGTTGAAGATGGGAATCAGTTGCTTATAAATAACATAGAACGTTCACCGAGCAACATTGCGCGCGTCTAGACCTCACTAGACCGTGATTGAGAATTTTGAGAACATTTCGCAATATAGTACTCAAACGTAGAAGAGAGTGCAATATAGCCAAGGAGCTTAATGAAGACAATAGCAAACTGTGTCGAAAAATCGTATTCATCTGAAAATTTTATAATTATGAGTAACCACCGAAAAACTGCGATTTCACGCACACTGTGTAATTTGTCAGGCCAGCGAAAGATCGCCAGTCGAGCTAACAAAAAAGATCGAGAAATACGGGAACAAGGAGCCGTGAAAATTGGGTTTAATAAAAAGCGATATTCAAAGACTGTTTGTGCTTAATTGTGTTTATAGTTTGTGTGGCTCGAGTTAGTGCAATCCACAGACTTGCTGCATAGGATAATCTTGTATAGTCTTTAGCGATATGCACCCACAGCCTTAATCAACATCGTATTTTGCAGTGCTGTTGAAATTATTTAATAAGGAAAATGAAAGAGATTGGTGGATTTTTTGAAACTGCATCGCTACGAGGCGAGCAATAAAGCTCTAATGCTATCTTGGAAGGTACACTGATCTGGAGGTCACCTTCACCGAACAGCAATTTCATCGCGAGACGTCTGTGCATGCCTGTCTACTTCGATCTGTATGAAAACTTACCTGCACTCTTACCATTTTGGTAATGCTAGCCTATCCAAAGCATCGAATTATTTTATATTCAAGCTTGTAAGCCGTCTATATTTTGGAGAATTGCTTGAACTGAACGTACTGTATATCGTTTTATGCAAGATGAATTCGTAACTGGTAAAAAGCGAGCTATCCCACAAATCCTTTGGAAGTTTGTAAACACTGTTAACTGGGGCAGTGCTCTTGGTTCCATTAACCAGCGGTGTTTTAAACAAAAACGCGTTTCCAAGAATACAACGATGTTTGTAGAGAGAATTAATTAATATGTCAGTTATGACTCTATTTGATGTGCTGATAGCTCGAATAATCCAACACTACTGAGCTGGGGGAGCTGATAATAACGAAAAAAACTTGCTATCGTTTTTTTTTTTTTGCAACGAGTTCAAGCGGGTAAATTGAAAAATTCTGGAAAAAAACTTGTTATTGTCCAAAAAAGTTGAAGAGGGCAAAGTCGAAAAGTAAATAGCAATAATATATTTTGTATAGAGAACATCACAGCTGTCTGAAAAATTCGACCGTCAGGAAGGAAACTGGATACAAGTGTAAAAGTCAGAACTTTTTTCGGCAGTTTATTCCATGTTACATCCCTTAGCTTTTATACTTGTCGTCATCAAATGGTGTGATTCACCGGCGGCTATATCAAGCAGACCGTATGTAAAAATTCATTCAGCTACATAACTGAAGAAAACATTTTGTACACTGTTGACTCATTCACGTACCGCTTTCAACTAAAAGACGAAAAAATGGTTTAACTAACCTTTTGCGCTCTTAGCTCCCTCAGCTAAGGTCACAACTGTGTCTGGGATGGTTTTCGGAGTGGAAGAGCCTTCATTTCCCGGGCATTGAATCCCAGTTTATACGGCGTGGGTTATAACTTCCTCTTTTATGCATCACGACTCGTATTTTGTGTATTTGCTCATTTAAAAGTGAATAACAAAGTGACGACAACGGTGACCCCTCACCCGGCTTCAGCACCTGGCCGATATTGTAACACACTGCAAAACGCTCAACTACAGAGTCACTCTCTCTGTCATACAAGCATCACCCTTAACAATGACCAACAACCAAGTTCAGCCATGTCAGTAGGAACTAAGTTACTTTATTAGAATAACTTTATCCCAAGTTTTGATAAAATTTAATCGTAATTTTCGTGTTTTTTGCAAGAATTCTAACCGATGAAATCCAAAATTCTCCTTTGTGATTTTTATTTGGGGACTGGAACTGAGGAAGTCTTAAGGCCACGTGACGGCGTATTGGACCAAGCGGGCGATGTTCTAGAAAAAAACGCTTTCTAAGTGGAGCATGCTTCGAGCGATTATATTTAAACGTTATTCATCGCGTGATATACTCCGAGATCATGACATATTTAAAACCTTCACGAGGCGACAGAAAAATCCAGGTATTTATAGTATAATTAAAGAAAAAACGGAGAAAAAAACTGGTAGAACATGATAACGCGACAGCACATTCGAAGATTGTGACAAGACAATCTATCGTGGAACTGAATCGATCTAGAATGCTACCGACCGTAAACTTAAGCTCTAGGATGTCTCAGTGGAAAATTCTTCATGATCAATTCAAAACAGCGTAAATTTTGAATGAGAGAATAAAGCAGCTTTGTTTTGAATCAATGCGTTCTCTTGGAATCTAAAGTAATTTAAGCAGGATAGTCTTGTTATGAACTGTAGAGGAAACAAAAGATGCGATAGAAAAGAAGCGTTTTTCTTTGAACTGCCTTTCAAAACTGAAAATGCTTTCCTTTTTATTTCACTGTGTTATCATATTTTTTGTTTATGGTAACAGTAATAAGCGGAAACTGTGTCAGAAAATAGTTATTACTGTGAACACTCAAATGTGACAACCGGGATTTTAAAGCTCGGTCAGTATTTGAAAACTGAAACAATTACAAAAAATAAAGCTAAAAATATAAGGCAGAAATTCGTGGGAGGGCGACTGAAAAACGTTTAGCGAAGAAAGTTACTAGAAAACACAGCAAAGTATAATTTGATTAATGGCCACTGGGTTTATCAGAGTAGGTCAGAGTATAAAAGGACAGGAAATTGAAAGAAATGCCGGTGAATAATGCTTTATCGTAGCTTCCCTGAAACGGTCTAAGAAGGCTTTATCTTGGGGTTTGATATTGAATTTGGTACAATTTCAAAACAGTGACTTTCAAATATTTGATGCAACCGTAAAGAATAATTACTGATAGTGGAAACGGCTTGTTAGGGCACTACTCAGTTACTAAAGCACTTCCTTTAAAAAATATAAATTTTTGTTCTTTTTATGGGAATATGATTTATTCAGAAATACAGGGGGGTCAGTTATAATATGAAGGCCTTAGTGAATAAAGAAAGATGTCGCTGGTCTGTAAGTGCATGTATTTTAAATTCAAATCCGTGGTAAACAAGTTTGCCACAGCATAGCAGTGACCGAGCGCAGCTAAAAATTATTCCGGCAGTATCAGTTTTGATAAAAATGGCCCCAAAAATATGAAGCAGCGAGAAAAATCAGAGATAGCTAAAGCACAGCAAGTCAGTTCTTGACTAATTGTGGATAACAGGGCTCAGCCAGATGCTTAGAAGTCAGTAATCGTCAATTGCTTAGTAGTGTAAACAGGCGGTCAAATGCTTGGGTTGGACATAAAAAACTTGAGATGTAGAGAACTGATAAGGGGCTCCACTGACTTAACTTAAACATTTTGATCCGGTAGAAATTTAAATAAACAGTTCTCTTATAGTTTGCAAAAAACAAGCTTTAAAATCATGTAATAGGTCAATGCGACCCAACTTAAACGTACGAGCGCGGGTAATCGTATAACATCTCGTGGAACCTACAAAAAAAACTTTGTACGAATTTGTAGTAAACATCGAATATTAAAAAACTGGGTATCGAACATGTTGGCTATATCAGGATTTTCGTAATATATATTGAAGCCATTGAAGTTATACTACGAAAAATGTCTGGAACACTTGTAGCTAGTGAACAAGAAATGCTTCATAGTCACTGAAAGGCGTTTCATCTGGCTCAACCGGTAAATCCAAGCTATTACATCTTGTTTACCTGTATTTTCATTGACCATGACCTGCAGTCTAAACCAGGCTAGTTTTGGTAGCACTCCAGCGGTGAATTATCGAGCTCAGTTATACGAGCAAAGTTTTAACACTCAGTTCGAGCAACCCCAAGCGAAAACCAAACTGCAGACAAGATTACACCGTTAATTTTCACTGCACCCAGCCGGGTTGAGTGGGACCAAGGTTAAAAAGTATTCCACTGTGATGCTTCTTTTAAAACTGAAAATTTCATAAAGGATCTTTTACAATTCCCCAGTTAGAACTGATAATAAAAGTCGAGGTATTTCTGGAGTAATCAAAGAGTGAGGACTTCTACGTCGATCTACACAGCTTACTGTGTTCCCATGAATATTAAGTAAAAAAAGTTAATTTTAAAAAGTGCCAAAAATTTGAGAATATCCCAGACGTTTCGGGCTTAGCCCTTCTTCAGTGGAATATGTCATTTCAAACCGTTTAAAACAGTATGTTCCCAGCTCACCAAACGGTTCAACACTTGTTGAACAACAAATGTTGAAGTAATCAGTGATGTTTTCTTGATGTTTTCTTCTGCAATGAAAGTGTCTAAAGTCGTTCAACAACATTGCAAACGTTGAATTTTTTGCATCAGCCGCAAAATTTGTTGAACAGTGTGTCATTGCAACTTTAATTTACCACTGTATTAAGTACTAACAGTTTAAGTACTGGTGCATTTACAGCTCCTACTTCAATTGCACATCGATCCCTTTCAGCTTAATTGCAAAATATGTTTTATATTCCAAGAGCAAAGAGACTGATGCAGAAATTTCAGACTACATAAGTACAAGTTACCTCTTTCACAGACGGCACAATTAAACCGAAGTCAAGTTATGTTGTTCTACTTTATGAGTCTATAAATGGAATCCTAAAGTATTCCCAAAGTCAAATCAAAGCTGCTGAGCAGTACTCTTTCCTGTGGTGCTAGTTATTATGCTGTTCAAGGTGGTTTTAACTTTTGAGTCTGTGTGTGAGCCTTCCAGTAAATGAAAGCTCGTGATTAACAGTAAATCTCTAAGGTACGTTCACTTTCTAGAATGGAAACGGTGTTTTGGGACGTTCGTCTATACTCGGGTTCTTTGGCACTACACTAGAGGAAATATCGAATATTGAAAGGAAGATACTGGAAAAGAGTAACCCAAAGAGAAAATGTCTTGGCTTTGTTATCCCTTCCGCTTTACTTCTAAAAACAGTGGATAGCTGAAGAAGGAATGCAAAACAAAAAATTAAGTACACTTCATTTTTTTCGTTGTGTAGACACGCTCATACTTGTCGGTAGTTCAACGTACCCTGATTATTAGCTTTTCAATAACAACTTTGCCACCTAACGTAACATAACGACTCTAATATTAAATTAAAGATCCTACCGTTGTATGCTTAAGTGAAATTATTCTACAATAGTCACCTGTCGTTCAACTTTCTCAACACGCGGTAACTTTCAAGTTATAACCATTTTTAGCCAAGATGCTTGCGCTGAAAGCACGGTATATTATATTTGTGCTGGCGGGGAGTGGCGGGCAAGTTGACCCAACAACATTGGAAGCTATCTTCGTGTATGTACTTATGCGTAGCTATTTTAGTTGTTGTTTGAGTGTCTTTGCTGGTCATTCGACGCTGTTTAAAAGCCGTACCAGTGCTGATATCATCTGCGATACGGTTATTCAAACCAAAGCTACTCAGACGAACGGCGGCAAACGAAACATTCTGGGAAGATCTCGCGCTTGTACCGCCGACTGCATGAATATTGAAAAGTGTTGACTCTGCTTTATAGCCGGCCCTAGCTTTTCCAAATGAAGCTGCCATACGCGCACTTGGAGGTTTCTTTTGTAGAAGATGGGTTAAGCTTTTAAGAAATCAAATTGCCACTTGTTGCTAGAGCAAGTACGCTTTCAAATTCAGTGCAATTTAGATCACACCGCTGCGTTGAAAGCTTATCGATGTCAACAGTCAGTTGCAGATTTCAGAAATTTACTACAATCTGCAAGCTTCGAACAGCTCCGCACCATCAGGCTTTTTAGTAAAAAATGAACGTTTAAACCATGGGTCTTTGCGTTTGCAAAAAATTCAAACTTACCTTCATTTCTAAAATCGATTAACAACTTACTGCTCTATCTTCTCTTGAGTTTCGTTCCAGAACTCGCGCGCGCCGGTCGCGAGTATGTTGTGGTATAATCAAATGCAAATCACGTGACCTTATAACATCACTTACATATAAACCAATCAGCAATCGCATCCTTTGATTGACATATGCTAACGGCTCGACAAGCCTGTACGAAATCCATTCTCAAAAAGAGCTATCCCTTTTGGAATTTTCTAAATTTTTTGCTTTTGATAGGTGCGGAAATTAGGGGGAAGCTTATCCACTTTTTGGACATTTAAATTTGTATATTAAGTAGATGATAGGAAGCAATTTTTTATCGGTTCGATAGCTGTGATAACAGGCTCAAAAGCAGTGTTTCTCGCAATTTGAAGTTTCTTTCAACGATGTTCCGGTTGTTATCTGATGCATAAATTTAGTTTCTAGTTAGTCAAAACCGACAATAAATGTAAAAAAGACCCAAAAAACAAACATTACAAAAATAAGTTCAATATAACGATGATGGAGAGTCAGTCTCTTGTGCCGTTCTCCAATCCTCATAAGCTCTCATCGACTCCACTCTCGTGCGCTGCGCTTCAGAGCTGAGCTCGAGCCTTCATTAAAATTGGTGAGAGTTTTAATTTGCGCTCTCATTTGAGAGAACTATCGTCAAGCTTTTCAATGCTAAATAAACCATCTGAAAGCCATGAGTCACACGACACATAGTCTCCGCGGTATGGCCAATACCTTATGCATGCGCACAGCCATATTACCCTGGCAGCCATGGACAGCTGTTCTCATTCTGTTTTTTTTTTTTTTTTTTTTTTTTTTGACCCAGTTCTAAAGAGTGGTGGGGAATTCACAGCTGATGGTCCAAAAATGCACAGCACTTCATTCTTGCCAATCAATTTTCAATTGAATCTAAAGCCAGTTGAGACTCCTTTTAAGTTTTTTGACGGATGAGGATAAATATAAAACTTACTTATACTTGTCGGACAAACCGTTTTGATGCCTGACTTAACCTTTCAGCTTTCGGAAACAAACCTTGTGTCATGTTATTTTTATTAGTTCTAACTTTGATGCCTGTGGATGAAATACTACATTGTGGATTATTTTAATTTAATGCCCTTAATTTTCGCAAGTAAATTAAATGTTCCGAAGATCAATGAGCCAAGTGAAAAAAGAAGTCATCGTTAATGAATTTAAAAATATTGAAAATTTTGAAGTCATCAATCACTGGATATTTTCTGACGACCCTTTGTTTGCACTTTGGACTCCTCAGTTTGGCGCGCGCAATCTTATTTAATGTTCGTGTTTCTAGTTGTATAACCTGTGTCCTTTCATGCACGATAAACCGTATTCCAGTTTGAAATTGTTATTAAAAAGATAGTTGTAGTCAACCATTACGAAAGTAAATTTACGAGGGAAAATGACCGAAAGCAGGGTATACAAGCTAGGTATCAGCCGGCATGCATTTGTTTTAGGGCATGCAAGTTACGGGATACCTTAACATTTCCCAGCTCTGCGGATTAATTTTCGTAGCAGTTTAATTTTCGCGAACCATTGACGATGCCGGGAAAATAATAACGAAATTAAAACCAGCGCGAAACTTTGAGGTATTAGGGTATTTGATTACAGTACATGAATGGTACTGAGCAGTCCGTCGAAGCTGACTTGGGTAGCCTTGGCAGTGAGATCGTTCCGAACCGTCATCAGCGGAATCTTTAATATTGAATTTTGTTCTTCTCGGCCCGGTTGTTCAAAAGGTGGATAGCGCTACCCACCTGATAAATCACTATCCAGTGAATAACACAAAGGATTTTGTCAATACTGATCCACTGGATAGTGATTTATCCGTAGCGCTATCCTCCTTTCGAACAACCGGGGCCTAGATAATAACCATTGCTATTTCACTAATTTGGTTTGCTCTTATGTGAAGTTACGATACGGAAGTAGCCGAGACTAACGCAAAGTTTTATGGGGTGTGGTAAATACCACCAACATTAGTAATACACAAACAGCACGGATAAACACCATAAATCAAATTTGTCAACTAAAATTGTGCCTTCAAATTAAAAGTGCCGTTACATGTTAAAAAAAGTCCAACGAAAATGGCTATTGTTTTCACTTTTTGTGTTTTCGGCGTACAAAATTATTTTTAAGAGCAGCACTTGAAAAGGGACGCCAGATTGACGTCACTGCATGGAAAATTCTGATTCTCTATTGGTCGCCACTGGAGCGTGCAAACAGTGTGACGTCACTCTACTGAAACGACTGAAACAGCAATCGTGAAAAAAAAATGCTAACGGTGCATCAAATGAAGGGTTTCCATTTCTCAAAACTCAAGAAACGTTATTGTCCATTCTGATTAATATCCCGAGTAAAACGGACTTCATTAAAGCAGCAAAATATATGACAAATCAAAGATATCACTTTTTTATAACATGTAGGACCCGAGAGATCTGACATTCCAGAGCCTGACTACTGTTACAGTAAAGCTGTTTTTTTTTCCATCATGCTTCACATGGACAAAACCACCTGTCCTCAGTTTTTCACTTACGATTTTGCATCGTTTCGGACCATTGTGATTGCGAACTGAACAACCTTTTGTAGCATCCTGTTCATGCAGAACAGTGTAATGTAACTGCCAATTGGAAAAGTACGCCGGCTAAACATACTAAACCCGTCAAACCTGAAACTGACCGGTTTAGAATTAATCTAAGTTAAAAGGCGAATTTGGACATAAACGGTTTGGCAACAAACATATGGCCGGTGTTTTCAAAGTAGTAGTTGTCAATTTCATTTAAAAAACCGAAATCATCAGTGGTTCTGATATATCTTTTTTTATATACATATTCTGACGTATTTCGGCCGTCTCAGTGTCAATTAAGGAAAATGTTTGAAAAAAAAAACTACGTAAAAACTGTTGTAGGTATTCTATCAGGATTGTTATCTATCACTGTATTACCATACATACTACCATACAATATTAATTATTATCCAGAATGCGACGGTCATTACATTACAAGCCGAAATTTGAAAACGAAAAATCAGTCTTAATAAAACCTGACCAAATCCTACTAAAAATCCATAGCTTTACCAGGAACCATACGGTTCTACTATCGCCTTACAACTTACTCTTATCTTTATAATTACTTACCAACATCTAAGTTTGATAACTCCTTTCGTTCACGAGCTAGCTACAATAGCTGTTGAAATGTCCTTCTCTTTGCAAAATTCAGTTTCCCTTTGGCAATGACATATGTTTCCTATTATTGTCTTTTGGATAATTATATTGGAAGTAAACAATAAAAAATGCGACCTTTGACATCTCTTCAGCTTTTTCTCGGAAACAAAGGAAGGACTAAAAATACATTGTTGGTTTCGATTTGGATTTCTGAGAAATTCAGGAACAAGGAGCATATTTTACCCTCTGCCATACTCCGCTGGGGCTATTCTAGTAAACCACCTCTCCACTCCCCCCATCGATGCTTTAGAAGTGAGAACCTGGGTCCAAGGTAACAGGATCTAAACAAAGATGGCGTCTGGAAACTGTGCAGAGTTGAGATATTTTTTCTTGTTTTTGGCCTAAAACACGTGGAGTTGCTCATAAAAACTGAACTATGTTAACGAAATGCACTAGAAATGGACTTTACCATAACAATGGATAAAGAAGATGAAGAATTAGAGGGGAAAAGTGCTTTTAATACGGCCTCGAGTTTTAGTTGTTGACCTGCAAGTTGTCGACGTGAAATACTACGATGTCATTTGGCGGGAAATCATTCAAAAGAGAAGATCTGCGCTTAAAAAAAGAGCTTCAACAGCTAACCAGGCAATCGAAGCGTGAATTTTCTGGCTTGAATACTAGCGACAAGTCGAAGTTACTTGAAAGCAGTTCGAAAACCGCGCTAGGGCAAAGAAATCTGCCGACAAAACACGGGTCGTCCAAGAAACCTACGAAGAGCAAGCGGAAAGCAACGGCAACTCAAGAATCAGAAACGAATAATTCAGATGGAGAATTTCCTCCCCCGAGTCCTTCTATTGATTTAGAACCAGAATTGAGAACAACACCGGTGGATTTAAATGTTGTGATGTATGGAAAGGGACTTGGTGATGAAAGCAATTCAACGGCGCGGAAATCAAAAGAAAAAGTAAGGATACATTTTTTATGCATTTACAGAAAAATAGACGGTCATAAACTCGAGAACCCCCCTCCTCCCAGGGTGTAGGTTGTTGTCCCTTGGTCATTTGCAAGCTTTGAGTTGCCAGTCATCCTCAACAGAGATGCCAACCTCTGGAGATTGAAAATAGGGAGTTTTTTCTGAGGGTGAATCGAGCGACGTAGTCGCAAGCATCTAGGGAGTCTGGAAATTTTGTTTGGCTTCACCCTCTAAAAGTGCCATTTTCTGCATTCCTGAGACCCGAAAAGCGTTTGTGAAGTTAAGATATGATGAAGGACCATATTGTTGGAGGGATTTTTGGAAAATTTGGGTTACAATCTTAGCCTATTGTAGAGAAAAGATCCAGCCACTTTTGTCCGGGAGATTTGGTGACCCATACGGGAGACCGGGAGTTTCGTTCTGTATCTAGGAGACTCCCAGATAATCTGGGAGAGTTGGCATAAGTGCTTCAACATAGTTCCTGGCAATAATAGTTACCGGCTACTGAATACTAATGACAGCCCTAATTGATATACAGTAGATGCTTTTAAGGATGTTTGCGCTAATTGTTTATGCGCATCCTTACTGCACACGCAATTCTTGTCGCAACACCATGCTACGTCATGCACGAGTGCGTGCACAAGAAAAGAAATCTAAGTACATAAAGGACTGGTAGCCGTTGCGTTATCTTTGCTTAGGGCTTGGTCGCACTACAGTCAAAAACAAAAATTAGCGCATGCAAAATGACATAAAAACAAAAACATTCCACAAAAAGTGTGTCCCACCGAAGCGGTTTCTTTTGTTTTCCTTGATTTTTGCATGGGTGGATTTTTGTTTTTGACTGTAGTGCGACCAGGCCCTTAGATTTAACTTGCTTGAATGGTCAGTGACCCCCAATTTTTTTTATCGATAGGAAGTTTAATTTTTTCCATTTTTCTACCCACGTGACATCGAATCCTGCCACTTTGCGGCTGTCAGAGTTTGCAAATGCTGTTGTTTAAAGATTAAATTTACTTTAAGAAGCGTCACCAGTTGAATGAATTTGCTGAACAGACCTAATCGCATAAAATTTGGGAAAGAAAATTGCATTTTAGAGATTTATTTGCAATATTTTTAGACTAACAGACATTGGGGTCACATCCCATAAGGAAGACCAATTTTTCAAAATTGGAGTCGCCTTTCAGATATCTTGCATTTCTGACAAGAACAACTCATAACCTAGCTGTAGCAAAAGTTTTATAAAAAAAATCAATGTTAGAAGATTTTCGCATGAACATCCTTAAGATGGACATCCCTGCATGTAGGCAGACACCTCTCTTCAACCGACATCAATAATTAATGTCCATCTGTAATAACATTGATTGGCTGGTTTTGGTCAAAATTTCACTTGTTTGTCAGTGACTAAACTCTAAATTAATTTTTTTTAGTATGTACTAAAACAACTTTTTGATTAAGGTACAACATTATGTGCAATGTTCATTTTTTTGTAACTTTTCTTGCATCGAGACAAATAATTTTATAATCTTAGATCTAGAATTTATTTATGACAACCAACTGCACTGCTTGTCCATGAATGATGGAGTATAATATCCCCTGCAATCCATGGAAATAATTTTGTTTAATCATCGTTATTGGTTGTTAATAATATTGTCATTGCTGTTCTATATTGAACTGTACATGTCTTTATAAGTTCAATGCAAGTTTTTTTTCTTACTTAGAAATCAACAACAAAGCCTCATTCATCCCAATCAAGGAACCTTAAAACGCCTCAGCCAGGGGATATTCAAACAAAGAAGCCAGCAATTATTGGTTCTCAAAGCACTGCTGTTGCTGTTCAGCTTACTCCTCGCCCAGCACCCAAACCACCGAGAGAATTCTCTAGGGCCTCACGTGCAGAATCCACCAAGAGCTGTGCTTCAACTGTCAAGTATGTTTATACTTACAGTGTATGTTTGTTGTGTCATTTCATCAGGCAAATAAAAGTTTCATTTTATCCTTTGTGGACTCTCTACCAAGGATTATCTACAGTGCATGTAGACTTGTAAATTCTTAATATTGTATAATGTTGTGGTGCAATTTTGTCCTTGGTGCAAATTTTATTTTCCTTCCTTTGGGTATAGAAATGTATGATAAAGTATGATAATGAGTTTTAAACAAAGGAAAATAAAATTTGCACCAAGGACAAAATTGCACCACAACATATACATGTACATGTATCTTGGGATCTGTGACTATATTTGACAATGAAATAAACACAGAAAGGCTATGATTTAAACTTGTATGTATGATTTATATACACTTGTACAGCTTTTCTTCTAATTCTGGGAGATTCAAATTCATATTATGCAAAGTTGTGGAGATTGTTTCAAAACGTTTGAGAATCATTTTTCAAAGCATTAATTTGATCTTGCAGCACATGTATATTGTGCAGATAAAACACATTATTTTCTTATCCCTTTAGTTACATACAGCTATAGCACCAAAACTGAGTGTGTATGTTGTGGTTTAATTTTATTCCTGGTTCATTTTTCCTTTCAAACCAATTTATTTTTTTCAAACTGGCTTGTTTATCAACTGTCTAAAAAGGGATTTTATTTATGGGGTGTGGTTAAAAAAATAGGGGCTTGGCTTTTTTAGGGGGTCTAAAAAAAATGGCAGGCAAATTTCCCTCTCCACCCACATCCTTTCTGTGCACCCCCCTTACCTCACTTACCCTCCCCCCTACCCTCCTGACCTGCCCTGCCCTGCCCTCCCCCGCCCTGCCCTCCCCCGCCCTTCGGAAGCTGTTCCGTCTCTTAATCGTCGGAATTAAGCCCAGAAACCACACTGAGTAGTATCTGAAAGGTTGAAGTTGATGTCAGACTTCTACCATATATTTTCCATGGAAAACTCATTATTCATTAGTGTAATAAACAGAAAATATAATCTTTAGCTTGTTTATCGTAGCATCAATGACTTGACTTGAATGTACTGGAAGTTGCCATACACGTTGTGACGTTGTGTTTATCAATCAATATCTTTTGTTTAAGTGACGTTTTCCACACTAAATACATGCTAAAATATTTGTCACGCTATGTTCCTGGTTTTCTCGCGTGTAATTTATTTGCTTTCGCGGGGTTTCCTTTTCCTTCTTGGTGCGCAAAAGTTAGCTTTTTACTTACCAGTGAACAACATTGAATCTGCCGTGATCGGTCGCGGTTGTGTGAATCTCGCGAATGTTAACAGACTCTTGTGATGACATGACCTTTAAAGGCTCCCTGGAGCTTTCGAGTACCTCGCGCATTGCGTGGGTGACGCAGTCCACTCAAGTTCAGTCACTGATATATCTATACAACCTCTGGAGTTTTGACCCTTGTCAGTCTCTTTCTCTCAACCGTTAAAAATTCAAACTCTTAATTCAATTAATAACAAACGGTTATGTGATATGCCACATACAGCGAAATGCGAGATGCTGACAAGTTAAAATTAAATAACAGACAGCGAAATGTGAGACCATTTCAAAAATAACGGATATGATCGTTTCAAAATCTTATCAACGGATTTGATCAGACCGTTGTGGCATAAGCTGATTCCAGTTATTTAGCACTGGTCATTCAACAACACAAAAGCAACAGCACAAAAGCAACAGCACATTTGGATTAAAACACAACATCACATTTAAAAGTCCATAATTTTAGTTTGTAACTTTATTCTATGATCATTCTAAATAAACGCGTGGGTTCCCTATGCCAGAACTAAAATTGAACCACAACATAATACGTGTACATGTACCTGCAGTATACCTGTATTTTAATGCAATTTGGGCAGTCAACCAGTGTTGGGAATTAGTGGTGCATGTGTTGTAGGTTGAAATGAAATTCAGGTTAAAATGATTTCAACCTAGTTTGATTTTGAATTACCTTTGTTTCTGATTATGATAATGAATCAAAGACAAAAGAAATTCAAAATCAAACTAGGTTGAAATCATTTTAACCTGAATTTCATTTCAACCTACAACACATGTATAAATACAGCTATACCTAAAACTGTGCTTTGCAATCAGTGTTTTTGTTATGTAAAAACAGGGATGATGAAACCATGCATCCAGTAACACCCACAATACTTGAGGATGGGGATGACATTGTGATTCTAAACACTGCTGAAGAACATGACGAGACTAATGATAAAGAGGAACAAACAGACACCAACACGGATGAGATGGATAAACTAGACAATGATGATGCAGGGGAAGAGTTCAGTGGCAACAAAATTACTGCTGAACATGAAAGCAATGAAGCAGTTAATGAGAATGTGCAAGGAGGAATTAGTGAGGAATGCAAAGATGAAGATGCAGTGAACAAAGATGTTGGAGAGGTGACAGCCTCCTCTTCAGCACTAGACACTGAAAATCTACAGACAGAGAAGAGGGAGGAGGAGGAGGAGGAGGAGGAGGAGGAATCTCCTATGAGCAGAATCCACTCAGAGATTCTTGCACTGACCAGGAAAATAAGCTTGCCTGAAGCAGGCTTACTTAACCTTATACGGGCAACTAAAGAGGCTGAGAAGGAAGCAAAGAGGCAAAGTGATGTGGCAGTTGCATCTTCTCCATCAAAAGAGAGCATGTTACTGCATGCCTTGGCTGAACATGGAAGTGCAGACTTCTCAGTATATGGAGCATTTAGGAGTGTGTCCCCTAGGAACACTAAGCAATCATCGACTAGTCCTTCCAAGGTGTCAAAAACACCTGCTGTTGGCAGCAAAGCTAAGTTGCAGAATGAAGATGGAGAGAAGACCTCCACTGAGAAGGAAAGTGTAAGCACAAGTCCAAGAAAAGACGGAACAGTTGCAATGAACAGCAAAAGTGTTGCTACCGGTGACATAACTGCACAGGTACAAACATCAGATGACTTGTCAAAAACTGTTGGTAAAGGAACAGAAACAAGATTAAGGAGTGAAGGGACGTCTGACAACAGAGACTTGCTAGGTGTGTTGCATGTGTATTTGAAGAGATCAGCTATTTAAATGTAATTCTAATGGGATACAGTGTTCACCTTTGAGTATGCATACTACATGCTCGCACAGGCACTTTAAAACTAATGATCTGCCAACCTGTAGAAAGACCCAAAAAACTGTCTTCCCCAATTTTATTAAAATTAAAGTACCCTGTAGTACTATTTCAAATCCATTTCTCTTGATCTTGTGCGTAATTAAGAGCTACCACGTTAGGTGTACTGGGTTGTCAAAAGTAGCCAGCTGCTGGCAAAAATCACCATCTACTTTGTCATATTGCATTGGCCTGCTACTTTGCCTGCCAATTATTTTGTTCAAGTATGCCTTATAGAACTTACTATTTCACTTCTATTTTTTGAATATATTTTTTTCTATTTTACCTTTTCCTATGTTCTTGACCCTCCAACCTGCTTTCAAGACACATTGTGTGAGATTAAATGTAAGGTATTGAAATCCTACATACATGCATGTACATGTTAATTTGAAAATCCATATGCATACTTAATGTCATATACTCATTTCCCAATATGTATATTATCTGTTGATATATATGCACAATGTATACAAATGTGCATGTATGCATAAA
This sequence comes from Cladopsammia gracilis, assembly GCA_022457155.1. Taxonomy (NCBI): domain Eukaryota; kingdom Metazoa; phylum Cnidaria; class Anthozoa; order Scleractinia; family Dendrophylliidae; genus Cladopsammia; species Cladopsammia gracilis. The sequence continues at coordinate 1,436,310 of JAJGOT010000026.1, read as the reverse complement.
GATGAATGTTGTGTTACTTTTGACAGCATCTCGATCTCTTACACTTTTAACAAGACAAGGGCGAGTCAGTCAAAAGACCATGACAAATGAGCAGGCCATGGAGGTAAGCTTACCATTAATGTATGATGATTTTGCATATCAGTTATCATGTATAAGAACTTATATGCTTGCATTTTCTTTCGAGACATCTTCAAAATAGTCTTGTATTCAGACTGTATTCATGTGATGATGGATATGTTGTGGTGTAATTTGTCCTTGGTGCAAATTTTATTTTCCTTTGTTTTTGGGTATGGTAATGTTTGGTAATGTATGATAATGAGTTTTAAAGAAAGCAAAATAAAAATTGCACCACAACAGATATTTCTCACACTAGCTAATTTTTGGTCAGACATCTACAGAATTCATTTGACTAACATGGGGAGGCTATGTTGTATTGTTGCTAATATACAATGTAGTTCAAAGTATACAGTAGCACACTATACAGCGTAGTACTGTTTGGTCACAGTCAAGGAGCCATACATAAAGATCTGTGATCTGGTGACTGCAATCACACTTCCTACAGTACACAATACACCCTGTACAAGCTCTGAAAAATAATGTTTTGATCTGCAGGACATTACCTGACTGGGCCTGACAGGGTGTTGTCAGATCTAGCACTGTCCGATTTTGTTGGCAAGTCCCTTATCTTGCTGTAGACTTGTCGGCTTTTGAAGCATAAGTAACTACACACCCAGTGTACATGTAGCACCTGTTTTTGTTGGCTACATGTAAATAAATGAACATTCGGAAAGTTTATCACAGGCTTAACAGTCATCCATTAACTGCAATAATTGTTTGTTTTCTAGTGTCTGCTCCTGCCACAAGAAGTGGTCCCAGAAGACATTATCAGCATTAAAGGCCAGCAGGTGGAAATAGGATCTAAGGAGTACATTGCTCCAGTCAATAGCTCAGAATTTCTCCCTCAGGAGTTGAAACAACAGTGGATTGAACTAAAACAAGACAAAAAAGATCTGACATTTTTGGATTCATGGGAAGTTAAGGAAACAGGAAAAGAAAACAAGGTACATGTACATTATAGCATACACTACTAGAAGATGAAACAAAGTCCTCCTAGTATACAGCAGCCACAGTAGTTAACTCCCACCTTGAGGATACTTCGCTGTTCATTAGCAGAATAGACCTTATTCGCTTGGGCGTATTTGTTTACCCATTAGAGACCACGTGTCATTCCCCTGGGTATTATTTCTTTCTTTTCCATTAACGCTTGAGAAGACACATTAATATGGATGTCGTTCAGACAAAGAATTTAACTCCCAAGAGGTTTGTATTGGGTAAACATTACGCCCAAACGAATAAGGTCTATTAACAGACACTCCATTACCCCATTGTTATGGACAGAAGTTGAAGTCCGGGGGTGGGTGGGTACTTAGGTATATGTATATTATTGACGTGGAGGTGTGAATGAGGGCACATTTTTAGATCCAAAAAGCCCCATTTGGTTAAAACTAGTCCCAAAACAGTCAGTTACTGCTCAAAACACAACCCTACAAGAAACCCTTACTGTTACATTGTACATGTAGTAATATATATATATATATATATATATATATATATATATATATATATATATATATATATATATATATATATATATATATATATATATATATATATATATATATATATATATATAATAATAATTATTTGTGGTTGTCGTCACTTGGACAGAGAGTGCTCGATACAAATAGTAGAGCAGGAATATATTTTCACACGATGTGATGTTACAAAACAGTAACTCGAGTTTCACGCTCGGTGGCGATCAGTTACTGTTTTGTAACATCACATCGTGTGAAAATATATATATATATATATATATATATATATATATTTATAATTCAACACATTGATACACTGCCCAAATATGGTAAAAAAGTTATCGATATGCGTTATGTCTACATGACGTATAACCAGCGATGGCGGTAAATTTCGCATTTTGAAGGAAAGTGAAAATGACTACTGCCTGCAATTTCGTGTTTTTTGGCGAAAAAGTGCGTGAACTATTAGTTAAAAAAAGGAAAAGAAAGAAAAAAGAGAAGAAAAGAAAGGAGAAAAATACTGTTCACATGATTGGACGAAAAAGGCGCGAAATTTTCGCGTTGTCGCGGTCGCAGTGTTTCTTGGCGTAGCTGAATGAAAACTGGTTCAAAGTTTAACCCGCTCGACAAGAAGTGAATGAAGGAGCACAATTTTCGTGAAATTCCTTTGGTAATCACCTCTGGAATATGATATAGACTTGATGTTACCTTAGAAAAGTTTCCGATCTCGTCATTACGGCTGTGGGAGCTAAAAAACGAGCATTCCAAGTTTGTAAACAACATTGATCGACTCAGCTCGTACTTCAATGTTTGAAAATTTGGTGCTTATGGAAGGGACTAAAAAGCCAAATCAACTACAGGTACGATGTTTTAACCGTTTCTTGTATCCTTTAGCTGTGAATTTTTGTAAGCTTGTCCACGCTGTAGTTCTTTCCGACTTTTCGCCGCTATGTTTAGGTTCGTAGCCGTGTGTTTGTTCAATTTGTTTTGATTCTGAATTGAACTTTTTAAGATACGAAACACTTGTAACTAAGACATTCTATGCCATTTTACTGTGTTTTAATTCTTGTAGTCACTGCTCTGTCCCGTTCTTTGAGTAGACGAAAGCTCTTTGTAGAAACTGTCAACTGATTGTGTACGCTAAATTAATTTTAGCTTGGCAAAGTTTCGGCATTCACTGCTTGTTGTTTAAGAAATGGTGTGAGGTAAAAATATTGTAGTTAGCCTTTTTACTTAATGAAAGGTTGTATATCTCAATGATTTTTTTTCTCGAAACTGTGATTTGTTATCAATGTGTTGAATTATAAAACAATTATAGTGTTCAAGCTTACAGAATATTGACAAAGGCGCCACTTTCATTCATGAACTGTGTGATGTTGCAAGTTTCGCGCGGTAAAACATCTGTAAGCTTTTTTTTTTTAAATAAAAGGATTGTCGGCATTATTTTTTTTTCAAACTGTGCTTTGTTATCAATGTGTTGAATTATAAAACTATTATAGCGCTCAAGCTTGCGTGATATCGCCTAATTTTAGCCGACTCGGCCTACGGCCTCGTCGGCTAAGTATTAGGCGATATCACGCGCGCTTTCGCGCTATAATAGTTAAATATATATATATATATTACTACACATGTATGTATGTATGTAAAAGCTATTAGTAGAGTGCAAGATACATGTATTTCATGCATCCATCTTTATATATCTTATATATCTTTTTACCCAAACACAGACTTTTTGCTCATTTTGTTTTGTTTGGATTTGACTTTTATACATGTATACGGGGAAAAGTTTTATCAATATTAAAATAAGAGGCCACATGCAAAAAAAGATGCAAATCTAATAATGAAAACCTAAAAAGTGACCAAGAATTTGAGAGTACATGTAGGTCCTTTATGCATCCAGCCCTTCAAATAGTTTTTCTGGTTACCCGTTGTCCTAGCTTACTCATGGTCCTTTTGTGTGTATGTGTAAATTAAAAGAACTCATTTCAATGTTTTGTCTTCCCAGCCCATCAAGTCTCATAACATTCATCACTTCTGCACTATGCCCTCCATAGTGGAGCTTCCTCCCCATCTGTGTAGGAAGACAAGGGACGAACACACGCGCGATAAGTTTCGCCAAATTACAGGCAAACCAGCAGACACCAAATTTGAGGTCAGTAAAATATATGTTATGTGAGGTTTTATTAAGATTATGCACACTGAGGTGTATCATACAAGTTGTGACTTCTCTAGATTGGCTGCATGCATACAAAATTGAGTGCAGTTGTAGTCTTTATGTATGTTACATCATTGCTTTTTGGCAAGCATCTTGTAGCACATTTTTGGATAAAAATGAGCGATATTAAAACATACGTTTCGACGCAGCATACGGAGACAGATATGCAAATTTTTACTTGTTCCACCATTTGTAAACTTGTTCCATTTCCCAGTGTACTACGTGTTAAAAGATGATTGATGATTCCCCAGTGCAATTATGTCATCCAGTTATCAAAATTTGGTAATTATCATTTGATAATGACGACATGCTTTCCTGTAAACGTCATGTTTAAACATTGCTCATTTTTATCCTAAAACACAAATATCAGTATCTTTTTGGGCCAATGTACTGTATATGTACAGTTAGTTGTACATGTACATACTAAGATTCAGTGGCTCTATATTGGTACCAGCTGAATTACATGCAACAATTGATCTGTTGCCCTTACTGTAAGTTATGATTTCTTTGCCTATCAATTTGGTAAATTGTATTGCAAGGGTACATGTAAAACTCAGCTATGAAATCTGCTGCATTGCAACACCACTTTTTGTTAATTCTCATCCCAGAGAATGTACAGTCATGTATTTGTTTCCTTTAGTTAACAAATCCGACTGCAGACAAATCGTAAAAAATGTACAGTAATTAAGCTCTTAATTTTGATTTTACTTGAAACCAGATTTTGGAAGAGGTATCTGAAGTTGATAAAGCCGAGGAAGATGGAATTGATGAGGAAGTCAAGACAGAGAAGGGAAAGATTGATGAGAGGCGCTGGTCAGTTGTGGCACAGAAGATCATTTCAGAGGCATTAGTGCCTGGAGATTCAGATGAGACTTTCAGCAGGCTCAAGAAAGCTTCTGATAATCTGGTGAGTTACAGTTAGATGGTTGAAATTTTACTATGATTTCTCATCCTTCCTCTGCCCTCCATTCATTCATTCAGTCGCTCAGTCACTCAGTCACTCAGTCATTCAGTAATTCATTCAATCAATCAATCAATCAATCAATCAATCTTAATTTCACTTCTGCCAGGAAAGCAATTTACATCAATTTCATACATGCAGAATATACGTACATAACCAAGTACATGTATAGTGTCTGAAATCCAGAGGAAGCAGAGCTTTTGATAACATACATGTTATTGGATCCCAGTGATCTATAAAATGAGTTAATAATATTATGTATGACTGGCTTGTCTCAAGCTGTCAGTGTGGACACCTTCCTCAGTTAGGGGAATTTCTAAGTGGGCTAGCACATGGATAAACACACTCAACTCCAGTTATCTACATGTACACTGTATGCATGAAAATCCAACTGGATTCAACATTATTTAAATAAAAGATGCTTAACAAAGATATTGGTGAAAGTGAAATACAGATACACTAAAATCTTCCAAGACAATAATTTTTGGTAATCTTGCAGAAAAAGAGGGGTGACACTTGTTTTAGATCGCTTTTAAAGCTTGAGCTTTGGTGCCTGTTTTGCTCAGTGTCAGGGTGATGTGTAATACACTGTAAATGCATTTAATTAGTTTTTAGCTGAAGAAGGAACATCTCTGGATATAGTTGGTGTAAAATTAGAGCTGAAGGATGACACTTCAAGGTAATAACAATAATAAATATTTTTATTGATACAGCTGCCATATTGATCCCCTTAATGAGCATTGAAAGAAAAAATATATAAATTTCAATGGTCATTATGGCAAAATCAATATCAATGGCTACCATATCAGTAAAAGTGTCTATTTACTGTACATTCAACAATTAAAGCTTCTTCACTACCAAAGCCATGTTCTCTTATCATTTACTTTTGGTTTCCATCCCTTCATTAGTATTGTTGGTTGTTCTGACCATTTTGCAGTTTTGCTCTGACTTGCAGAATGTTATGCAATTACTACACTCACCCGTTTCTTATTAATTTCTCCCATTTTTTAAATTTTATTTACCATTATTAATTTGATCATTACATCATTACAGCAATAGTATTTTTTTACCTTAATTCAAAAATGCAACATGCAAAACTGACCAGTTACAATGTAAGTTAGATATCTGATATAATATTTAATAATATATAAAGTTCCTTGCATAAATCAGGGAAAAGTTCAAAGCTTCCAGCCCAAATAATAGAGTAAATGTACATTAGTTTTTGCAGGTTAGATTTTCTTTTTTTAGTGATAAATGAAAATATAAAAATAATAAAAATGTGAAAATACATGAAATATTAAAGTCACTCTACATCCCACCATCATTTTATTATCAATAAAATATCAATAATTATCAATAATTATCAATAAAATATCATTACAACATTACGGCAATAGTATTTTTTTTTTACTTTAATTCAAAACTCATGCAAAATTGACCAGTTACAATGTTAGTTAGATATCAGATAAAATTATAATGCTTAATAACATAGTTCCTTGCATAAATCAGAGAAAAGTTCAAAGCTTTCAGCCCAAATAATAGAGTAAAATAATGTACATTGTGATAAATGAAAATATAAAATAATAAAATTAATTTTTATTAATGTGAAAATACTTGTAATATTAAAGTCATCCTACATCCCACCATCTCACAAGTGATGTTTTCTTCCCCTTCTTTCCCATTTCCACTCCCTTTACCATCCATCCCTACCCCCTTCACCAACAAAACAAATTTCATTGAGTGTTAAGATGAGAATCAAACTTGGTCATGCGACACTCAAAAGAATGGTTAATCAGTTGTTTTATGATTTTGTTTCATTTACAGACTCTATTGGACTCCAGCGCCACCTAAAATGAACCTAGCTCCAGCGACCATCAAGTCACAGCTGTACCCTGACTATCAGAGCGCATCACTGCTGCAAGAGAGCTTAGGAACAGAACTGAGGACACTGACAGGGCTCGACAGTGATGACAATGATGAAGTGGATACCGATGTGGATACTGAAGAAATAAGATTAAGAAACAGGTGCTGAATACTTGGTGCATGCTTTAATATCCCTCTCTTCCGTAAACTCAACTATTGGAACCATCACAGCACCATTAGGAAAGTACTCTGTACTGCAGCTGTCGAATGTTCATTTGAATGGTCACATTGTAAGATTATGTTCTGTTTCAGTGTTCCAAGCAATATATCAAACACAAGGAAGAGTGTTTCATCAGGGTTTTCCAAACACCGAGGTTAAAAAAATGAGGCACAGCAAAGTTTTTTTTTGACAAATTTAATTAGAGATGTTTGGATATCTGGTGAAACACTGTTTCAAGTGTTTGATAAATTAATGTCTCCAACTCATCATTAAATACAGAAAAAAACAAAGGAATAAAATTGTCAAAATCTATGCTTATTAAGATTGGATTTCCAAACCACCATCACGCTTATGAGTTTATTTGTTCAAACTTCATGAATTATTAAGTTTCAAAGGCAGGAAGTCACTAAGGAATTTTAAATGTGGCTAAATGAAATTTAGCTAAAGTTGGACTCAAGGCAATGCTGGTCAGTGGTTCTTCACGTTGGTCATGAGCATTGGGTTGCATACAGGGCTTCTCAGGTAACTATTTATACATGCGGGTCATGTGTGGATGTGTGAACTTTTAACATGCTCATGGTGTGCTTTAGCTTCTTTCCCTCCCTTCCCACAATTGGTTAGGTAAGTATTTGGTTTCAGTAAGTATCTCCACTGATATTATTAGTGTGATGGTACCAGGTGGTTGCCACTGTCAGGGTTGCCATGGATACCTACATATCCTGCTCATAGCATGCATGATTCCACCTTTCCAAAGGCACCTTCCGCAAGCTCATCTATTGGCAATGAGTTTAAAGGATCATTACATGTTAATACAATCATATGTGCCCCTCCAACTCTTCAAATATTATTATTAATTTTAATTCCCCATTTAATTTTTGGGTAAGGTGGGCAGGTTTATGAATTTGTTTTTGACTCAAGACTTGTCTCTTTCCTGAAACACTGCTTTTACAACTGACAGCAAAATCTTTGTTTCTTTTTTAGAATTTTAAGCCGTACACATGGATCTATGAATGATCTTACTAAGCTTAAAGCAGAAGCGGAGGGAGTGACAAGACCAAAAACAGACTTAGGAGGGGTAGTGCAGACAGGAAAAACAGATAGAAATGAGGATGAAGGTGAGGTTACAATAATTTTATTACTACATACCGGTACTGAAATAATTATCATGTATTACAGTCATTGATCTCTCCTGATGGACACCCTCTATAGGCAGACAGCTCTCCTAAACTGACACTTTACCAAAGGATTTCCCATTGAGACCTTATGAACAATGAATGTGGTGAGGTCCCAAAAGAGTTCACTTATTAGAGGTTCAACAGTACAGATATATTTTGACACTTGACATGATAATAACACCTGCTAATGAAGTACAATTATTTATTTGTTTCTTTTAGTTGAAGCTCCATGCCGATTTGTATCTGTGCTTGACAAGAGAAGGCAGGAGATTAAACAACAGGATGAGAATTTGACAGATGGAAAAGATTTTGATCAAAATGAAGATGATGAGAGTGGAGCTGCACGGAAAGAACAAGATAAGGGATTGTCTATCTTTAGGTATAGTGCATTCCATGAGTGCTACAAACTTACAGTTTTCTAATGACTGTCATACTTGTTAAGGACCACCTTGAGGGACTACCCAGGTCTTAAAGTGCCTATAACCCTTAAATATATATTTTCAGAATCAACACTATGCACATTGAATGGTTAAATGGTGAAATATTTATTGTTTTGAACGTCGCATCATTGAGTTATCTGAATTTGAATTTACAAAATGCTAATTAGATTACGTCAACCCGGGAATCATTTTTTATACAACTACTTGTTTTCACCTCCAAGCAAAATTTTTTTAAGAATCAATTGACTATCTACAGTTTATTTTTAGTATTTATAAAATTAATTATCCTCAAGCTGTAAACTGCGCATTGTAAATTGGCGTAGAAGTAATGGCAAAGTCCCGGGTTGACATCATCTAATTAGCATTTTGTAAATTCAAATCTCTATAACTCAATAACGTGACGTTCAAAACAAGAAATATTTCACCATATAACTATTCAATGTGCGTAGAGTTGATTCTGAAAATATGTATTTAAGGGTTATAGGCACTTTAAGCATTTTGACATTTTATGAATACAATGTACATGTTTACAAGAAACATTCATGTACATTTATGTTACCCATTTAAGTAGAGTAATGGTTATCATCATAGAAAGCAGCAGTTATCTTGTTACAGGTCCTTAATTTGCTAGAATTATCCTTCTAGACCCATGAACAAGGCAAGACAACCACAGTAGAAGGCGAAAAGGGAATGATATAGATTATATTACAATTATGTACATGTTGTGTAATGCTTCATGAATGATACTGCTTCTTTGTCTTGTAGATCAGTGTCACATCCTCTGTTATCCTTTGATGAGAAGACTCTCAAGCTTTCTGCAGAATATGACATCAGTATGGATGAGGTAAAATGTGTATACATGTACCAACTGTGAAACTGAAATTAATATACTCTTACTGCTCACAAAACAATTTGAAAAAAATGTCTATATACAATAGACTGCCAGGAGAAAAAAACTCTTTTGCTCTTGATCTGAGTAAAAGAATTAATATCTAGTTATTCAGGGTTTACTGTTAGTAATAATGTGAGATGATTAAGGAAACTGCTTTTGTCTCCAGTTAGGTTAGCTGAGGCTTTTAAGTTATTAATTTTCTACTGTCCCTTAAGCTTAACAGAATCATAATAATATTGCTTCCTAGCTACAAAGTCATTTTTTGTAAATGACGATTAACAAAGTTCTAAATTCAACATCTGTTTTTTGATTTTCACAAAAGGTCAAAATTGTTTGCCCTCGATACCCTAAAATTACTTGTATTACATATCATTTTTTGTTTAGTTAAATTACCAACGTGATCAGATTGCTGCATTAAAAGATATTAAGCAAAACGAAGAAAGCGACCTTCCCCAGGAAAAGCCATTTTCAGCAACAGCGGCAGCGACAGAGACAGCCCATAGTACTATTGCAGGTATGACTGCAGGTCCAAGAGGTGAACCAAGGTTGAACCAGGTCATCCAAGAATTAACAATGTATTGAATGGCATATTATTATATAAATTCCACTTTGCAATGAGGAAGAGCTGAAAGAAAAGACATAAAAAATTTCATCAGAGCATTTTCGAGCAGCTGCATAATTAAACACTTGTATGGGTTTTTGTATGCTAAATTTGCTTTACAGTCATAGGAAGAGTTAACAAAAGACACAAAATTGATCCAAGCATACACAAACAACTGCATTACCCTTCTACGTACCCAACCCACTTTTCCAGACCCTCTTCAGTTTTCCTAGTAGTACACATCCCCGGTATGACTAGATTTAAGGGTTGAACCAAGGGTAAAACAGGTCAACCAATTGCGAACAATGTATAACATGCCTAACATACCTCAAAGCTTTGCAATGATAGGAAGAGCTAACACAACACACAAACGAACAAAATTTTATCAGGGCATCTACAGACAGCAGATAAAATTTCTACCCAACCCATTTATCCAGACTGTCTTCTATTTTCATACACGTGGTTCTTTATAAAATATTATTATTGTGGTGATTAATGTACAAACTACAATATTAATTTTTTAAGAACAGCTGAATTTAATCTTCCAAGATTTAATACTGTTACCTGCGGAAAACACTCTCTTCAATATCGTGGTCCAAAGATATGGAACAAGCTGCCTGTGGATCTCAGAAAATTAACCTCACTTAATACTTTCAAATGATAGATTTTATGTATAGTTTAAAAAACGAGCAGTAGTGTATTATCAGGTTTAAAAACTCGAGGCGAAGCCGAGAGTTTTTACACCTGATAATACACGTGCTGCGAGTTTTTTGAACGGCTTCAAAAACATTCTTTCAAAAGCGTCTCCCTTTGGAATTAAAACAATTGCGCTTTTGTGCAAAGAGGAAATTAGCATACGAGAAAAACAAGTAGACTAGACTGATTAGCATACAACACATGTGCCACGTCTTCGACGAAGTGACCATTGCTTCCCGGCTCCTGTCGAAAGTTTTGGGATTTTATAGTTCGAGGGAAAACATCTACTGAAAAATGCTATACTAAAGTTGTCAGGTACGGTAGATAAAACGGCTGACAATTTTTTTTTCAGAGGTAGAGTACGAGTAGAAATAAGCAGCTTGCATCTGCGAACCAGTCGCTTACCTGGCAATTTACACGAGGGCGCTGGTGTCATTCAAATAACGGCTCACTTGTTAAACTGTTGGTTGTTTATTTTGTCGAGAAAATTCCAAATAGAATGGCGAAAGACCAGATTTCGTGAAACAGTACTGCACAAAAATATTAAAGTCACCATTTGTTGTACTAAGAATCCTAAACAATTACTACCCATATCAGTAATCTTTATATAAAGATTACGTGTGATCTTAATATAAATATCACGGTCATTTTAAAATCATTCTCATTAAAAATTCAGCGATAATTGCATTGTTTGCCCATTCAGCTCCGAACTCCCCTGTGACTGAAATCAAAGCCACCACCAGGCTTTTCATAATGACCGTAGATTACCAGGTATAAAGGCTCATACACGTGATCGATTTGCGTCGTGTAATTGGCTGATATGCTCATGAATTATTAATGAGTTTTTGAATGATAGATAATGACTGCACAAACTGCATACTGTACATTACCTAATTGGTTCAGTGTTTTTCTCATTAACTTGTAAAAACGTTTTTTAATGTAATTAGACGCTATAATTATATAATTGTAAATTGGTGCTATTTGATTTTATAACTAGTTTTAAGTGTCCCCTGTTAGTATAATAGGGTCTCACCCATTGGCTATTTTATTCTCAACATGTTGATAAAGTCTTTGTTATTAAATGTAGCATGATTGTGTTAGATGAAGACTATGCACCTTCTAAGTCTTCATAGTGTTCTTACATGTTTTTTGTATGTGTGTGTGTATTTGTGGAAGATTTTCAAGGGAGAACTAACGAATTTGATACTGATGACGGGAGGACAGATGCAGGAGATAGCATGTCAATACAAACAGGCACAACTGGCTTGACCAGTCGCAGGTGAGGTGTTTTTTTTTTCCTTTTTTCATGTTTGATAACATCAGCTCTCAAGTAGAACTAGATATGCATGTATGTATAGGTATAGTGTAGGCACTGCCTCAGTTCATATCTAGATATGCATGTATGTAGGTATAGTGTAGGCACTGCCTCAGTTCATATCCAGATATGCATGTATGTACATGTAGGTATAGTGTAGGCACTGCCTCAGTTCATATCTAGATATGCATGTATGTACATGTAGGTATAGTGTAGGCACTGCCTCAGTTCATATCCAGATATGCATGTATGTACATGTAGGTATAGTGTAGGCAGTGCCTCAGTTCATATCTAGATATGCATGTATGTACATGTAGGTATAGTGTAGGCACTGCCTCAGTTCATATCTAGATATGCATGTATGTACATGTAGGTATAGTGTAGGCACTGCCTCAGTTCATATCTAGATATGCATGTTTGTAGGTGTACAGTATAGTGTAGGCACTGCCTCAGTTCATTGTACATGTATTGACCCATAAATGCCAGCACTTGTTCTTAAAGAGACAATGTCCCACCAAAATAACAAAATTGTGCTTATCTCATCTCCATGTTATGTCGCCAAATGCCACCAAATATACAACTTAATTAGATAAAAAAATTCTGTAGAGTAAAACAGAACAAGAGATAAGTGCAGGATTGCAAAGTGGGAAGTGGATTGTAGTTCATCAAATTTGATTTTGTGACAGGCAGTCAAGAATATCAAAATTGCCATTCTAGTGGAATTGTGACATTTTTTTGCTGTTACTTTGTTTCAGTTAATATCTCTTTGCATTCATCGCTTTTGGCCTGTTATATTTTGAGATAGTGTTTAGCAAGTTTAAAGCCAGCTTCTGGCCATAATCATGAAAACATTACATATAAGCCAGGACACTGTCCCCTCATCTGCAGGTGTCTGCAGCATAACATGACTGCAAATGTTTTACTAGCCCCCCACCCCCCTTTTCCCATGGTGGAATGCTAGTCTGTTGCAGGGTTGCTAATTTGGTACCTATTTCCATGTTTTTATGGTGGAAAATATCTAAGAAACAACATGATGCAGAGAGCAGCAGAGCCTTCACATTGAAAGTCTGAAATGCTTTTCATTAGCTAGACCTTACAAGGATCGTGATGATCAAATGTTTACTACAGGAAATTCTGAATTTATTTGTTAGGAGACCTACTCACAGAAAAGTAAAAAAGAAGACCAAAAAAGAACTGGTATGCACTCACTTTCTGTAGCAACAATTTTAAAATGTCATTTTCAGTTTGTTACACATTAATGTATTTTATTAGCTCCTTGGTAATATTTCTTGTTTATTTATAACAGGAAAGAGAACAGGACATAAGAGAATTCTTGAATCAACCAGCAAGGAAGATCTCCAGGTACAGTATGATGCAAGTTAAGAGAAGAGGGCCATAAGATTAGCAAAGGAAGTACATAGTTGTGCACAATTCTCTTAGATTACTTCATCATAAGTGCATGTGGCTTCAAACCCATTTGAAATACAGTTGAAGGTCCCTCTTGGGGTTACCTCCCTCTTATATTCCTATTTCCTCACATCCTCAAGTGGACACTTCTCCTAAACAGATCAGATACATGTACTTTGAATGGGGTCCCAAAGGGTGTCAACATACAAAACAAAGATGAACTATCTTTGTTTATCACCACACAAGACACTTTCGACATTGCTGTCTTAGCAGAACGCACAACATATCAGGGGCATAGCCAGGACTTTTTCAGAGGTACGCACAATCGATTTTCAACTACTCTCCGTACCTCCTCCCCCCACCCTCAAGTCCCAAATCTTTCACTTTTTTCTGACTTTTTCAGGTACACACGTGCGTCGTGCGTACAGGTAGCTACGCCACTGCATATTTGAACCTAGTAAAAAAATGGTCTAGTTCACTATAACTCTCCCCTAGATCAGTGGTTTAACATCCAACCGGTGTGCAAAAGGTCATAGATTAGATTCCCATATTTGGCTTGATCAACATTACATCTTTCTCATAAATTATGATTTAGGAGTTTCCCTAGGGATAAAGTTATCTTGGAAGAAGCTCAAATATGGCGTTTTACTTACTTCACATTTGTCTGCTACTGTTTCATCACAGATGTGTCTCATTCACTGATATGAGAAATTTGCAAAGAGAAATATCTTTCCAGAGAAGGGCAAGTGTCAGCACAATAAGGTACATGTTCTGTATGTCAGTTCAGTTCCGTCAACCTAATTGGTGAGACTTAAGTCAGGCACGGTGCATGACACCCCACATATCTCGGTCTGTCATGAGACAGGCCAGCTCCTCGTTTGTGCACAAGGATAATTTATTAGCTTTCATTCCTTCAGAACTTGGTTCATGTATGGATTGAATCTTCCTTGTAATGCTGTTTATTATAATAACCTTATTATAACATTGGACTCCGTGAATAAGAACTCAAAATGTAATGATTAAAAAAGCTGTTTTGCAGTACATTTCCGTGGTGCTGTTTGTTTGTGTTTTGTAATACCAAAGTCGTATACTTATAGAATTTTAGTTTGACACAAGGCTTTCAAAGTTTCTCTTCATTCTCAGTAGAAGTGTTTAAATATTAATTAATTATGTCGTACATATGTTATACTCACTTAGGTCGGAGCAGTCTGAGCTGACCAGAGTAAACAGTGAACCAGTAATCTATGACTTCAACAGAATGTTTGAAACTGAATTCAGAGGGTATGTCCATTCAAATTCATTCACAGGAAAGTTTTGTTGTTGTTGGAAATTTGTTGTGGAAAGTACTGGAAAATTAAGTGATATTTAAGTCTTGGTAAACATGAATAGAACTGAAGTGATTTAGGTCATGAACATGTGTTAGACATCACAGTCCATTTTTGTGGAGCTTTTAGGGGGCTAATCTGAAGCCCTGAAAAATCTCAGTGCATTCTAGGAAAGTGCTAGAAAATACTTTGTAAAAATGGGAGATGATACATGTAAGTTGTTCTTCAGGGATACGGAGGCAACTTTTGATGAAGTACGGGAACGTTTTTGGTACATGTGGTTTGATGATGTGTATCCACCTACACCTGTAGTTCCGGAAATCAAATGTAAGTAACATTTTTGCTACCTAGCACCAATCATTGAGACATGTTATATGGTTAGTGTAAGCGCTAATGAGCCATCTATGTGATTTGATTTTAATAATTTTGACAAATGAATGTTTTGAAATGCAATTAATTGGAGAAAAGAATTGAACTTGAATGCTCTTAAGCACGAGAGAGTTAATGCTTATTATTTGCAAGTTTCTGTTGACAGTTTAATTTGTTGATTGGCATGTTGTAGTTTCTTTTCTTCTATCTAGAGAGGATAAGTGAATTTTAACACATTTTTTATTTTATTTTTCCTTTTCATTCAGTTGATCTGCAAAGCTTGAGTTCACCGAGACCACAAACACAAAGGTAAGAAAGAAGCAGTTAAACCGACTGTGCAATAAAGTGGTAAGCCGTAAGTAAGTAAGTAAGTAAGTAAGTAAGTAAGTAACCTTTATTTAACCACAATAAGTATTAAAGCTAAAAAGCGTATGGGGTCGTGCACTATATTACATTACGAACTATTTACATCTAAAATAATTAGTAAATACTAAATGCAATAAACAAGTCTATGCAATACTAAATGCAATAAACAAGTCTATGGTTTAGAATGGTCTTGGTGCCGCCTCCTGGTTAGCTCAGTTGATAGAGCACCGGTCTGCAGAGCGGGAGGTCTCGGGTTCGAACCCTGCCTTTGCTATGACATCGGCAAATGGTTAGACCTTCACGTGGCTCGGATGACCAGGTAGAAATGGCGGTCCCGTCTCCCATGGGGACGTAAAAGAACCACTGAGGACGTAACAAACCCTGGTTGTGACCACCCTCAGTGTCACTTGTTCATGGGTGGGGTGGGTCTGATTGATTGTGAAGTGCATTTGAATATGTATATAGCATTTGCGCTATACAAATGCATATTATTATTATTATATTATTATGTATATGCCAATGCCGTTAGCAGCTCTTGATAACTGTTTGAGCAAAATCTAATTTAGGTCCAATTTTTTCTGTAACATAACTGCATGTTTTCAGTTCTAGAACATAAAGTACAGTCATTTTACTGGCAAATCTGAAATTGTGTTTCAATCAACAAATTACTGAAAACAAAAGAGGTAGCAAACACCATTCTGTTCTCTTGGCCGGCGTGTAAAACAATGGTAGTTTCTTGGTGTTGTGGACGGTGTGATCACCAAATGACGTAAAACAAAAGATTCAAAAGACACTGAACAATACCCACACCACAACACAAAAGCTAACCAACAATGGCTTCCGCAACACCAAGAAACACCCAAAACAATTGATCTATTAACTGGTGCACGACTGATAATGGTGCTTTATACTATTTTGTTTTTCTGGATTAGAAACGATGTAATTGTAGTTGTGTAAACTGGTGATTTAAACAACAGATTCTGTTTGTTTTAGTAAGTCCACAGAAGTTGTCATAAACAACGACATATTGGAAGACATCCAGGTTATTGAACCTGAGATAAGAAGCTCAGACCAAAAACTATACGAAGTAAGTTTAAAAGCCATGATAACCTTCTTGTTGCAAGTGATTGCTTCCAAATGAAAGATTGTTGCATCAGTTATGACACCTTAATTAAACTCACCCTCACATCAAACTCACTAAAGTCTAACCATTATCCCTGTAAAATTTCCCTATAAAAGAACGCTATTTTTTCTACTCTGTTGCATGCAGTGAGCACTACACTATGGATCTAGCCCTCCCCCTCCCCTTATTCACTCTGCCCCCCCCCCCCCCCCCCCACACACACACACACACACACACCACCCCCTTAGGATGGAGTCTGGATCTAGCACTGAATCTTAAGTAACAATCCGTGTAAGAAGTAGGCAATTCTCTATTGTTCCGATGCATTTCGCTTTCCCCACATAAGAATGTTTAGATTTTCGTACTGAGAATACGTCAACCTATGGACAACATGGTTTTGAAATAAAATTTACTGAAACTTTATTTTAAAGCGATTTTTCTTTTGTGTTACAAGATTTCATCCAATCGTGAGACTCCAAAACAGTGGCCAAGAAAGACTTCTAATTTTCCATGTTCCCCACTTAGAATTTGTGTTGCATTAAAAATCACAATAGTTTTCACTAAAAGGGAATCAATTAGTAAACTAGAGATAAATAAATGCGCTGCCTGATGAAGTTATGGTAGATTTTCATGTTTTAGCCAATGAGGTGGACGGTTTCAACAATAGCATAATTCACACCTTTCTGCATTCCGTGGATTTCGGTTGCCTACTTCTTACACGGATTGTTACTTAATATATTGGTGTCACGGAATATTTCCAAAAGAATGCACCCAATGATAAGAAGCGACAAGAAGAGCTGTGTCCATCCATTAGCTTACTTACTGCTTATGTAGCCCAAGTTACTACCCCACCCTACTACTCACCCAGACTCATGTTTTCTCTTTCCCACAGGCTCTTCAAGAGGAAGCAGCTCGACTGAATGAATTGATAGAAACCTCACAAGGGACTGAATCAGTTGCCATCTTTTTATGCCGAAGAGGTGCTGTGTTCCGCAAGGTACCACACAAATATTATTGCTAACCACCATTCAATTTCTCCACTATCATATCCATTCTCACCCCATTTTCCAACTATATATTTTTATGGTGTTTCTTATAGCCAGATAGTAAATGAAAAATATCATATTCTTATAGACAAGTTGTACAAAGGAATCTTCTTGAGGGAATATTTCTATTAAATGATCGCCTCTCTTAACAGGACACTGTCCCGCCGAAATAGCAAAATTTCGCTCAGCTTATTTCCACGTTATATCGCCAAATGCTACCAAATATACAACTTAGTTGGATAAAACGATTCTATAGAGCACAACTAAAGCAGTAGTTTGGAGATAAAGTGCAGGATTGCAAGGATTGAAGTGGATTACAGCTCAGGAAATTTGATAAATTGAGAGGCAGTCAAGAAATCAAACTTGCCATTCTTGTGAAATTTTGACTATTCTAGGCGTTATTTTGTCTGTTTAATTCATATTTCTTTGCTTCTATCACTTTTGGCGATGATTTCTTCCAATTTCAAGATAATAAAGGAAGCTTAAACCAAGCTCCTGGACATAATCATGAAAACACAATATTTCAGCCGGGACGACAGTATCTCTTTAATAAGTGCCCACCTTTCCTTGTTTTTTTTTTTTTTTTGTTGATCTCCTACAAGTGTTTCAACTCTATTTGGTTTGTATAAAGCCCATTCACTCCACTCATATTGTGTTATAATTATATCACTGGATTGCTAATTGTGCCTGTCTGATACCATTTGCAGCTTGGACAATTAAAGAAATCATGGGATGACTTAAACAGGTCTGTCCTTCTTTTGTGAGTTCATGCTTCATGCTTATTTAAACCTTCTTTGTTTCCTGGAATGCAATGTAAATTATTTCCCATTTTGTTCAGATCAATTGAGCTCGAACCTAAACTTCTGGATGCATATTGGCACAGACATTTATTAAACCTTCTGCAAGATAATAATAAGGTATGAAAAATGAGAGTGGCCTCTTCCCAGACTAAGGCTTAAGTTTTCAAAATACGGGAGAATTCCTTCTCAAAGTAATTAATAATTTTTCAAGTTTTACTGTTTGAACAAAGAAATCATAAGCGTGATGGTGCTTTGGAAACCCAATCTTAATTAATGGAGATTTTGGTGATTTTTATTCCTAATAGTTTTCGCTGTATTTAATGATCTGTTTATACATACATACTTAAGTTAACGTGGAAATACACTTAGCTACAAAGCTTTCAGGTATTCCACAATTCGAGAAGCTTTATCATTTCGAGTGTTTCATCAGGTATCCAAGCATAAAAAAACTCAGCTGCGCCTCGTTTTTCCTTCCACTTGTCGGTGTTTGAAAATCCTGATGAAACACTCTTTCTCGTGTTTGATATACTTAATAATACAGGACTCAACATTGGTTCACAGCATTTCGCATATTTCGACCTTCAGGGGTAACGGGGGCCTGCTTTCCTGAAAATGTTTTTAAAATGACACCCTAAAGCCATTTCCTGTGTTCCTAAGACCTGGCCTCGGTTGTTCAAAAGGTGGATATCGCTATCCACCGGATAAATTTCTATCCAGTGGATAGGTGTTAACAAAATCCTTTGTGTTATCCACTGGATAGTGATTTATCCGGTGGATAGCGCTATCCATCTTTTGAACAACCGGGGCCAGAAGATGAGTTACTAAAACCAACTCGGAGTTCAATATAAATTCTCCATTTTTCGCGCCACTCACGCATTTCGTTTGTCGCTCATCTATAGAAAGCTGTGAGTCCAGATCCACTTGGTTACAGATTTAGCTCAATATACCCTTTTACGGAAACGGCAGCCATATTGATAGGGCATCCCATAATGACCATTAAAATTAATTCTTAATAAAGGAGTATAGTAATTTCTATTGTTAGGGCACCAGACGGTAGGGCGAGAGATCGCCTTGAATCTAAGAAGAGCTGAAGATGCAAATTTTGATTAATTTGATATTATGCCATTGATCTTAATGATAATAAATAACCGTTTCTTGCAGGCGGCTCTGGATGACTTGTCTTTTATAATAAAAAACAGCAGTACACAGGCGCGAGCCTTCCGATCCAGGTCAGCGGTTTTAAAAGCTATCCTTATAATCACTGTGGGAATACAGTAAATCCCGCGTATAAGAACCTACAATTTTCCAGGTCAGGCTAAATAGGTTCCTATATATTTGATGCACAAGACGAAATAAACCTGTTTAGGTTCTTAAATAGGTTCTTATTTTTTCAAAGAGTTGTGCAGGTCAAGAAATTTTAAATACAGATGTATATTAATAACATACTTTAGGTGTGGTGTAAAAGTTACTAGATTTCAGACATTAGATTCATGAAATACTAATACTTGCAGTCAAGGAGTTTAAGTAACAATGCGTGTAAGAACTAGGCAATCCTCTATTGTTCTGCGGCATTTCGCTTCCCCCAAATACGATTGTTTAGATTTTCTTACTGAGAATGCATCAACCTACATGTATGGACAACACGTTTTTGAAATAAAATGTACTGAAACTTTATTTTAAAGCGATATTTCTTTTGTGTTACATGATTTTATCCAATCATGAGACTCTAAAACGATGGCCAAGAAAGGCTTCTAATTTTCCATGTTTCCCACATAGAAATTTTGCTGCATTAAAACTCGGACTCACTAAAAGGGAATCAATAACTAAACTAGAGAGAAATAAATGCGCTACCTGATGAAGTGATAGAAGATTTTCATGTTTTAGCCAATGAGGTGGACCGTTTCCGTTTCCTTGCCGTTGGGTTGCCTAGTTCTTACTAGGACCATTACTTAATACCCTGAAACACATTTATCTGGAACTGCATCACTGCCAAACCTTCAGTCTTATTTCTCATTCTGTAAATATTACTTGCCTAACAAATAAGAACCTTTTCTAAATTTCGGCTGTAGGTTCTTAATCTGTTAGGATCTTATACACAAGATTTTACTGTATTACAGGGTGTACATCGTCCCACCATACTGCGCACGCGTTAAGCAAACTCAAGCCTGATTAAAGGAACATTGCCTCGCAGAAATTACAAAATTTCACTTTTTTAACCTTATTTCCATGTTTTATCGGTAAATGCCACCAAATATACAACTTACTTGGATAAAAGAATTCTTTAGAGCAAAACAGAAGCAGTAGTTTGGAGATAAAGTGCAGGATTGCAAGGATGGAAGTGGATTACAGTTCATCAAATTTGATTACGTGACAGGCGATCAAGAAATCAAAATTACCATTCTTGTGGAATTGTGGCTTTTTTATCCGTTATTTTGCCTCTTTAGTTAATATTTCTTTGCTTTCATCACTTTTGTCGATTTTAATTACACAACTGCTTTGGTTTTGCATTGCTACGCTTTGTGATTGGCTAAAAAATCTCGCGCCACTTTCTCGACCAATCAGAAGTAATACCAAAACCAATCGTGACTTGCTCGCACGCGTTTTCCCGCGCTTGGCGCCGCCGACATGTAATTGCTTCGAGCTCTGATTGGTTCATTGGATTGTTTACCACTGCTGTGATTGGTCAGAGTAATTACTTTGGTTTTGGTTTTACGACACTCAATTGAAAACTGCTCTAATCATGAAAACTCGATTTATCAGCCAGGACACTGTCCCTTGAACAATATAACTGCTGCAAGAAGAGTGACTTAACAGTTCTTCATGTCAAGATTTTGGAGAGGCTACTCCAACTTATTTCTTTTCTCTTTGCAAACAACAGGGCAGAATTGTATCGTCAGGAAAACGACGCCACAATGGCCATTGTTAACTATTCCCAGGTAAAAATTAAAATGATTTATCTAAACCTTCATGTTTTATTGTTTGAACACCCTTTATGCTTTTTGTGTGTCCAATACATGAAGTATTTAATTCTGCTTGCTTGTAAGAGACGATTACTGAGTGAAGTATTTTGTATTTCAGGCGATAAAGCTGAACCCAAACGATGCTGAGACTTACTACCAAAGAGCAGCTATGTTTCAAATGGTAATATCTTATTTATTCAACTTCGTTTTAACTTTTGAGTCCGTAGACGAAATACTAAAGTGTGGCCATTCAGACGCAAGCTACCGAGCAGTACTTTCTTGTGGTACTGTTTATTCCACTTTACCAGGTAGTTCCAACTTTTGACAAAATAATATTGTAAGCTATGATCACTCACAAGCCATAGTAGTAGACATACTTACCTGTGGTGCCGTTTGTTTCTCAGTACCAGAGCGGCTAACGTCTTGCAGTGATGGGTATCCCTTGTAGGACTTTAAATTTATTTATATGTAGATGTAGGTTTGCAGTTGAGTGTCGAAGTAATTTTGCATTTGCTTTGGTTTTACATTGCTACGCTTCGTGATTGGCTAAAAAATCTCGCGCCCCTTTCTCAACCAATAAGAAGTAAAACCAAAACCAATTGCGAGTTGTTCCCACGAGTTTTCCCGCGCTTGGCGCCGGCTACATGTATTTGCTTCGAGTTCTGATTGGTTCATTGGATTATCTGCGTCTGTTGTGATTGGCCAGAGTAATTACTTTGGTTTTGGTTTTAGGCAATTAAGTGAAAACCGCTCTCAGTGTACAAAATGAAATTTGTAATTTTTTTGTTTTGAATTTGGGTACACTTTACAGTGAAAACAAGTTACTAAACTGCAAGCAGAGGAGTTTACAGAGATGACGGTTGTGTTGCTACGACAAGGCAATTTTTACCTGCAACGCAACGCTGATGAGAGCTGTTGCAAAACAAGTTGTGGATGAAGTTGCGCGTGAAACACCCTCTCTTCGCAAATTGCCTCGCAACCAAACATTGTGTTGCGAGTTGAACACTTCTCTACGTTTTGCAATATTGCGAGGCAAGTTGCACGCGTGCAACATGTAATCTGCAACTTGTCACGTAATGCTTTTGTCAGCATTGCGTTACAAGTCGCAAGAACACATTGCCTCGTGTAACACTGAGCACGAGCAGCACCTTTAGTTACTGACACTGTCTTATATCAAAATTGCACTTTTAGCGTGGAGATATGATTCTTGCACTTGAGGATTATAAAATTGCAGCACAGCTTATGCCTTCCAAGACAGACGCCATGTTTGAGATTGGCCTCTTTCATTTTAACAAGGAGTGAGTATTAATGGGAAATTTCAGTGTGGTTTTTTTTATACCTTACGACGGACAACTGTTCAGTGTTTCGTTGACTGTCAATAGTAATGAATGTTAACGTTTGGTGTTAATGTTTGGTGTTAATTAACAATTATTGGATGAGGTTGAGCATGATAGCGATAATTATCAAGGCCAAAGTTTGTGTTATCTGCCGAAGCCGAAGGCTGAGGCAGATAACAGAAACTGAGGCCTTGATAATTATCGCTATCATGCGAAAACCGAATCCAATAATTGTTTTATTATGCATATTCCTGAGCTGCACTTGTAAAGACAAGAGCGCGCACAAAAAAGTGATCAATGCACAGCAGTCAACTTGTAAGTAAACAACTTACGTCACTTCTGCATGCATAAAACTATTGTCTGTAGGTATGACGTCACTTCTGCATGTATAAAACTATTGTCTGTAGGTATGACGTAACAGAAACAGCAAGCAATAATTAGCTGCGTGCTTATAGCCAATCAAAATCGAGCTAGTGACACCAATGTATAATAATGAATGTTAACGTTTGCCTAGGACTTTTATTGGATGAAAAAAAAATACGCAGCGTTTTTTTAACCAATCAGAAGTAAGCTAAATCCAGTTTGTGACCATCGTTCACTTTCCCGCGCTTGGCATCGGGTTTTTTCCCGCGCTTGGCACCGGTTGCTTGTTTCCCTCGGTTGGCAACAGTTACATGGTTTTGCTTCGAGTTCTGATTGTTTTGTTGCGCTGTCTTAATTTGCTGCTATTAGGAAAATGTGAGTAAATAAATACCGTTCTAATCGTGCATTCAGCCTACCCTAGAAAAGTTTTGACATTTTGAGGCCCAAAGTGTGCATTTTAGGGTCTTTGTTTTAACTGCTATGAAAGAGGCATTAGTAACGAAGCACAGTTTCATTTCACTCGTAATAAAGATCAAATAGACCCAGCATCAACTTTAGCAGTGTCGTTCATTCAAATATCTTATGATATTTTCCTGGGAAATAGCCAGGTCGAGAATTGAAAAAGCCGAGTAGTAAAAGTCCCTGTGTCCCTGTTCTAACGGTTTTCAGTGACTACCTTTACAGTTGCATGCGGGCTAATCCCAGTGATTTTGTACTCAGTAATTTTAAAATTTGTTGATTGCAGGAACTGGATTGCAGCAGTTAAAGACTTCACAGCAATTCTCCAACAGGACCCCGATAGCTCTTCAGCCTATACTTACAGAGCAAGAGTCCATGCTAATATGGTATGCACTGCGCTTAAAATCTCAGTCACAGGGTACCCACACATTATATTGAGAAATTAAACGTGAGGAATCAAAACAATCGTGTCAAAACCAGACTTGCGGTGCATTTGTCGCATTTTTGAAACCACTTAAGGTGACTGTCTACCCTTTACGGTGCCTTCTGGGAAATCTTTGGTACGCGCTGGATGTGAATAGGCCATTTCCGAGGGTTGTGTCTAAAGCCTACCCGCCAGAAGGAGGTCGGACATCTTATTGAGACTTATATAACCTAATGTCGACACTTAGAATTTTATTTTCAATAAATTTTTAAGTGTAAAAAAGAAAATCTAAAATCCCCACTCAGGATTGAACCTGTGACCTCAGCTAGGCTTAGGCTTACAGAGCCTACCGTACCACTGAACCACCTAGCTTCTCGGGTTGCTTAGTCCTAAATTTAACTATATAAACTGCTACCCCTAACCTCAACTGAAAGCTAACCAGTTACTCCGTGATATAAGTCTCAATAAAGTGTCCGACGTCCTTCTGGCGGGTAGGATTTAGGCACAGCCATTTCCGAGTTGCGTTTAGCCTCTCTATCAAAGCGAGGCTAGGTGCGAAACCTTTCATATGAAAATGAGTTTTCATATGAAAGGTTTCGCACCTAGCCTCGCTGTGATAGAGAGGCTAAACGCAACATCGGAAATGGCCTATTGTAATAGAACAATGAAAAACAGTGAAAACTGAGATAACACTTGAGTCAACGTTAATGACCGTTTTTATATCTCGTGAGATTTTGATTTGTCTTCACATCTATTTCACGTCACGTAGTCTTTGGACAGGAAAATTGCGTCATGCCCCGAGTGATCCAATACTTTTTATCTGTTACAGAATAATTTTGAGGCTGCTTTGAAAGATCTTGCCGCTGCTGTTCATTATGATCCAGGGAATGCCGTGGCGTTTTACCACAGAGGCTGTTTACTGAGAAAGTAAGGATCTTTATAGTAATATGAACCCTTTCAATCCCATAGTCAATTATGGAGACATGTAGTGTAGTGCTAACTTTTAAGTCTGTGGATGAAATCCTATGGTGTGACCATTCAAATGAAACCTCTTCGGCAGAACTTTTGCATGGTACCATTTGTTTTTCAGTATTTTGCAAAATGGAATTTGGGATTTTTCTTGAATTTTGAGTTTTAGCACTTTTGGGAGTATTCCAGCCGTTCACATTGTGAGAAGCGAAGAAAAGATGGCGTACCAGGAAAAATATTCTGAGCTAAAAAGTAAAAAACACAAGCTAACACTCGCAATATATTTTTTTCATCCGCCGTCTTCCCTTCGCTCCCCACAATCTGAACGTCCTGAAAAGGCCACAGTTTTCTCTATTGGTCAGTTTTCTAGAATTCTCACCTCTTCCTTGATCTTTTCAGAATCCATCCACGAAGAGCCCTTCAAGATCTTAGTGTTTCTCTTCTCTTGGATGACTCATTGGAGAATGTCAAAGCTTTTCTGCACCGAGGGATTCTTTACACTGACCTTAAGAGGTACAGTACCTCGTCGTTGTGTGCGTTTTCATTCACTCTGTACAATTTTAAGAACCAGCGCACACGTTTTAACACCGCAGGGTTGCCACGGTCAGGGAAAAGTCAGGGAAAAACAAAAAATTTTCAAGGTCACGGAAAAGTCAGGGAATTTTGCAAAAGGTCAGGGAAAATCTTAGTTCTTGTCAAAGTCAGTGAAAAGTCAGGGAATTTTGTTTGAATTTTGGTGAAGTCAATTGCCATGCGTTCAAAATCCCGTGAAAAAACATAAAGAGATGGAAAATGAAGAGAAGAATATTGATGGTCTGCAAAAGAAGCTGAAGCAAATGTAATAAGCAAATGTGGCTTATTTGATAATTCGCCTAATGCAAAGTCAGTGAAAATTGTTTTGAGGTCAGTGAAAAGTCAGGGAATTTTTTATGTTCTAATGAGTGGCAACCCTGAACACTGTTGAAGGTTTCGTTGAAAATTCGAATTGCGTCAACAATCACAAGACGCCATGTGTCGCGAAAAGCAACATTGAATTACCACTCGTCATTGGCAGATTTTTCAAGAATTTCAGAAGTATAGTACTTCATATTTTTGTACGTTTTCATGTACTCTGTACAGTTTTAAGAACAAGCGCGCGCGTTTTGACACTGTCGAAAGCCGCGTAGAACATTCGAATTTCGTCAACAATCACAAAAAGCCGTGTGCACGCGCCATGTGTGGCGAGAAACAACATTGAATTCACCACTTGTCAATGGCAGATTTTTTTGAACATTTTAGACCGTTAGAAATAACCTAACGCTAACATTACCTTGCAGTAGGCACATGGAAGCATTGTAAGAACTCTTGCCGATGCAAGAGATTAAAAAAAAAAAGAATTCTAAAACTGATAAGTTCGGGACCATCTCTAACTGTTCGGTCGTTCTAAGATACCAACTTCATGTGTCAGTCTTACTGAAAGCCGAAATGTCTGTCTTGGAGATAAAGTAAAAGGCAAGTCAAAGCGTGTGGTGTGGTAGAGAAGAGCTCCTTGTGGCCGTCATTGAGCTGGCTTCGTTAGAGAGGTGTCAGTTAAGATGGAGATTTAATGAAGGACCGATACTGCAGGGACGAATCTTGTTAGAAATAACTTAAAGTGGGAGCAAAAGTTGCTCTTCCTCAGGTGATGAGTGACAATTGTAAGGATAATTTTCAGTTTAAATGTAAAAAAGAAAAATGGTGAATGACAACAGAAATTGAAGAAAACTGACTAAGAGCTATGCCGGTAACTTTTCTGTTCCAAGATATTTTGATACTTTTCTTCATGATTTTTCATCATTTTATTTCAATAATTTAAATTTAACAAATTAGAGAAATATACAAACTGCATATAGCAAAGCTAATCAAGGCAGGTTGTATAATTTACAATCAAATTTAGCAAGCACAAATTATTAGTAAAATCAGGTAAATAATAATAAATAAATAAATAAATAAATAAATAAGTAAAATAAATAAATAAAATAAATAAATAAATAAATAGGTGTACACACACATTCACAGATAGCTAGCATTTACATGAGTAGTGCAAGAACCTATAATAACACATAGAAGATAAGGAAGTAATAATAGCCGGAGTCTGATATTTCTTCAATTTTTGTTTATTATTTACTAACTTTGTTTTCTGGCTTGGTTATTTTTTTTAGATGGGAGGATGCGATACCCGATTTTGAAGCTGCTCTTCAGTTGGATCCAGATTTAGCTAGTGCGCATGTCAACATTGGTCTTATCTACATCACCAAATATAGCAATTATCACAAGTGAGGATCTTTGACGTCTATGTCACTTCAGTGCGCGTTTTCTTATAAAACCTTTATTCGATTATCCTAGTAACAAACAACTTAAAATGAATGAAAATTGGCTCCAGCTACAAATATGAGACAAAGACTATCTCATGACACATCGAAGAAATAATCGTAGTTAGGTATCAATTATAGAGCGGTTTTCAATTTAGTTTCAAAAGTAATTTCGTGATTGCTTTGTTTTGCATTACTACGCTTTGTGATTGGCTAAAAAATCTCGCGCCACTTTCTCAACCAATCAGAAGTAAAACCAAAACCACTCGTGACTTGCTCGCACGCGTTTTCCCGCGCTTGGCAACGGCTACATTTATTTGCTTCGGTTTTTTTATATACTCTCAGAGTTTTATTGGGACTAGCTTGCAATGGTGGTTCATGCGGGATGAACTTTTCACTGGCAGTAATTGCCACATAATTATTTATGTTGAATAATCTTCCTCTGCATGAGCCTCCATTGCAAGCTAATTCTAGTAAACTGTGAAAATGTCAAAAAAATTATATGAAAAAGGTTGTTGTCTCGTCAAATACAGTGGCTTGGCAAGTTGAAATTTACTGTTCACTTGTTTGGTCGATAGCTTTTACAACCTGGCTTTCTTTGTTTTTGTTATCTATTTGTTCAGAGCTGTTCGTCGATACACAGCAGCCATCCGTGTGGATCCCACGTACATCAGAGCTTACATTTGCCGGGCTGAGGCTTATAATAAACTACATATGGTAGGTATATCATGCAAATATCGTACATTACCAATCTTTATTTGACGACTTAGACAGTCAGAGGGCCAACTAAACTCAACCAATCAGAATGCTCTATTGCCGGTCCAATATTCTCTAAGTATTGGACCGGGCATTGTCCCGTATGATCCCGCGCGATCCTTTAGTCGTGTACTTAAGGCCCGTTTACACAGGCGATTTTTCGTGCGATTTTTGTCGCACTTGTCGATTCAATTTTTGTCGCGCGCAAGTTGCATCTTCAAATCGCATGTGTAAACGGGCGGCGATTTCAGTTGATTTGGGTGCGGTTTGTCGCGCGATGTCGCAGGGGTTTCGAACATGTTCGAAATCTGATGCAACTTGGCGGCGATTTTTGGGAAATCACAGTAAATCAAAGCAAATGTCGCACCCGAATCGCACAGGAAATCGCCGCTAGTTTACACTTGCGACAAAAGTTGCATTGAAGAGCGCAACAAAAATCGCATCAAAAAATCGCATGTGCAAACGGGCCTTTAGTCGTGAAATAAACATCTTCAGTTGGTAACCAAGCTTGCTCGGACCGTAATGGGAGAATATAACTTTCCCCTTTTCACACCGAAGAAGGTGCTGCGCATGCTACCAAGGACGTTTTTATTTTGAGTTTTTGCTACACGGAAGCCTTCTTTTCAAGTATAAAAGTTTTCGCATTGATTCTCGTAGGTTCAAGATGCCATCCTGGACTACACAAGAGTGATTCACATGAGACCAGACATATCAGACTACCATATAACCAGGGTAAGGGAAGATCTTTCTTAAAGTTGATTTAGACGACACAACTTTTGCCTACAGCTATCGCATGCAACCCGCTCACGCCATACATACAACACAAATCACATCGTCTGAATCAGCCTACAACTCGCTCACAACTGTTGAATGCAACACAAAAAAAGTTGTAGGATCTTGAAACATGTTTTAAAACCCTGCGACAATCGTAGCTACAATCATACAATGTTATATGATGCGAGTTGTTTACAATTTTCGCCCGACGTAGGCAGCGCGTGCTACAAAAACTCGCATGCGACAAAGTTGTGCCGTCTGAATCAGCCTTCACGTGTTTTAACAATAAACATGAAACCATTTGAAGAGGATAAAGCAATTTATAAGCTTACTCAACGCCTCGCTTGTTGAGGAGACATCTTATCGTATTTTCGTCCATTCCATACCACATGAAACTGTGAATTAACCCACAGGCTTCCCAAGCTACATACGTGGTGTATGCTACAGCTTGTGTATACAGAGAAATGTATGGGAAAATCACGGATTCTCGACGCCATAAGGGGAGACAACGACTTCGAATAACTTCGCTAAATGGCGTCGGAATGGCTTCAAATTCGGTACAAGACGCAAGTAAACAACACATTTGAGGTAGGTAAACTTTATTTCAAAATAGATAGTTATTTACCCAATTTTCGAGAATCCGTGATTTTCCCATACATTTATCTGTATACACAAGCTGTCGCATACACCACGTATGTAGCTTGGGAAGCCTGTGATTAACCGAGAAGCGTGCATCGATTTGAAATAACCCGAATCACCTTGCCCTCATATCGCGTAAACTTGCATACAACAAGGCTTATTGAATAGGCCAATTTCGATATATTGAAATTCAACTTAAAAGAAAAAACATCATTACGAGGCTTAGGGGAATAAACCATATAAATCCCTTGTATCATTCCCCTAAGCCTCGTAGTGATGTCTTTTGTTTCAAGTTGAATTTTAATAATTATGTCGAAATTGGGCTACAGTATTGGATATACATGTGCATATCTACTTAAAAAGGTGACTTGTTCGCCAAATGTTCTTTGTGTTTTCAGGGGAAACTGTTACTGGAGCAAAATAAATTAGAGCTTGCAAGTTTTCATGTCAGGTTTGTTTTCATGTTATATTTTCCTTACTTTTTCTTTTCTCTTTTTCTCAGAGTTATTGTACTATATCGCTTCAGCAATAATATTCAGAGTTGTTTTCAATTATTGATGTATATACACGTTGTAGTTTACAACGTAGAAAAATTAATAGAGAGATGAGTGGTGGTGAAAAGGCGATGTGAGCGCTAATTTCAACGCTAATTTCAACGCAACTTTAACGGGACACTGTCCCAGATGAAATATCGTGTTTTCATGATTATAGCCAGGAGCTTGCTTTAAGCTTCCTTTATATCTTGAAATTGGAAGAAACCATCGCCAGAAGTGATAGAAGCAAAGAAATATGAACTAAACAGACAAAATAACGGCTAGAAAAGTCAAAATTTCACAGGAATGGCAAGTTTTATTTCTTGACCGCCTGTCAATAAATCAATAAATCAAATTTCATGAACTGTAATCCACCTCAATCCTTGCAATCCTGCACATTATCTTCAAATGAAACTACTGCTTTTGTTTTGCTCTATAGAATCGTTTTATCCAACTAAGTTGTATTTTTGATGGCATTTGGCGATATAACGTGGAAAATAAGCTAAGCGAAATTTTGCTATTTCGGCGGGTCAGTGTCCTTTTAAGCATTTGAACAAAGTCCAATTCCCGCTGACAGTTTGAGTACATCAAGAATAGAGGACAACCCAAGCAGTTGCATCGTGCCTTAGAGTGCAGACAACAAGTACAAATTAGATGAAGATGTTATATTTCGTTTTAAGCTTTCCATCATCATCTTGAGCGAGCAGCTCCGTGGTGCTCTGTTAGTGCAGGCCCTCCAACAGCCGAGACCCTAGCTAAGGTGACAGATGCGATTCCGGGTGGGGGGTTTAAACTTTTCTTTTAACACTTAAAAAAAGTATTAATTTTTCAATAATAACGGTATAAAAGGATCCTGGCCTGGCCATTCTCACCTCCAGTCGTGAATCAACCACTGAAGCATTAACAACTGACAAACAACATGCATCATTACAGAGACCATTGCAAACACAATTTGGAAAAACTTTATGAAAGTTATATTAGAAGTCTTTATGAACTTCTATTTCTTTTTTGCTCATGTAAAATCTTGGTTTATTAGATTTTTGAAGCATATTATATTTAAAGGACACGCAAGTTAACCACTTTTTGTGACTGAAAGACGCCTTAATTTGCATTTCACACCCAAAAGGTGTGAAATGGGGAAAGAGCTTAGCCTTCCATACCAGAACTTCGTGTGCCCATAACGTTTCATTTTTTATTTTCTCATCTAAATGTAAACATCACACAAGGAACCTCTGCGAAACAATTTCGCGCTTTGCACAAAACGCGAATTTTTTTTTATGAATTTTTCAAATCTTCAAAATCCTATTTTTTGCGGTATACCCGTCCCGCTGTTAAGAAGGCCAACGGCCTCATATGTTCCTTAATGTACGTCACAATTCCTTTGTTTGAAGTTACGTGTTCCTTAATCTACTTCACGGATCCTTTGTTAACCCGAGAGGGACCGAGAGGAGACTAATGCGAATGGTGTGCCAAAATGGCGGGAAATTTGAGCGTTTTAAAAACAATATAAAAAAATCGCAAATTTTTTTCGCGGAAGTTCTTGTAGTAATATCTAGTTTCAGATAAAAAAATAAAAAATTAGGTTATGGGCACTTTAAAAGAAAATGAGCGTACTTCACTTGTGAGGCGTATGAAGGAGAAGGTGGATGTTATCTAATGCTGACTTATTTCTAATTCAGCTGTTTTATTTCACTAGACAAGCTGCTGACCTAAACCGCGGGTTAGGAGCATCAGCGACACAACAAGCTGTGGTCCAGAGTTTCTTGAGGAATTTTGACCAGGTAATGTTCACCTTCTATTGTATAAAACGACATGTCAATACCTCTGCATGGGCACGTACTTATCCCATCTGTGAATGAATAGAACAAAATGCCACCTGCTATCACAGCCATGGTAGAGTTTTAACAAAACCATCTACACTATTGGACTAACTATTGTCACTTTTTTGAAAGAGGCCATTGCCATGGTAACAGCATCTAAAGAATGGCAAATATTATTGTGCAAGAATTGACCTTTATTCTGTAATTTTTCAAGTTTCCTTCGGTGAATGTTTTATTAAACTTTGCTATCTCGCGGAAAGGGTTAAGACCGACTTTTTGGAAGGGAAAAAAATAGGGTCATTAAGACGGTTTTCCCAATATTACACAATTAGTATATTAAACAATTTAACTTAATAGGCCATTTGCACGATGACGTCATATGACTACAACTACCAGAATCCTTCAGTTTTTTGTTTTGTAGTGCAAATTAGGGCTATTGTTATTTAAACCGCACTGGGATTACAAAATTTAAATAAGAAAGGAAAAACGAAATGAATTCTGGTAGTTGTAGTCAAATGACGCCATCGTGCAAATGGCCTATTGCTCCGATCTGACAGGTTTTTTTTTCTAAAAAGAGTATATGAGAGGTAGCGTTAGTATCCCAAACTTTGCGAAGTTTTAAAGAAATTCACCGAAGGAAACGCGAGAAAATCTACGGTTTATTTTGCTTATTTTTGTTTTTCTGACGTCATAAAATTTTGGAAAAAAAAACTTAATTTTCGTGTGAGCACCTACAAAATTACTAAAGCCCGTGTCATCAGCGCATGTGGCTACAAAACTACGAAAACAATGCCTCTGCACGCTGCACGTGTGTTTTACATTTTGATACTTTTTTTTCTCTGCCGTCGCCTGCAAAACAACAACGTCAAATGATCAAATTATAGGTTTTGTAACCACACGACGGCTAATTTTGCTTTCTTTTTTAACTTAAAAGCCATGCCTACGAATTCAGCTCCTACACAATTAAGTCACGTTAGGCAAATTAAACAAATTATTTTGAACAATTTCAAAGTAGTTTAAAAGAGAGCGAATTCCTTTTTCAAGTGACGTTTTCCCTGGCGTTGCCCTCATTGTTGCTTACGGGATGCAAATATCTGAGTGAGTATTTAAACGAATTGGTTTAAATGGTTAAGTCAGTGTTTAGATCAACCTGACGAATTTTTGACGTTTAAATCTTTTATTAAACTTTACACAAATGCTTAACTTGTAGGCTATCGAAGTTCTTGAACGCGCCACTCGTGTTAAGCCCGTAGCTCCTTTGTTCATCTTATTGGGAAAAACCAACATGAAAGCCAAGAGGTTTAAGGACGCCATCAAAAGCTTTGATAGAGCCATCGAAATCATGGTAAGTGCACGCTAGTTTTACTGTCATAGTCAGTTATTGTTATGCGAATTTACGTAGGTAAAAGTTGAAACGTGTAACGGCTTATCTTTGTATAATAAATGAATGCTGGGTTGACGTCACATTTATTAGCATTTTGAAGATATGAATCTCTATAATTCACAGACGCAACACTCAAATCAAGAAATATTCCATCACTCAATTGTTCACTCGATGTAGAATCGATATTTGTGATAAAAAAAATAAGGGTTATAGGCACTTTAACCCAGACCCTGCCCCATATTGGGTACAAAAGACAGCTAACACTTGACTTAACACCACTTTGCTATCAATAAGATCCCAAAACAATGAGCGCTTGTGTCTTCGTTTGTTACACTTTGTCATTTTTTCCTGCAGACTCCGTTTAACCCTCGAGTGGAAATGCCAATAGAGGCCGCATCTGTTCATTTCTTGATTGGCATGTGTCACTCAGAGCTTGGGAGTCCTCTTGATGCACTGGAGGCTTTAAACAATGCCATACGAGTGAACCCAGATTTCGCTGAGGTAAAAAAAATCAATAAATTTGTCTATGCCTTGTTTTTTTCTTGCGCAAAAAGCTAAAAAGAATAACTACAGCGAAGCACTCGTCAAATAGTTCTATTGGTAGATTTTATAGCCTGTGTACAACCGCTCCCTCCCCTCAAGAAAAATCGATGGAGTCAATTTTTTATGGGCGTACCCCCTCCACCCGGCACAGGCAATGAATTCTAACGTTGTAATATGCGCAAAACTTAAATGCAAATAAAACGTTACTTGGGAGAGTGTCAACGTCGTATTTCTCCTTACCTCAAAAGCCCTGGGAACGAGTTTGCTTACAATATCAATTCAAAGGATTAGAAAAAAACAGAGAACAGTCTTAAGTAGCGATACATTGAATTAAATTGCCAGTAACTGAAAGCGTGCTGGTGTCTTGATAAACACTGATCAAATTCCAAAACAAACATTGAAAGAAAAAGACTTTGACGAAAGATAGGAGAATTCAAATAATCATTTCTGAGCTTCTTACTAAAGAGTTTTAACTTGCTTTCTTAGGCTTTTTATCAACGTGGACTCGCTAAAATGAAACTAAAGCATTCGAAAGGAATCCACGATTTTAATCGAGCATTGGCCATTAATCCTACTCTATTCCAGGTAAGTCTGAGCTAGCAACTTTCTTTATGTATACAGTGAAGCCTCCCTGTGTGATTGTCTATCTTAAGTGACTACTTGTCTGTGATATAGAATTTCCTTTTCCTCTTGTATGTGACCACCTATTCTACCATTTTGGATGGCCGTTTACACGAAGTTCGTAATAAACGTATAATGGTCAGACATATACCTATATATTTATTAAGTATCTAAAAGGAATAAGGGCTCCATGCCAGGAAAATAGAATTGTTTTGTTCGGGCTCCAAGTAGGACAAAATTCTGCTCTGCAACAAAACTAGGACTCTAGAAACCCGGAGATTGCGATTTATGTAATGGCAATGTTTACGTGTTGACAAGAGTTCTTGTGGTCACATTTATGGTTATGTTAAGCACATAGCTGGTAGTGTGTTAAAACATGCGTGGCTGAAGCTGCAAATGTGAGTGGCGAGGGGAATGGAAAGGTGGAAAATTGTTTTAATTCCCTCCTTTCTTTTCCTGTCGGGGCTGCATCAGTCTTATTTACCCTTTTGATCGCTTGCTATGATTAGAGTTCAAATCCCGTACCTTAATTTACATAGAAATAAATGATATGATGTTTCCAAACAGAATTCCAAAGTCGGTGTGTCCGAGCAGTTTTCTTGGCAATGTATCGGGTTTTTATATTCTCTCCTTCTCTTGGCACACTTTCAAGGAGTTGCTTTTTTAGTTCGGAGTGTCGCTCCTTTGGAATTTTATTTAGCATCACCAAAGGTTATCACTACTATAACCTTTCGGAGAGTTCTTACCTATGGAACTTTATCGTACCCCTTATGGCGGGACAACTCTTTATCACTTAAGGCTGGTTCTCATATAATCGTCCCGACCTCCCGGTCGTCCGAGTCGTTTCAAGTGCACGGACGACCAGGACGACTATATGAGAACACTTCTGAGACGACCCGGGACGATCGCAAACGACCCGGACGACTGGGACGATCGCGGTCGCACAGTTCTATCCGGACGACTGAGACGATCGTGAATAATCGGGGACGATCATATGCGAACTTCTCTCAGGCGAACGGAACGACTGAGGCGATCGAAGCGACCCAAGTCTACCCCAGAATGCAGTATAATTATTGCCCAAAACATCATATTGTCGGACACAGTTTACGACTGCGCTATTGATGTTCGAGACGACCGGTACGATCATATAAGAACCCAAATCGCTTGAGTCGTCCCGATCGTCTGAGTCGTTTGCAAAAAACTTTTGAAACGACTCGAACTACCTGGGATTTACAAAATCTCATCCCCCCAAGTTGATATGAAAAACGAAATGGCTCTACTTCGCCTCCCACTTAATTCAGTATTTTGTTGAGAAACGATTTCCTGAATTTTGGCCTGGTATTGTTTCAGGCATTTTTGAGTCGAGCAGCATGCTATGGTATGAAAGGCCGGTACAGTAAAGGTATTATGAGCTGTAACGAAGCTATCAAGTTGCAGCCTCGCAGCGTCAGAGCTTACCTGTACAGGTTTGTTTTCTTTTAATTGATTTTCTTTTTTTTTTTTCATGAGACTCGCTTTTTTGACTGGCTAAAAGACCGTTTTGGTGTTAAGCAAGTGTCAGGACGGCACGTGAAAATATGTTTCGAAACATTAAAAAAATATTGTAATCGCACGTGCAATATTCACCGTTCGTACTAGTTCTTTTTATAACCTCCCACAATCCCCCAGTTTTAAAGATGTTGTTTGGATTGTGTAGTCCCCTCCCCCTTAGTGAGTAGTACAAACTGAAACTGAGAAAAATATTTTAACCTCTTGTGCCGTTTTACTAGCTATGCAAGTTTCATGCAAACGTGATATTGTTAAGTCACGTCCTAAAATTGTCAGGGCAATAAGTTTGTTCCATAAAAGTCGCCAGAAAGCTGCTTTCTCTAATTACCTACCTCAGACCTACCCTAACAGGGTAGGTCTGTGGTCTAACCAGTCGGTGCAAATATAGAGGAAGGGTTGAGAGGGATATCCAGTATCATCCTCTATACACCAGTAGCTTCATATGACGTCTAGTGCATATTCTTTCCTTCAAACGAACGTAAGGTTATCTTAGGTCAATAATAGGGAACTTTAAATCGGACTACGAGTACGACTTTTCAAACCTAGTTAGCCTGCTCTAGATTTACCACACGTTTTATACCTTGAGTCTCCTTATTTTCCGGTCAGCAACAGGAGTGATCGACAGCTCTGAGGATGTAACTGGCTTTAAATTCAAAAGTCGTACTCGTACTAAAATCCAAAGTTCCCTAGTAATTGTTGTTGCACAACTTGTAGAGGCGCACTGAAGTACAACATCAAAGCTTACAGTCTTGCCGTCAAAGATCTGACCGAAGCTGTCGCTTTAGACTGTAACTGCTCCCTGGCCTTCTTCAACCGCGCTGTCTGCTACCATGAAATGAAGTTCTTTCAAAAGGTTTGTAAAACATTTTAGCATTATGGAGACAGCCCCGCTTGGGAAGGTTTAGTGTTTTCATTTTGATTAACCATTTTCGACCAAGTGGCGCAGGTTTCAATCAAGTGAATGTAACTTAGCTATTGCTTCGGTTTTGCATTGCTACGCCACTTTCCCAACCAATCAGACTGAAAACCAAAACCAATCATGACTTACTTGCACATGTTTTCCCGCGCTTGGCGCCGGCTACATGTATTTGCTTCGAGTTCTGATTGGCTCATTGGATTGTCTGCGTCCGTTGTGATTGGCCAGAGTAATTGCTTAGGTTTTGGTTTTACGACACTCAAATGCATACAGCTATTCAATTAACGTTGTCGGATGAAAGCTTAAAGCCAAGACCGCAAGGTAGTATGGGTTAGGGTCAATAGCTATTGCATAAACATCCCATACTACCTTGCGGTCTTGGCTTTTCGCCTTTTTCATCCGACAACGTTAATTGAAATAGCTGTATATGAACACCGCTCTATCTTGTAATATCAATATGATCAAACATACAGGCCATACTAATTATATTAATGTGTAAACAACTTCTCCCAACTAATACCGTAAGACACATACGGGTACCAGTTGTAAGAATTGGCTTTTTTATATCGGTCGGGGACTTAAAGGGTGTACGGTTGTAAAGTTATGGCTCACTTAAATTTAAGCGGAGGCGCGATAGTCAAATAGTTAGTGTGTCGACGGGTCAGTGTTCGATACTAAGTCTCCATCCACTTTCGTGTTGTGCGAACAAAATGTTTAAGGATAAGCTTGCGATGAACAAGTATTCTATCCAGTGGGGGGGGGGGGGAGGGGACACCTGCCATGAAAACCGGAGATAATTAACCGCCTTTCTGATGGACTACTTGAGCTCTAAGCGGCATAAAAGACAGGGTTCGTGTTAAAAGAAATACTTTCTTTTCTCTCTCTCTCGACTGTATAGCTAATGATCATTTTGTTTCGGTAAATCTACAGGCATTGATGGATTATGGAACAGTGATGTTACTTGAGCATAGCCCTAATATTAAGGCAAGTGTGTGGGAATGTGTTGTTGTTGTTGTTGTTGTTTTCGGCTTTGTCCCCTTTTATTCTCTTCTCTTTTTAACTGATCTTTGTTCTTATAATTATCTAGGTCCTGCAGAATCGAGGGTTGTTATATTACGAAATAGATGACATCGAAAACGCTCTGCAAGACTTCTTGGCTGCATCTAAGGTACATGTTTAGTTTGTTGTGTAGTTAGCTGTGAGAGATGGCACTTTTCTGAAAGGTACACTTACAATCTTGTCAGATGTTACATGTTCGGGGGAAGCCCTCACATCAGGTTTATCTTGTTGGAGTACTGAGTGGACTCAGCTTTAAAATGTCGGCATTGGTAACACGGCCGTCTAAAGGTGACATTTAGGGCACTTGCCATTTGTCAAAACTGGCCAGGCAAACCGGTCAGTTTGTAACTAGAATGCGGCTGTTTGAAGACATGTTCCTACAGGTCCATCCATGCAAAGGGTGCGTACTAATTCCAAATTGAGCGATTCGGCCGGTCAGTTTTGACAAATAATGACATTTACGAAATGAGCGATCCGGCCGGCCAGTTCTGACGAATAGTATAAGCGCCCTTAGAAGTTTTTCTCACTACGACTTTTGAGTGACTCGCATTTTTTGCTTGAAAAGTGATCTCGGAAGCATCAAATCGCCAAAAGAGACAGAACTACACAACTTCTACTCCGCCTTTTTTTGCCTTATAACCACGGAGTATTCACAGAGGATAACTGGAATACGTATTTTTGCTTAGCAACAGTGTTGGCTAAAACCGTGGCCTTATTTATTTTTCGGAGAAGGGATTTTTGAGGAACAAGGTCCTTAGCATCATTGTTATTGATTTTTTATCTGAATCTTAATCATTGTTCTCCTGTGTGCTTTAAAAGGTTTCACCGAGTGATCCTCACATACGTCACACCTTGGGCCTATGCTACCACAGGTAACTTGCACAATCCCTTCGCTTTATCGTTAATTTGCCATGAAGATTTGCCATGTCTGTCGTCTTTGCCGTGTAATTGATCTGTAAGTAAGCCGTTTTGGATTGGTTGGTTGGTTGTTGTTGTTGTTGTGTTTGGTTGCTCGACGTTTTCAATTGGTTAAGGTTGATATGTTTGTCACAATTTAAAAACACCGACCTGAACCTCTTTCAAAAACAGGTTACTTTTGCGTGTATTATAGGTTGAACCGCTTGGAGAAAGCGGTATCCTCGTACAACGACGCTCTTCGTATTGATCCTTTCTTCGTAGAGGCTTATAATGGGCGCGGAAATGCTCTGATGGACTTTGGACATGATGATGGCACCGTTCTTGGAAGGTGAGTACACAAGACTTGCCACGATAAATACCTGCACAATATAGACTATGTTCAGAAAATCGCACAAATAACGAAACTATAACAAAAATAACAACTAACGAAGGACAGAGATTTATCTGCCGATAAAAAAATAGGGTTACGAAAATAACAAATAACATTCCTGTAACAAAGTTA
Source organism: Cladopsammia gracilis (assembly GCA_022457155.1). Lineage (NCBI taxonomy): Eukaryota > Metazoa > Cnidaria > Anthozoa > Scleractinia > Dendrophylliidae > Cladopsammia > Cladopsammia gracilis. The sequence continues at coordinate 1,397,046 of JAJGOT010000026.1, read as the reverse complement.
ACAAAACTAAAACACTTGTTACAAGAATAACAAGTTTGACGAAAAATAACAGACATTTCGTTCGTTAGCTAGTAACAAGACTGACAAATTTAGCAAAATTATCGTTATTTTTCAGGGTAAATTTGTAGATTTGCTATTTCGCTGTTCTTGAAAGCAAGCTTGCTATTTTACTTTTAAAAAGTAATTCTTGTCACTTATTTTTATTAAATTCGTGGGGACCCCTTTTTGTGGACTTGCTACATCCTTTTTATTTTCGTTGTTATATTTATGCCCCTCCCCCTTCCTTTACATTTCCTACAGCTTATTATTTTCGATATTCTTATGATTGTCGTTATTTTTGTTTAATTTGTGGGGGGGGGGGGGGGGGGGGGCTTCCTTGTAGATTTGCTACTTTCGTTATTCTTCTTGACAAGCTTGTTATTTTAGCTATTCTTGTTATTTTAGTTAAATGTTAGGGCCCCCTTTTTTCTACATTTGCTCCTTCTGTTATTGTGGTTAACAAGCTTGCTCTTTTTGTTATTCTTGTTATTTTTGAAATAATAGCAGCAAAGGCTTGTTATTTTTGCGATTGCCTACAATCCTGGACATATCTCACATATACAAATGGTTATCACTGTCTTAAGATGTAGGATATATATAAGTCGTTTGTTTCACTTATGTTTTAGGCGTGACTATCTGAAGGCCCTTCACATGGATCCACTCTGTTTATCTGCACGTGTTAACTTGGGCTACAACTTGCAGGTAAAGAGCGTAGCATTATTCCTTCCAGTGGGTCGAGTCAGTTAGTTCAGTTAGAATAGATGACTGACTAACCGACCAACGGACTAACCGACCGACTGGCTGATAAACTGACTGAATGACTATCCGACTTACTAACACTGAAGTGATCAGATTTATACTGACCGACCGACCAACCCAACCAACTTACTTGCCAGTTGAAAATGAAGTTAGTGACTGACTGACTGACTGACTGACTAGCTGGCTGACTGACTGACAGGTTGGTTGGCTGGTTGACCGACTGACTAACTGACTGACTGACTGACTGACTGACTGACTGACTGACTGACTGACTGACTGACTGGCTGGCTGGCTGGCTGCCTGACAGGTTGGTTGGCTGGTTGACTGACTGACTGACTGACTAGCTGGCTGACTGACTGCCTGACTGACAGGTTGGTTGGCTGGTTGACCGACTGACTGACTGGCTGGCTGACTGACTGACAGGTTGGTTGACTGACTGACTGACTGACTGACTGACTGACTGACTGACTGACTGACTGACTGACTGACTGACTGACTGACTGACTGACTGACTGACTAGCTAGCTGACTGACTGACAGATGAGTTGGCTGGTTGACTGACTGACTGACCGACCGACCGACTGACTAAGCAACTGCTTTACTGCCAGCTTTTGGGTTGATGGATCACTTTATTTATCCCATGATTTCTATTTTCATTTTCAGGTGGAGGGAAGATTCCAGGCAGCATGGAACCAATTTTCATCTGCCATTACCATGGATTCGGGTCAGTTTAATATATTTGATGACAAATTATAATTCCCCATGGGCGACCTATATATTTAGTATTATTAACTGTAATTTCTATTTGTGTAGCGTGTCAGTCAGCTCTGGAAGGACGAGCTGTCGTGAACTTACAGATGGGAAACACGTTTGGTGCCTTTGTCGATATGAACGACGCCATCAAGGTATGTGTGGGCTATTTTCAGCAGCTAGGAGATATGGAATTTATCTTTATTCAAGTGCTGAATTTATTAAATTTTGACCAGTCAACATCTTACAAGACGGACGATTTAATATTTCAATTGTATATGTTGTGATTCAAATTTTTCTTTGGTTTATAAAGTTGCGAACTATTTTCCTTTTTGTTTTCCTTTCAGTTCGTCTCAGATTCATCAACATTGAACTGAGACAAAGGAAAACAAAAATTAAATTGGTTTAAAAGTTTTCAAACCAAAGAAGAATTCATTGATTTAAAAATGGTCGTTGTTGATTTTTATCAGCCAGACAAATAATCTGTAAAGAAAAACTAATTAACTGAAGTAAAGAACAGGTAATAAAAAATATTATGATGAGATGAAAAGACATAAACATAAAACCTTTATTTTACAAGATAAGAGTTAAAGCTAAAAAGCTTGTAGGGTCGTGTATACTACTAAACTAATATATGCTAATTGAAGTATGTACTTAAAAATTACTACGTACAGAGCTAAGAACAAAGTATTAATCTAAGACCTTAAAATAATAATTTTAATTTCTAAAAATACTCGTAGTCGCTGTCTCTGTATCGAGATGTAGAGGCAGTTGAACTGTCGAAGAGAAAGTTGTTAAAATATCCCTTGGTAGTAAGTAGTCTTTTGAGTAATTTTCTTTAAAACCGGTAGTGCCGGGGGCCACATTGCCATTTTTCATGCATCTTTCCTAAATTTGCACGACGCATTAATATTTGATCTTTTGCAAAAACGAGACAAACAATGAAAGCCGGAAAAGGCATTTTTTAATAGTTTTTTATATACAGCAAACGGATTTAACTACCTGTTGTTTTGTTTTTCAGATTTCAAAGACTGCAGAGTTGTTGACTAATCGTGGAGTTGTACAACAGGTAAAGAACATTTCATTGTGACTGGTAGTGTTAAAAACTCATTTTCGCAGCGGTGGAGCAATTTTTAAAACAGTTGAAAAGAAATCCAGGGTTGGAAAGGGATGCGTGCGCATTAACTTTGCTATTCTGGGGCCCGTTTCTCGAAAGTCCCGATAACATTTCAGTTCCGGGGCTATTATGATTAAAATCAGAATCAACAAAATTTGTCAACATTACGCACATAAAAAAGCTTTCCGGGCCCGAAAACTTATCGGGAATTTCGAGAAACGGGCCGTGGTGCAGTTACTGGTGCATTTACTCTACCAGCTAAAAAGCTTTTCGTGGCGAAAATATAATGCGCATCTCAATTAAGTCATTAACATATAATTATAAACTTCAGATGAAAGAAAAATAGAGAGAGCGATCCTCTCAATTAAAAAGTCAGCCTATTACAGATATTTAACGAGATTGAAGCTTCAAACTCGATACGAGCACTATTAAAATGCTTTTCTTAGTGCGTTTTTGTGTATTCCACTAATAATTGTGAGTTAATCGATGCACTTTCCTTTTCATCTCTGGTACAAGCCAAACAAGATTGAGATTTTGTGCTGATACTTGGTTGTTTTGTTATTTGCTTTCACAGTTCATGGGAGACTTCGTGAACGCCATTCAGGACTATCAAGCGGCAGTAAAGATAGACCCGTCATATGCACTGGCTTACTACAATGCAGCTAACGTGTACTTCAGACAAAGACAGTTTCAGCAGGTCAGACTGGTGTGCGCCTAAATTGAGTCAGGGGGTGGAGAGTAACGTTATCAGTGGCGGATCAAGGGAAGTGGTCCGGGGTAGCGGCCCTTCCCCTCGTATCTTGCAAAAAAAAAGAAGGCACGAATAGCCGAAATTGTCTTTTGGTCTGTAACATTTTCACTCACCCCCTCCCCCCTTTATGCACCCCCACACCCCACCCCCCACCCCCTTCCTGGTTATGACTGACTATGGAGTTCGACTTGAGAGGTAAATTCCCCCACAGTTTCTGTACTTAATCATAGTCGGCTCGGAGGCTGTTGGGACAGCTGCATGTGTTTTCCTTCGGTGCCTTTTCTCCACCAGTTGGATATTTTTTTTCTGTTCAACCAAACCTAATCTACTTTTTCCTTAAATATTGCTCTCCCTAGAATTGTTGTCGCCTAAAATAATCGCTCCCGTTGAATGAAAATATATTGTTGTAAGATTCCTATTAGAATTACCGTAAATCCTCTATGATTTCAAGTGCTTTTTTGGGGGGTGGGGGAGGGCTTATTATAATTTAGCGAAACACAAGCAGTTCACCACTCATTGGTTACCGTAATAATGATCATTTTTAGTACAACTATCGGTTATATTTCCCCAAAGCTCGCGAGTACTATGTATATGAATTCGTGCCCGGATTGGAACGGTACAAATGTGCCGGTTATACAGTCAGCTGTTATATTTTTGATTGTCTGGGTTGTAAAGGGGAGGGGGGGTCTTAAAAGAGAAGGGGGGCTTAATGAATTTTTTGCTCCAAACAGGGGGGACTTATTTGAGAGGGGGGAGGCTTAACCCTATTCGGTCTGGGCTTTTTTTGAGTTCCTGAGCCTGGCGCGTAACTTCAAGAACATTAAGGCTATGACAATGAAACCTAGAGGGTACATAGTACGTCCAAAACTGTCTCCTTTGCGGTCCGCACAATGGAGCGATGACGTCATATGACGTAGTTATTAGGTAATTAGTTATACGGCCGCCATCTTGGATCCGCCATCTTGGATTTCTGAATTAAAACCATCCAAATTGACGCAAAATTAATCAATACCAATAAATAAACGCTAAATTACGTAAAAATACAAAAGTTATACCAATAAACATTGTTTTTCTTCATTCAAAGGTATAAATATGCAAATTTCCAAAAACATGGCTGTCAAAATCTTGTTGCCATGGAAACGTTAAGTCACGTGATCAAAAAATTGTCATGTGAAATTGTTGCCAGATAAATTTTAGGAAAAGTCACAAAGTTTTATGGCGTTTGAATATATATTAAAGAAGTTATGAATGTTGAAAGTGAGCGCGGGCACTTTGTGCCCACAGGTCGAATAGCGTTAATAGAGGATTTACGGTACATACTGTCCATGCATTGTAATGTGCCCACTTAATGGATTTTGTTATGCTTTAGCACATTATCTCACTTGTGTTATTTGATTTTTGTCTTAGGCGCTTAACTACTTCAACAAGGCGTTGTCATGGTACGCTGACGATGAATCTGCTGTACTTAACCGCGCTATAACCAAGGTACATCTCATTACGAGACAAATCAAAGGCTCCTATGAGCCATCTCCGGAATAAATAAAAGATTCTGCACACCTTCGGACCCTCCCAGTGCGTCCAACTCCCCACCCTCCCCTGAACGAAACAAATGTCCATATGTACAGTGGTGAATAAAAAGGACGTGGAGTGTTTTGTTCTGGTGGTGCTCTGGACAACGTGAGCTTACTGATGATGGTTGGTCCGAGTCCATTGAGGCAATAGTCAAAGTGATAAAAACTAGAAATAGAAACTTTACTCCACCTAGATAACAAAAAACTGCAAGGCTGATCTGACTACGTACAAAAATTAACTTTGCGAGACACCAATACGACAGAAACCGATAAAGCTGGGTAGCAACCTCGGACAGCCGTTTTGCTATTATTGGAGCTCGTCAGCGCGGTATAGCGATCTAAAGGCGACTACGAGAAAGAAAGCTACAACCCTGGCCAATACTCTTGGGACACTACCCAAAAAACGCCACAATATGACGCAGTCCCCTTCCCCCCCCCCCCCCCCCCCCCTAGTGCAATGTTGATCTTACCGGTTCAAAATTCTTTTCACGGCAATCAACATTGCTCTGGGGAGGGGGAGGGGGACTGAAATAGCACGTGATAACAACATTTAGATGTATACTACGTAGTAGGATAACAATATATTAGCGAAGCATATTTTTGCTTGCAATTTTGGTTAGTGTCCCAAGAAGTATTGGCCAGGGTTGTAGCAGTCGAAAATAGATTACACAATGACCCGTTCACCATATAAATAAACAACTCACTACTCCACTCACCACTCAACTCAATCATTCACCACTCCACCTAGGCCTGCAGGGGTGTAACCTTGTGATGACTAACATCTCATCCAAGGGGTGCTTTGTGGGGGGGGGGGGGGGAGAGGGGGGAAGCTGTAGTAAACCTCCTATCCCTTTCATGCATACAACCACTGGAAAGCGCTGGCCGATAAGCAAGTGACTTACAAGAGCGTAGCAGATTTTACCTTTTTACCTTCTGTGCAGGTTATGATGAAAGATGCCAGAGGAGCTATTCAAGATTTTAACAGGGCAGGTAAGTTGCCTTTAGGATTTTGAACACTATCTTAAGCTTGAAATACAATTTTCTTCTTCGCCCGTTTTTTTGGACAGGTTTTTCATTTTAACTTTTATTTTATTCCCAGTTGAGTTGAATCCATACGCAGCTCATGTGTATTTTAACCGTGCAAACTTGTACGCATCACTGAGGAAATACAAAGATTCAGAGGAGGATTACACCAGAGGTAAAAGTGATTTCGAGTTGTGGCGCTTTTTTGTACCGGATTATTCTTTGAATCCTCTAATTCTTGTCAGAATGGTGTTTATACTTTGCATTTTGTTTGGAACAGTTTTGGAGTTTAACCGCTCCCAATAGAAAAAAGCGCGCGAAGTTGCCAGACGCGGATACCGAAAGTAAAATTGTACTTGATTTAGCTCCGCGCAGCAACCGCGTAGCAACCGCGTTTCTTAGCAACGGGATACTGTAATATCTAGCCCCGGTTATTCAAAAAGTGGATAAAATTATCCACCGGATTAATCACTTTCTAGGGGATAAGCATTTATAGCAAAACCAATTGTGTTATCCTTTATCCGCTGGATAGTGATTTATCCGGTGGATAACGCTATCCACCTTTTAAACAACCGGGGCCTGATTTCTAGTAAGAAATCTGACTGTTTTGGTTTTTAAATGGGTTCTTATTTTTGTCAGGAGTCGGCCATTTCCGAGTTGCTTTTTGTCTCGTTATCAGAGTCAGGCTTGTTGCACAACCTTTCATGTGAAAATTAGTTTTATTTACATGTGAATGGAAACTAATTTTCATATGAAAGGTTGTGCACGAAGCCTCGCTTTGATAACGAGACAAAAAGCAACTCGGAAATGGCCTATTGCTTTTTACTGTCCATAAAAACAGTTTATTGTGCGTGTTGCTTGTATAAAAGCTGTTCCAACCTCAATCTCAACAAATTAATACAGTCAAAATAATATAAAAACACTCAAGCACATTTAAGTCAGAAAGAGCCTGATTTTCTTGTCACTTTAATTGACATTTCCAATTAAGAACTTTTTTAATCAGGCTGAAACAGGTGTGATGTATGGCCTATTGCACGTCTTTTCCCTATTTCAAGTGATATATGTTTTTTTAGCGCCATTTATTGTCATTAATTGCTAAAAGTTCTTTTTATTATAATGGATGAACATTTTTTAATAGGCTGAACTTTCCTCATTTAAATTTTAGCTCCATGTATTTTGATTCGTACATCTTTTATAGTCCTTTTTATTCGTAAATATGTGTTGTATGGTTTTTAGCTGTTGTAAGTCAGGGCTCCTATTGATAGCAGATGCTCTGCAGGGCGACCCTGATTTTTTTTAAATAAAGGTGTCAATCTATGTATTAATATTTTGTTTTCTTTTAGCATTGAGTTTAAAACCTGGAGATGCCCTGGTCTATAAGCGACGGGCTGATGTTTATGGTAAACAAGGAAAGAAAGCAGCGGCTATTGAAGACTACAAAAGAGCCATAGTTATCCAGACCAGAAAACACTAAGACGTGAAAAAATCATATTCTTGAGTGGAATGACCTTCAAAAGTCTTGGAAAAAAGCATTTCTTAGTCATTCTCGCCAAGAACTCCTTTACACTCCATTGACACATTGTTAGCTTGCAGCCAGGCAACGCGATTCTCCACTGAATCGCCATTGTAGATTTTCTGCTTACCCCAAAATTGGTTTTGAGCAGTTGGTATATCGTACGTAAAGGTCTTGCTGAGTTACAAAGTGACTTTCTGTAAATATCAATGTAAACTTTTACAGATTTTGTTTTGTAAATAGGTGACTTTAAAATTTTATTGTGTGAATACAAGTATATTTTAAAATAACTGGTAGGTTATTTAAAAGGACCAGCAATACCTTAAAAAAATTGTTAAAATTATTTATTTTTGGTCATTAAACAACGGTGTGACTTGAATTGTTTGTGATGATAAATTTTCTAGAACATCCCTTATGAATAATCACTTTTCTTTACTGACATTGAAATACAAATGAAGACTTGCCTAGTACTCTTTGCTGGATTTTCGCGTTGACGTGAGCAGTCGTTTGGTCAGTACACTCGGCGGGTCCTGAAGTCCTTGCCGCCACTGTTAAAAGCCAGCTCACAGCAAAAAGCCTGATTTAGCTTGTAGGAGAGAGAGAAAGGGTTCAAGCAACAGGCAGATAGAAAGGTGGGCAGTCGTTTGGTCAATACACTTGGCGGTAGGCAGTACTTTAGTCTAGCGTGCGTGGCCAGGCTCTTCCAACGAAAGCAAGCGAAGAGCAGTGGGGCATGGGGCGAGGCTTGCTTTTGAAAAAGCCAGGCCACGAAGGCTAATTTTGGTCCATCACAACTCTTTCGCGAGCACGTTTTTATTGCATTTTTCGAAACTGCTTAGTGAGGAAAATTAGGCAAAATTTTAAAAACAATGTTCGAGAACTTTTATTTCCGAGGAATCACCCTAACCAAAGAGAAGTTTTTATTCTTTTCCCCTTTAGTTGTGTTAATAAAAAAGCACGTAGCCTGCAAGAGAGCTTGCTCACAGGATTAAAAAAACACACTGCACACTTGAACCTGTTAGCAGTGCTTCTTCAGCGCTTGAAACCTACGTTATTCTTGTGGATTAACAAGTGCACAAGAATGATGTTTGAAGGGACAGTGTCCCGGCTGAATTATCTTGTTTTTATGATTATGGCCCAAATTAGGAAGAAAAACTCGCCGAAAGTGATGAACGCAAAGAAATAAGTTTAGTAGCAAAACATATAAGAACCTGTTTAGCCAAGCAAGATCAAGCAGATTCTTATATGTGGGTTACAGTTAAATTATGATAAACATTTTAACCAAGGAGTTTGACTTTGAGACTTTCCTAAGTTAGGAAGAAAAAAACCGCCGAAAGAAATTAGTTTTGTACTCAAAAATATAAGAACCTGTTTTGTACGCAAAGAAATCTGAACTAAAAAGAAAATAATTCAAAATTCCACTAGAATGTTTTGACCGCCTGTCACGAAATCAAAATTCAGATGAACTGTAATCCACTTCCATCCTTGTAATTCTACACTTTATCCCCAAACTACTGCTTCTGTTTTGCTCTATAGCCTCTTTTTATCCAAGTGAGTTGTATATTAGGTTGTATTTGGCGATATAACATGGAAATTAAGTCAACACAATTTCGTTATTTCGGCAGAACAGGGCCCCTTTAACTTCTTTTCGCCCTGTGGTTGCTCGGATTTATTTTCTGTCTTCTAGCAATAAATTCCAAATCTTTTATCCTTTGTAAAACATTCATTCTTTCTTCGCTGGCGACAAAAATGTTAACAATTATTATTTTTTTTAATTAAGCAGCTCCATCAGATGAGAGGGGAGAAGCAAGCAATGAATGCTGTATTGATATATGTTCAATTAACGCCATATTACAGGATGTTTCATCTATTTATCACTTTGAATACAGTTTCAAAGTTCCTTTACCTGATACTCTCGGACTGTTTACGGGAAAAACAAAATTTAAGGAAGTCGTAAGCTGTTACCACAGCGCGGTTCACGTTTCTCGGGGTTTGTAATTGTTACCATCGCGAAGGGCTGATTGAACCTTCCTAAGATTCATTGAAAACAATATAATGTGACACTATTGCGTATCGTACTGGCGTATGCCAGCGTATGAAAAATATCACTCATATGCTGGTATACGCTGTCATGCGCTAGAGGTACGTTAGGCATAAGTTGTATACGTTTTAAGCATGGTCGCATACGGTGGCATACGCTGGCATACGCTGGCATACGGCGAGGCAGAAAAAAAATTTAAGCATTTTTGCAATTTTGTGCGTATTCGGACGTATGGTTTATACGCCAAGCATACGCTAGGCATACGCTGAATACGCGAGAGTTACGCTTGAGGTACGTTTCGATACGTTACTCATAGGTCAAGTACGCTGGCCATTTTATGCGTATGAAAATTGTTTTATGAATATCCATACGCAACTCATACGTTTCTCTCATACGCAATAGGGTGACAGGGCCTTTAGCAACTGCATGAACCGACACTACAACCATACAACAACCCAATTTAATAACGCTTTTTAAATACAGACAGCACCACAGAAAGGCTCTCAACAGTTTTTCAATTTTCATGCCTTATGATTTCAAATTCAGACCTAACACAGTTTGACTTCAGCAAGGCCCGGGGGGAGTAGGGTTAGTTTATTGTTGTACCAGGCGGTATTTGTTTTTCTCTGGCCCCGGTTGTTCAAAAGGTGGACAGCGCTATCCACCGGATAAATTACTATCCAGTGGATAACACAATGGATTTTGTAAATATTTATCCACTGGATAGTGATTTATCCGGTGGATAGCGCTATCCACCTTTTGAACAACCGGGGGCTGATGTTTTGTTATTCAGAGACTTCACTTTGATTGTGACAATTAAAAAGGGCGTTGTCGCGACCCCCAGTAGTGCTAGCCCTCATACGGTTGCCAGTCTAACGAAGGAAATCTCCTTTCCTTCCGCACAGAAGGTGCAATTAAGTATATTATGCGGTCGTTTTTTCTCATAATTGTTCCCTAGGCAAAATTCAAGCTTAAAATAGGAAGCTTAAAATGAGAAAATATTATTTTCGTGACGGTTTATTTGCGTCGAGGAGAGGGAACGGAAAAGCAAATCGCGGCCGTTATCATTTCCCGCTGCTAGGGGCGTCGAAAGTCTTTATTCGAAAGCCATTAGTAATGTTTTAAGACTTCGAAAACAATCTCATGAATTCAGGGGACAAACATTGTCCTCCAAGATAAATATCGGTGTAAAATGTTAGTCATAACAGTGACGCGTGGTTTAGCCAGCGGAATATAACACTTCTTATATTAATCAGATCTACGTTTTTAAACAAAGGGGTATTTCGAATAGAACTGGAGCGGATCTCGTTAAATATTCTAAAAGGCCGACCTGCATTTGTTGCAAGCAGTTTTCTTGAATGGCAGCGTTCAAGTGACTGTCAAAATTAATTCGCAACTGTTCCATTAAAGCGCATCCATGATTTGTTGCTTTTTAGAAGAAGGATGAAAATATTAACGTTCTCGACTGAGGAGGAGTTAAACATTTTCTAGCAATCACCCTTGAGATAAATAGTCTGACAAAATCTGTACTTTATCAGCAGGAAAAGGAAGAAGGCGTCTTCATTCCCCCTTCTTGTTGTACGGCCATCTTGGGATGATGATAAAGAAACTTTTAGCAATTCCCCGCTTTATTTTAACGATAAAGTGAAATCAAACAGGAGTAAAGGAGTGCTTTTTTGGTTCTAAAAGCGGATTTACGCAAATTACAAAGCTTTTGTAGACATTAAATCATATTTATCAGGGAGGTTTTTTTGATTAATGAAAGATTTGTCGATAAAAAGCTTTTATTTATTAAGAAACATGCACAATTTCCAGCAAGTTTTTGATCATTAATTAAGTCTCGGAGGAAGACACTCAAGTCTAAATACGCACGAGCTCCAGCAAGTTCCGATCAAAAATAGAAACTGGTGATTTCTGTCTAAGAACGAAAATATCATGTAAAAATATTTTTCATGTTTGTTTTAGGATCAGTGCATAAATAACGATATCAATCGCAAGCAAAAGTGTTTTATTTACAAGGATTAAATAGAAAAATCAGTACAACTAAAGTAGAAATAAAATGTCTTTCGAAAACAAACGTTTGGTTTGGGTCAGTAAAGGGAATATATCACCGGCAAACAAATTCCATGATTTACACAGAAATAGAAATATAAACAAACAAACAAGACGGGGAACGAAAGAGAGGAAATTGATTTGGGTCAGTGAATATGAGTTGGGCAGTTTAAAGTCAAATACATGATTTATATACCGGTAGTTTAAATAAAAAGACGACTTAAAACTGCCTTTCTGAGCTAAGCAAACGGGAAAAAAACGAAAAAAAATATCTACCGTGTTCCTCTTTTGGATTTTTTGGATTGTCAGTGCATAAATATGGATTTAACAATCGTAAGCAAAAATGCGCGTAATTTACAAGGTGTAAATTGAAAAGTAACTAAGCAGATAACAAGATGTCTTTCGAAAACGAAAGAGATGAAATTGATTTTGGTATTGAAATATAAGCGGAATTAAGGATTAGCAAGCAAAGTGCAATAATTTGCATAGTTAAAATTTAAGATGCAAGCAAAAAAAATAGAGATGAAAACGAAAGAATTGAAAATTAATTTTTGGGGGTCAGTGAATATAAGTTGAGTAGTTACAAGTCAAATACCATGATTTACATGCAAAGTTAAAATGAAAATTCAACTAAAAAAAACCCGAAGGGAAATTGATTTGGTTCGCTTTTTTTAGCACCCAAAGACGCTTTTAATTTCGGGACGCATTTCTCGAGGCCATATAAGTGCCGTGAATTAATATTTTAAATTCGGCATTGGAAGTCCAGTGTATTACTCATTAAGGTTAGCTTGTCTATAATAGGTCATTCAGGATGTGTTTCCAATACGTAACACGCTAACAATATTCACTAAGTTGGAAAAGAGTGGGCGTTAGTATTTAAAGACTGGGCGCAATCGGCAGACCTTGCCAACGACAGTGTGCGTGTTTCAACGTTAAGACGACTCAAAAGGTATGTCCTGTCTTTTAGCCTTATTCACTTGTCAATTGACACGGTAAAATGGTATGCTTAGTTTTTAATTTCAGGGAGCATCAGTTGCAGCAATTTTTTTTTAATGTTAACTGGCTGTAATTCTTACGAAGCAACTATATGGTTTCATGAAACGCTTTGTATTCCATTTAACACTGAAAATAACACCGAAATCAAGTTTAAATTAGTAAAAAAGTGTGGATGAATAAGCAGGATAAGGCCGCCTTCGCTTTTTGTTCCATTAAGCAACTGGGTAAAAATTATACTAAAACAAGTCTAAAAAGAGATAGCATGGTTTGTTTTCGTAACTGAGACATTTCGTAAAATTAAACCGCGAAGGACTAACTTTACCATGACTAAATTAATTAATAAGGCAACCTTAGGCATGATATTGTGGTTCTTTCACATCAAGATGAGTTTATTTCAGTTGCAAACCACGAAAAAAGCAACATTTGTCTTTGTCTTTCTTTTTCTAACCATAAATAATACTATAATATAGTTCAAACTATCAATTAGTCACGTTTTTGAACATCTATATATATTTAGTTTACCGCAAGAAAGGCTATATCTCCCTTTCAAAATTGCAAACAGTCCACGAATTACTTCACCAATATACGAATGATGAGGGGTGCAATTTTTAGCTATTATTTTCAAGCTTTTCATGCCAGCTATTCCACCTTTGTTAGTATTAGCATATCTTTCAGACGTGCCATATCATGCATTGTAAGGTACATTAAGCCCGGTTTAGGATGAGATCAGAATCGGCTCGATTTTTATCAGCTTAACGCTCTGATGGCAATTTTACCCGCTGCGATTTGTCGGCCCGATTTATCGGCTCACGGGTACAGGCCATTTACACGCGACATGTCAGCAGGATTTCTTTGGCAACGATATCGGGCCAATTGCCATCCATACAATGGTGTTTTTTTTTTAACAAATCAGGCCGAGAAATACGTGCGTGTAAACTAGCATTAACATCACTCCCCAAATTCAAACAAAATGCTAAATACAAAACAGCACCAGAAACTCACGACAGATTCGAGTTAGAACCTCGTTAGAAAATACCTGACCAAACAGCTTGGAAATGGGAGTAAAAAAGCATTCAAAACTACATGTTTCTTGTGCCATTCAAAATCATTAATCCGCCCATCTACCGGTACATCCTTAACGGAAAAATGTTCCTGTTTGCATGCAAACGAAAAGTGAAAAATAGTATTAAACTGATCAAAAAATGCGTAGGTGTTTAACAATGCATACCCATTCATAATGATGAACAATTAATCATTTCAGACCTGCCGAGAATAAGAAGAATGAAAAAGCTGAGTAATTTCGTGGTGTTTCGGATGCGGCAATCACCAAATGACATAAAACAAAAGATTCAAAGGACAATAAACAATTTAACCAACAATATAGTTTCCGCAACACCAGGAAATACCCAAGCTTTAGAATTGGTAAATGCCAATTTACAATAAAGGACCTCATATGTCATGGCGGGTTTTAGAACAGGAGCCCATTTGCTCCTGGCTAGAATTAAAACTGCATGAGCATCTTATTTCAAACAAAAAATACACGCGGTAGAAACCAAATCAAGTAAATGCTTGACGAAATCAAGTAAATGCTTGAAGGAATAACAAACCATAATCATTTTTTAGCAAATTTTCCAAAGTACGTGGAACGATAGCTAGACTTTCAATAAAGTCCTTCGTCTGAACTTGAAAAACGTGGCCGCCTATTTTTTCAATTGCAGTCCATTTTTATCCTGGCCGTCCACAGTCAGAGACACTTGTTTATAGTTTCAGTGTACTGGTAGAGTAATTTTAAACAAAACTAGGCCATTATTTTTTGGGTTTCCATGAATGCAAGCTCATTTTTGCTTTTCAAAGTGCGGAAAAAATTGGTGACGGCTCCTTTAAATTGTCTTTTGATGCTAAGACCCAGGCTGTAATATAACGATTCCTTAGTTATTTTATTTTACTGAAATCTGTTATGCTCTTTGTTAATGATTAAATATCGATCAATTTTCTTGCAAATATGAACTGAGTAAATTACTGAATGACTGGCGTTAACAAACCATTTGTCTGATGCTAACAAGAACAACTTGACAAGTTGAGAGCAGCTGTGCGAGAGACTATGATAATCTAAAGGAAAAAAAAAATCAAGATCAACTTTTTATTTACTAGTCTTAAGCCGATGATACATCCATGAATATACGGACGATTTTTGATTTGCCAACAGTGTTTTGATCAGCTTATAAAACTTGCAACATGTTACAGCTTTAAAAATGTTGCGTTAGAAATCATTCGCGATGTTGACTTTTTACGCAACAATATTGCCCTTGTTAAAATTCTGAAGCAAAGTAGGTCGACATTCGGCCTACTTTACTTTGAGGGTCTGAATGAGAGTGCTGAAAGCTGTTAACTCTTTAAGAATACTAAATAGTAAGTACCTTGTAAAAGTACTGCCGAAGAAGTTGGAGCGATTGCAGAATACCCGGCCAATTTCGAATAGCCTGAGAACAGGCTTCTTTTTGGGGAATTGGGTTAGGTTAAAATCGGCGATTTTAACCTAACCCAATTCCCCAAAAAGAAGCCTGTTCTCGGGCTAATTTCGAACAGGACTAATGTACCACTCCCGCGTTTCTGCAGTCACCAAACAATGTTGAATAGATAATTCTGGTTAAACGAGTGCTCCAATAAGGCCGAATTTAGCCAATAAGTTAATTTGAATGGTAATACCATAGGTTTTCGTCAAAAGACTCAAAAAATAGAACTACTTTACATGTCTCCATAATTGACTCTCAGCCACAGGTCTCAGATAACAACACTCTGTGGAGACTGGGTGTCTATAAGAGGCTTTTCTTGAACCTCATCTCTCTCATATTACACGCCTCTTATGTCTCATATTTTCGGCCGACCACCCTCCTCCGGACGGCTCCGACTGCGCACGAAAGTGTACGTCGCAAGAAACATCTGGTACCGACCTATATATATATAAGCTGACAGTTTAAAAAACGCCACATTTCTCAGATGTTTTGCTTCTTTATTTCTCAGACGACAATTAAAATTTTGGCCATTTTTTAGCTATCAGCAACCTCATTCAAACCCTCTTCTGATCATTTCGTGCAAGCCTCGGGAAACTGGAGATAAACGCCTTCCTGTTGTACTCAGCTCGGAGGAAGTCTCTATTTCTTACTCCATCCGTTTTAATTAAATTAAAGCCGAAAATAACAAAACTGGCCGGCTTTCTACCACTAAAAGACTTTTTTCACCGACTCATTGATGTCTCAACAGTTTCCTTAATGGATCACAACAGCCTGTCTGGTATGTTACTGCCCTTGATATTAACTTTTTACCATCTTGTTTTGATTTCCGAGATACTTATAAAAAAGAATAATGGGCAATCTCTGTCTAAGGTGTGTAGTTTCAAGTCATATTTCAAGCACAGTAAAAGCTTTGGAAGTGATCGTTTTAGCACCTTTCGCGGGCGCTCGAGTGCATGTAGCATGTTTCTCGCTCGACTTTCCCTGGTAACTCGGTAACCTGGTAATCAGTCCCGGCTTGACAGACAAGAGGAAACCGATTCGAAGTTTGCCGATTTGGTCGCACACTGCAGTTTACACATTGGCAGACAAGAGAACTCTTTGAAATTATAATGGTATAGTATAATTTAATCTTGTTTCTAAGTGTTTCTTAGTCATAGACTCCCAGTAATGAATAGGGACTACGCATCGATGGAAACTCAAACATAATTGTTCAGTTTTGCTTAAAATTACTCATGCAGTGCACTAAAATTATCGAGCAATGTCTTTGACTGCGAAACGCCAGGATGGAAATAGGCTGCACGGCACAGCTTTTTTCAAGTTCCTTCCTCAAAGTTGCTAGGAACTGATTGTGGTTGGATCTCCTTTAAAGAATTCCTTGATATTTTCCTGTTGTTGGTAGTTATTTTGCATGACAGATCCACTTAAGGACATGCGCGCGAAAATGTTCTGACATTGACTTTTTGTAACTGAAACTTTTGCTGCAGCTAGATAATGCAAAAAGGGGGTTTACCGAATTCGTTTCGGAGATAAGATATCTGAAAGGCCAGCCTAATTATCGGTCTTTCTTACTCGACAGGGCCCTGTTATCTGTTAGTCTGAAAATATTGCAAATGAATCTCTAGAATGAAACTTTATATGCCAAATTCTATATGAGTGGGTCTACTAAGCAAATTAAATCAACTGGTAATGTCCCTTAAAGTAAACCTAATCTTTAAACAGCAGCATTTGCAAACCCTGGCAACCGCAAGATGGTGGGATTCGATGTCGCGTGGGTGAAAAAATGGGAAAAATTAAAACTTTTGTTAAGGTAGCTCCAAGTAGGTTTTTTTTTTTTTTTGGGGGGGGGGGGGTGGTCACACTTCCCTTTTTGAATGTGCTTATACATAATTTTACTTTAGCTCAATGAATCTGAATTTGATACCAGATGTTAGGCTTGGATGAAAGTTTTGGATGATGCTCTTTGTTTTGCCAATCAGCCTTTCCATAGCAACGGTAAACAAATATGGCGAAAAACAGTTTTTCCAAAATATCTTTCGATTTAGCAAATAAATGCGCTATAATCTACACAGTGTAGCACACTAAATGGAAAAATTTCAAACATATTAAAATGTTCGATTTTGAATAAATCTCTAAAACATTTTTAACACGTGTTTTTTCATGTTTGAAATATAAGCTGTCAAACATTTCATAGGTCTCACAAATTATCATTAAATTACCACAGAAAATTTCCTCAGAATTAAATTATTACTCCCTGCAAATAGCTCTGACTATAATAATTCCTCGGCAATAAAGAGATCGAGATTATCATTCAAATGCAGTTTAAAAAGAGTGAAAACGTCAAGAAAAACTGCATTCGAATGAATAGCTCGATCTCTTTACTGCCGAGGAGTTAGTCAGAGCTATTTGCAGGGAGTAATAATTTAAGTCTGAGGAAACTTTCTGTGGTAATTTAATGATAATTTGTGAGACCTATGGAATGTTTTGACCGCTCATATTTCAAACATGAAAAAACACGTGTTAAAAATGTTTCAGCGATTTATTCAAAATCGAACAGTTTAATTTGTTTAAAATTTTCCCATTTAGTGTGCTATACTGTGTAGATTATAGCACATTTATTCGCTTATCGCGGGTAGCCCCAAAATCGAAAGATAACTAGGAAAAACTGGTTTTCGCCATGTTTGTTTACCGTTGCTATGGAAATGCTGATTAGCATAAAAAGAGTATCATCCAAAACTTTCATCCAAGCCTAATATCTGGTATCAAATTCGGTCGATGCCATCATTAACATGCATTAGTAACCAAGCCTTTTGTCACGGTCAATGCCATTTCTCTGTGGTCTATGCCTGGATTGGGATGAAAGTAGCCTATCATTATTAGACTAGAAATACGTGTCTCGCAGAACCTTGCGAAGCTCGGGGAAGGATGCACTGCAAAATTTTAACGATGTGGGAGGGAGAGATGGAATTTCTGGTTTGACTGGAGAGGTTGGGTTGGTTGCTGGCAATGGCCCCAAAATTTAAAGTTGAGACTTTTTGTTCCCAGTCTCTTCCATTTAACTTGTACTTTGTGCCCTGTCTTCCTAAAATAAAATAAATGGGAGCTGGTACTGGTCAGTTTTGGGTGTTGAGCTGTGGGTCGCTGTAGCTGCTATGGGACTGGGTACCAAATGATGCTCAGGCCCTTCCTCCCCCCACCTGTAAACCTATAAACCCACCTGTATTCAGTTTCCACAGACAACTCATGTTGAAGGTGATGAGGTTCTCAATTTGCATAATCTATGTACTTGCATGTACACTGATATTGTGAGGAGATTTAAGATACTGATCACCGTTCCAATAATAAATGTGAAGCAGTAATGTTGATGTGTCATGTGTTTAAATACATGTATACAGTTGCTACACGTTAGGGATAGTAGAACCTACATATTGCATTTCACAAACGGTGCATGAAATAAGATAGACTACAATCCATGCTAGAGTTAATTACATAATTTCTACCCGTAACTCTACTCTTAGCCTGTTCCAGGCTCCGAGATAGTGGGGAACGCGCGAAGTGAAAAAAGAAAGAGGGAAAAATCGCGGGGGAACTGGGAGAGGGAGGTCGGCGGCCCTCACCCAGTTCCCCCGCGATTTTTTTTCCTTTTTTTTTACTTCGTGCGTTCCCCACTTTCTCGGAGCCTGAAACAGGCTACTCTTAAAATTAGTTCCTAAGACAAGGAAATCACAAACCCTACATCTACTAACTCCACACTTAAAGCAGCCACTTTTAATATCCGAAGTCCATAATTCTGAATGAACTAAAATATCCTTGAAACATTTAGGCCGCCTAAATGTCACCATGGGCACATGTTCTATAGCTCCTCGACAACGCCTAGAAGACTGCAAGACGGGATGTAGTTTATGCAATATTTCCCGATGTTCGGAAGTGCCGGATGAAATACACATACATTTTATAGACTACTTAATTGATTGCAACGCATGGTTCGCTTGATTAACATATGATTATAATGAGAGTAAAATGTTCATTGGAAAACTTTTCTTGATGAAAAGAGTTGCTAATTAATAAATGAATATAATCAGTCAAAAGTTAAAACTACAAGTTACATTTTGGTGAATTTATATTTAAGTTAGCATACGTTTTAACAACCAAAATCACAGTTGGTAATTTCGTTTATAGTAAACAAAAAGCAACATCATTTATTCTGTATTGACTCAACTGCGGAAAGTGGGCTTGAGATAAGATAGCTAAAAAAACTTAAGTTCCTATGCTCAAGTGGCACGAACACCAACAGTACTTTTTAAAAACTAATGAATTAAGAAAAGGAAAACTGGTGTCAATTTGGGAGACGAACTGTCCCGACCTCTGACTATTAATTATAAGGGTTCTATTTTTAAGTCGCGTAAAATAAAAAAAATTTCACTTCATCGGTTTTCAACTGTTAGAAATTCGGTAAAATTGCAAGATATAAAACAAAAGAGATTTTTAGCGTAAGAATGGGTATTGCCGTTGGTTCTTCTGAACATTCGGAAGGTTGCGTTTTTTAGAGTTGTTTAAGCCAAATTCATAATTACCTAAATTAAATGTTGGTCCCATTATCTAAGGGAAGTCCCATGTCATTGCTTATCTGTAATTCAGTTTAAAAGAAATATATCGCAGAAGCATTTTCTAGAAAACCTAAAAAATTGCTGCAAGTCACTTTGTGACATGCGCCTCTCCATTTTCCCCAAATGCAATGGAATAAACATGGAATCTCTCCACCGGCTGGTGAACATGCTCACCGTGGGAATCGCGGGGGCGTGGTGCACACAGCGAGCAAAATGAAAGATTGAAGTGGTTTTACAGAAACTCGCCACAAGTGCGCGGTGAGATCACGGAATACGAGTGGTTTGATTTCAGATGGGAGGAATACAAATGCATGTCCTTTATACTTTCGTCACTTTCAAATGAAGTCAGAAAACAGTCAAGTTGTTTAATTGCTTATAATTTCAGCCAGGAACATTCGTCTTTGAATCAATTCATTGCAAAAGGTGCACTTTTTTCGTACTTTGTTCAAGATAATATTCCCGCCGCTTTTGTTCTAAAATTGATGAAATCAGTTATTAATCTCAAATACATAGATAACTTTCGCCATCATACCAGGAGGGTGTATTTTTGCACACATTTGCGAGATGTGGGGCGGATGATAAAACCGCATAAAACGAAAAAAAATATTTGGCACCTAAAATAACCGAAATCAATGATTAATTAATTAGCAAAACAACCAAGGATAAGAAGTTGATGTATTTACAGCAAGACTGCGTAGTTTGATCCCCCATTTGCATGAGATAATTATTATCCTTTAACAGCATTTCTGTCGGTAACACGTTGGAAATCCAGTTAAGACTAAGTTGTGTTTCACCTGGTTTCAGATTTTCTGCATGTGAACCAACGCAATCTAAATGCGTTATTGACCAAGAAAAAGTCGTGGTCCAAAAAAAAAAAACCAAAAAAGAACGAGGCCAATATCCAGTCATTTTGACCGAACAAGCTAAAGAATTAATTATATAACCAAAATAAGTTTTTTTTTTTTTGAGGGAATCTCACGGGCAATCCCGAGCGGGCAAGATGGCTCCATCTTTACCGCTTGGGTTGCCAATCAGAGCGCAGCTGGATTGCCTCATCTTGCCAGATCGGAAAGCCAACCATACAATAAGTCTACATGTAACTCCTTCTGTCGTGCCCACGCGTTTATTTTAAGCTTGCGGTTCGGAACTCCCCCGCTCCCACTAGTCTCGCATTTGAGGGATATAAGAAAAGTCTACATGTTCGTAGTGCGCAGAAACCTGGAGAGGTGATTTCACACATTTCCTTTATGAGCAAATTTCTTGTTGTTTTATCCGACAGTGCTTGACAATGGATAGAAATCTCTTCGTGTTGTTGGTAATGATTTCAGCTACAGTCCTGTCTGCAGGTATGTGATACCCTGTGACTTTTTTCTCTTATTCTTTCAAAAAAAAGGAACAGAACGCCATCTGTTAAAAGTGGAGAATTGATAGTGGAGTGGATTATGGATCCAGTTTTTCAATGTGCAAAACACACTTTCAACCTTATCTCTCTCTCCCTCAGAGATGCGGTGAAGGAAACAAATTACAAATCACTTATGAGGTGCAATAAACCATTACAAATCAATGCATGAAAAAACAGTACCGAAACGAAAGACAGAAAATTGTTTAAAAATATTATTTTCCGGTGTTTCTAGTAGGGTCAGTGCAAAAATAACGATCGGTCAATTGCCGAACAGAAAATGTGTTACAATGAATATTAAATAAAAAATAATATTCACCTAGAGCAGAAATAAGAAATCTTTTGAAAAAAATAAACGAAAGAGATAATATTGGTCAAGGCTGGTAAAGGGAGAATATTCGCAATAGCAAACTAAATTCGAATAATTTACACATTAAAAATAAAAATACAAGCATAGAACCTGAAAACTAAAGATGGAAAATCGATTTGAGTCAGTGAATATGAATTGAGTAGTTACAAGCCAAATACATGGCGGCTATGTTATTCAGCGAAACTTTGTCGTTAATATGATGGGCATTTTTAGTATTTTTTGTATTTCTTGCCAAGATTTTAAAAATGTATTTCCAAGCCCGTGATCAGAAGAAAGTCATAACATGATTCACTGAGGACGAAGACTTTGACCAAAATAAAGTTTAGTATTTAATCTAATATTTCCAAAAAGATAATTGTCAAAATCATGCATGGATTTTTTAGAAAAATGCAAAAAAAAGTATTAATAAATAACAAAGGTATCATAACCTTCCGTGAATAGCCATCTCATGGATTAACTTTTCGTGGCTTTTCATCTCACAGGTTTTTGTGATTTTATTTTTGTAGAAGGTAGGACATGTCACTCCTACAACTATCTGGATCCTTGTCCTAACTGTGCACGCCGAGTGGAACAGTGTAAAACCAAAGACGCTAAATGCATGACGCTGTATCAGACCACTTCCCAAGGAACATCAAAGGTAATTTCGCGGTGCGGTAAACAATGTTTTTGATTAACTTTGCTTTGAAACGTTTTAGAAAATGTTGAGAAACAAATTTGAACGCTATATAGTCACGCTATATAGTTTAGCTTAGCTTATAGTTTAGCTTATGAAAAGAACGTGATTGAATCACACAAGCTAGCCGTTTGGGAGGGAGAGAGTACATTTGTTTGGGAGTTTTAGGCTCTCTGAGTGCTATGAAAACACAACACAATTTGCGAGCTTCTGTCTGGCGTGCAGACTTTGCAGCTAGCTTGGCATGACAAAACAAACACTTCTGTACGTCAACACTCTTTTTCAAACAAATAAGCTTAATATAAGCTTAAACTTAAGTTGAAAATATCTCTGAATGTTTGAAAATAGCTTCGTCTTTCTAAATAAGCTCGGAAGTCTCCACTGAGCTGTCTACCCTTAATAAAAACCTGGTGAAAACTTAAAGAAAAACCTTTTCCTAAATCCAATAAGTAACAAAAAGCTCATTTTACATAAGCTTACCTTTTTTATGTTGCTTTAGAGAAAGCAGTTTCCGGCATCTGTTAAAGCTAAAAGACTGTTGAAACCCTGCCAAGACGCATGGCTCGTCCTTTTATTCCATCGTCTTCGGGGTTTTTTTTTTTTTTTTTTGCCCCTTTCCTCTAATTATGCCCTTTTGCACGCTAAACGCTCCTGTGATAAAGGCAAGAAACCAAAGAGAACGGCCGCAAAAAGATATGACTTACTAGACTAGTTCAGTTGTGCGGACAGTTTTGTGAAGAAAAATAACATCTCTGGCTGTTTTGCGCCATGTACCATGGCAACATAATCACCAATCAGCTCATGGCTGTTATGCAATTGACCAATCACAAAACAACTTCTACCCCGCGCGAACGGACGCCTTCCAATGGCGGGAAATTTGTCTGAAGTCATTATTACTCATGCGCGAAGCGGCATGAGTTAAAATTCGCCCTTCGTTTTTCTTCGTGTCGTGATTTTGCATGCAAATGTATGCACGCATATTTAAATTGTGCTTTTCCGGTTCATAGCTTTGCCATTTACACTTCCTGTTTTGGTGACTTCCGGTTACTCTCACTTCCGGTAAAACAGCGTTACTGAAGTGTCACGACAGCATTTCCAACAACCCTACTCACATAACCGATGTTCACGTTAGGTATATATAACAGTCAGTGGAAGAATCACTGGCTTCATTGTGGTACAGCCTTCATTTACAAAACATTCAATAGTAAACAACGTGGTTTGCAGGAACGATGACTGAATGAAAGGAGATTTTTGATAAAGATTTTTGTTGTTAAAAAAAAAGAGTAACTTCTCCATGTCGGACATCTTCTTTCACAATTCAACACATTGATACACTGCCCAAATATGGTCAAAACGTTATCGATATACGCTATGTCTACATGACGTATATCCAACGATGGAGGTAAATTTTGCATTTTGACAAGAGAATGCAATAATGACGGACCGGCCTCGATACTTCAGTTTTCTTCAAACTGTGCTTTGTTATCAATGTGTTGAATTATAAAACTATTATCGGCGCTCTAGCTTGCGTGAATTAGGCTAAGAACTAGTAGTAATCATAGATTATAGTGCGTCTCCTTATCCCGTGGCACCTCGTTTTGACCTAGTACCTCAGTTTCATGAATTAATTCAGCCACTGTTTAAAAGGGCTATGTCGCGAGATATGTCACGCAGGCAAAAACGTCGGGCCGACATCAAACAAATTCACGCTATCGCCGTGGGATCGGGCAAAATCCTGCCGTGCTGTGTACTCCGAAAGGTCTCAGCTTTTTCCGACATATAAATAGTACATTTGTCTTGATTTCATTTCGGTTATTTCTCCGATTCTGAAATCATACTCCTCAGAACATGTACTAATACCGGAACCGGAAATGAGAAATATTTGAGAAAGCCTGAAAAAGTGCTCCCGTGATAAACTTCTTGGACACCACGCTATAGAAGCATGAAATCGACGATTAAGTCACGCAATATTCAACGTGAATTTCGCAGGATTTTTCGGATAAAATTACAAGTAAGACACAAGACTGTTGAATATAATTCCTTTATTAACTAGAAAAATTTTAGTCACAAAACTGCGAAATCTGCGTTCGCCTGGCACGGCCGGTCAGTGAATTATTGCTACAAGACGTACAGCGAATTGCACCGTACCGTAGAACATCGTGAAGAACGACGTCGGTATTTAGGTGAAAGCTTCCCAAATCAGGCAGAGAACCACAGCAAAATCAAGATAGAACATTTAAAACATACCAGAACGGTAGCGAGGAAATTCTGATAACTTCTTGCTTGATTCCAAAGAGACCCAACAACGTACTTGGTCCGGAGAAGAACCTTCGTCCAATTTTTCCACTGCGTACTTTTAGTAGGCATTGAAATATTGAGCCGTACGATTCCAAAATCGGGAAAATATCCGAAACTAAATCAAGACAAATAGATTATTCGCATGTGACATTTCGGAACCCCAGCTTCCCAGGATGATGCCTGATTTCCACGCGCTGGGACAGTGCTGGATACTATTATATTGTGACGTTTCAAGATGGCGCAGATTTGGTACCGACACTTTTCTCGATTCGTTCCGCCTAGAGGACGCGCTAAGCATGCTGGATACTATTGTGACGTTTCAAGATGGCGCAGATTTGGTACCGACACTTTTCTCGATTCGTTCCGCCTAGCCGACAAGATTAGGAAGCGTCTCCTTCGTCGACGCAATTAGGCGATATCACGCGCGCCTTCGCGCTATAATAGTTAAATAGATATCATAAAACTTTCTTACGCATTCGCATGAGTATAGGCTGCTTGCAGTCTCTTGTTCTAATTCAAAAGATTTCCAGTAAGCTTATTAAAATTTTAATCATATAAACAGGAATTCTAAACAAGCTATCCTCTCTTTTTAGTGGGAATAGTTTTAAGTACAAACAGACAACAGTACTAGGTCTACTAGTAAACCCCTAAAATTTCATTATTCCTTCTATCTGCTCCTTATATTTACCGCAATTTCTCATTTTCACAGCTACTGCTTAAAAGTTGTTGGCAACAGAATGATCAAATTTGCTCACCGACCGCGGAGTGTAATTTCCACCGTACAGTCTCGACACACAGACGCAAGACACGTTCCTTTTTGATTTGTTGCTGCACTGGAGATCTGTGTAACTCATTCAGTCCCACACTACCTGGAGATTCACCTTCAGGTAAGTGATACTTCTCCGCACACTTCTTACATTGGATGCCAATCTCGTAACCCGGGGAGTGGTTGGGCATCATTTTAAAAATTGGAAGGCAAATAAGTACAGCAGCGGCCCTGCGAAATACCTTAGGAGGGGGTGCACCTCTAAGGAATGACGTAACTGAAGGGTGACGTAAACAAATTTTAAAAGTGAACAACGCAGACTAGGTCATCTCGGGTCTCGGGGGGGGGGGGTGCGCACCCCCTGCACCCTCCCCCTAGATCCGCCCCTGTGTTGTTTAATACAAGAGTTGAAGACTTCCAGAAAACTAATATAGCTGCCAATCGTTGGAAATAACCTCAAAAACGATATTTTATCATGAAAATCATATTTTTGAACTGCGGACAAACATAAGAGTTGAGAGCACACTGCGAGGATCACAAATTTCACTCATTTTATCACGTGTCAAAATACTCGATTTGTCTTGTCCAGGGATTCCCGGGAGCCGCCATTGAGTTTGCTTCGGTTCTTGTTTCACCCACTGAGGTAGTCTGTTTCAGGCGTTCACACAGTGGGGAGCGAAGGAAAGATGGCGCGAGGAAATAATGCGAGTAGTCGCATTGGGGGTGGGCGCGAGGTTAGATTCATCCCCAATTTCTCCAGTCTTCCCTCATTATTTCTCATTTCGCTGCTCTCCACATGCACAATCTTAACGTCTGGAACCGACTATCACTGAGGGTAAAACAAGAGCTGGAAAACCTTTTACAGGCTAACTTGCTTAAGGGACACTGTCCTGTGGCTGATATTTCGTGTTTTCATGATTATCGCCAGGAGCTTGCCTTAGGCTTCCTTTATTATCTTGAAATATGAAGGAAAAAACGCCAAAAGTAATGAAAACAAAGAAATATTAACTAAAAAGACAAAACAACGGGTAAAAAAAACTCAAGTTTGCACCCGAATGACAATTTTGATTTCTTGCCCGCCTGTCACGAAATCAAATTTGATGAACTGTAATCCACTTCCATCCTTGTAATCCTGCACTTTATCTCCAACCTACTGCTTCTGTTTTACTCTATAGATTCTTTTTATCCATTTGTAAAGTAAGCGAAATTTTGTTATTCGTTGGGACGGTGTGCCTTAATGTGGGCCACTAGACACGTCAATTCTTAACCCCCACGGGTATAAATTAACCCTCACGGCTATAAAAGGTTCTCCCGGCCAATCGGGAGTGATGAATCGTGAACCGAAAACCGGTTGCAGTCATTATCAGGGGCAGCACGCAGCTCTGTCAAGGTCTTCTCTGATTTGCTGAGAAAACAATAGAACAAACAACACAACAATAGACCCTAGCCCTGAAAACAATAGAGCTGCGTGATACCCAGGTCCAATGAAATAGAGGTTGTAAAGAGCTGCGTGGTATCTGCATTGTCAGTTGCGCCAAACTGATTGACGTTTGATCTTTTGTAGACACCATGATCAGAGACTGACAACAGACAGGATAGCGCAAGCTAAGATGTTATGTATACGCCAGCTAGACGAGTAAAATAACAGAAGGTGGCGAACGGCCTATTTAAAATAAAACAAGCACTACAAAATAATCCAACAAAATTGCTAATAAAACTAACACTTGTTTGCTGTTCGTTCGTGCTTCTTTTTTAAAACACACAATTGAGAACTGCTATATAATTCATGTTTTAATGTCTACCGAAGAGTAACAATAAATTAAAGAAACAAAAATAAATAAACTCTGTATTGAAGTTAGTAGTCAGCTTCCGTTTGTGATCGGATGCACGATCAAACCCTTTGACATATGTAAACCAACTCAAAACTTTGATCACAACTTTGATATCAAAGAAACTTTGACAGTGTACACTGGCCCTAACACTAACAGTAGACCTACAAGTTGAGCCCGCACAAGCCGGGCGCGTCTCTTATAAGGAAATAAGATCATCCCCCCACCCCCCACCCCCCAACCTCCCCGCACTCTCATGTAAAATTTACGGGGTTGTGATTATCGTAAAGTTGAAAGGAACCCCTAAAACGTACCAGAAATCCGTTTTGTTGATGTGGGTCACTTCATTTTTTACCCTAACCCTTTCACTCCCAAGAGTGCCAAACATCAAAATTGAAGAAAAATCCCAAAATTCATTTTGTAAAATGTTGAAAAACAAATGGTACCATGCAAAAGTACTGCTGAAGAGGTTTCATTTGAATGGTCACACCATGGGATTTCATCCACAGAGTCAAAAGTTAGAACTACACTACATGTCTCCATAATTGACTCTGGGAGTGAAACCAAATGTTTCTGTAAAGTTGTTTCCGTCAGCAAATTTTTTTTCTGGCGTATTACCCTAACTGATTAATTGAAAGTATTAAAATAACTGTGACAATGGTCGTTTGCGATTCAAACGCCCCTGGCGGAACCAAGCCACGAATTTTAGACCCTGAAAGGTACAACTACGATTACTCCATTCACTTTTATAGGGGAGTCCGCCCCTGGGGGACTAAGCCCGCACGTTTCTTCAGTAAAGTTGCCAAGCAATACGAGGTGTGTCAAACGTTTCGGAGAAATCCAGGTTCCTCTCTCAAGCCCTCTGAATCCACAAGTTTTCCCAAAACAACATTTGCTTTTCCCTAAGAGCGACCAGTATCAAATTCAAGAAAATCCCGAATTCATTCCGGAAAACACTGGAAAACAAACAACATCTTGAACTTGAACTTGAACTTGAACATCATAAGCAAGTCCTGCTGAAAAGCTGAAGGGTTACACCGTAAGGATTTTATCCACCGACTTAAAGTTAGAACAACATACCGTAATTCGTGGTTCGACTGCGTTATTAAAGGTGCTGTTACACGCAACAATTTTTCGTACAACTTGTTTCGCAAAAGAAATTGTTGTGAGTTGCACGTACAATGGCCATGCAACTTGTCTCGCGAAAACGATTTGCGTAAGCTGAAAAATGTTGAAAAAGTTGAAAAATGACGCATCTGTGGGCTGTGATTGATTGACTTAAACAGTGTGGCGAAACAAGTTGCAAGAGCCATGTTACAGTAGAGTTCGCTTCTACTTTCTGCAACATGAAATTTGTTGCGCGCGCAGGTGGTAATACGCGCAACATCAGGCCCCGGTTGTTCAAAAGGTGGATAGCGCTATCCACCGGATTAATCGCCATCCAGTGGATAAGTATTAACAAAATCCACTGTGCTATTCGCTGGATAGTGATTTATCCGGTGGATAGCAATATAAACCTTTTGAACAGCCGGGCCCAGGGCTACAACCTGAAACACAACATTATTGCGCGACAAATTGCACGATTTTGTTGCCCGTATTAGTTCACCTTTACAAGTAAAAATCGTGCGTGCAACTTGCTTTTTTGCGAGAGGGGTTGCACGAAAAAGTGTTATGTGTAACAGCACCTTAAAAGGCCGTTTACATGACAGAAAAAAATGGGTACGGACCCGTCAAGAAAGGAGTACTATGGACCTCCATTTTCGCCCGTGTAAACTATGCGTACCATGTCTTTTGGGATTGGTCCGGACCCTTGTTTTTTCGGGTTTTGGAGCCATAATGGCCGTTTACAGGGCAGAAAAATCGGGTACGGACTCGTCAAAAAAGTGGTACGGACCGCATAATTTTAGCCGTTTACACGGATAATGTTCTACTACAGGTGGGACAAAAAAAGGCCTAAGGACCAAGTTTGGAACGTTACGTTTACACTACACTTTTTGGGGGACCGGACCAATTTCTAGTCCACAGCAGAAACACGCGGATTGTTGCTGCGCATGCGATCAGCGAAGTTATTATGCAAGCTGCATAAGAAATGAGGAAACTGGTCCGGACCCGTGTCGGCGTAGCTCTGGGGACTAGAAATTGGTCCGGTCCCCCAAAAAGTGTCGTGTAATTGCAACCTTCCAAACTTGGTCCTTAGGCCTTTTTTGTCCCACCTGTAGTAGAACATGATCCGTGTAAACGGCTAAAATTATGCGGTCCCTACCACTTTTTTGACGAGTCCGTACTCGATTTTTCTGCCGTGTAAACGGCCTTTAAAGGTCAATTTACACGGTACAACTTTTTTATAACGTGCGCTGCTTGCGTCAGGCAAAAATTGTATGTAACTCGCACCATATAACATTGTATGTGGCTACGATTGTCGTAGGGTTTTAAAACATGTTTCAAAATCCTACGACAGTCGAAGCAAGTTGTACTAAAGAAATAAAAAACGCGCCGAGTGCATTATTGAGTTATAAAGCACGCGGGAATTTTTAAGAACACGAGAGAAGTGCAGAGAAGCACGAGCCAAAGGCGAGTGCTTCTCGCACTTCTCGAGTGTTCTTAAAAATTCCCAAGTGCTTTATAACTCATTATAAAATGCTCAAGGAAATGCGCGCGCTATGATTGGTCAAACCGAGTTCATGATAACTCGATAAAGCACGCGCGTGACGTAAGCTTCATTAAAACCGTTTTCATTTTATAAAAGAAATAAAAAAACTTGTTCCTCGTGCATTATTGAGTTATAAAGCACTTGGGAATTTTTAAGAACACTCGAGAAGTGCGAGAAGCACTCGCCTTTGGCTCGTGCTTCTCTGCACTTCTCTCGTGTTCTTAAAAATTCCCGCGTGCTTTATAACTCAATAATGCACTCGGCGCGTTTTTTATTTCTTTAATAATGCACGAGGAACACGTTTTTTTATTTCTTTTATAAAATGAAAACGGTTTTAATGAAGCTTACGTCACGCGCGTGCTTTATCGAGTTATAATGAACTCGGTTTGACCAATCATAGCGCGCGCATTTCCTTGAGCATTTTATAATGAGGTTTAATTCACGCGAAGCAATTCGTGTGTAAGCATGTCGTTAGGATGGCGTAATCGTGTCGCATGAGGCAAAGTTGTACCGTGTAAATCGGTCTTAAGAGATAACGTTCTGACGCTGAGAATCGGCTACACAGTTTTAGAAAAGCGGAGTAGATTATGACGAGGATTCATCGACGTACCTAAACATGGTTAGAACGTTTTATTCGAGGACTTGTTTTCCTCAGGAACACACATTGGAGTTGCAATTCTACACATTTTGCATATTCGAGCCAACAAACCGGTTTAACAGGGTAGTCCCGCACTTGTCCAAACAATGCCTGTTATTCGCTAAGAAAACAATAGATTTGTCCCGCTGGGATAGGGACATGCAAGTGATATATCAATTGTATCGTTCGCCAATCACAGACATCGTTTGGACAGCTACGTCCCCGCTCGTTTAACAATGATCACAAAACCAAAGTTTTGCTGCAGCCCCACAGAAGACCCGGTTACTAAGGTACCTTGAATAAGAATCACTAATTGTCCTGGTTTAAAAACGTCGACTTAAAAAGGTTTGTCGTTTTTTTTCCTGACTTCTTTTACGTGTTCAGTGCTACCTCTTCAAATGAATCTTTTGATATCAAAATGAAGTTATTTTGCCATAGTCCCAAGCATTCAAGGACTTCACGATGATAATCAAGTACTTCTGGATCAAATTCAATGACTTTTCCGGGAGGAAATTATTTTAAAGACGTTTTTAAGGACAAGCAGTTTTAAAGTACTTTTGTAGACTCGTGTGAACCATGCTAAAGAACAGGGGTGGTGTGTTTAATACTCACAAGTATCAAAAACATCCAGGACTCGAAAATAATATTGTTTTGAATTTCTTTCTATAAAGCAGCTGAAATTTCTGGCGCTAAATTGCGCAATTTATTCGAAAATAAGAACATGTTACCGTTACGAGTTCAAAATCAATAACAGTTTTAACTGTTGACATATAAATGCAAAATTATTTTCTGTGCCGAAAAGTTCTCGGACTATCAAGAAACGAAGGTTTGGTACGAGATGAGTTCTCCGACTGAAACTAGACTACGAGCAGTCTCTCTTTCCCAGCGTTAGTCCGTCGAGCGAGAAACGAAAAAACATTAGCGAACGGATAATGGCCGCGCGAAACTGGCCCCCCAGTTTCGCGCGGCCATTATCCGTTCGCTAATGTTTTTTCGTTTCTCGCTCGACGGACTAACGCTGGGAAAGAGAGACTGAAAACAGTTTAAGTGAATTGCACAAACAAACTAAAAGCAAAAATAATTTATTTCGTTCAGGAATTGTTTTTACAATGCTTGCAAAGCGCACGTTCGTAGGCATCATAGAATAGAGCATAGCTGACAGAGTTCGCAGATGGCCCATAATTCAACGCAGGCTATTTATAATTAAAATTCAGCCATCGTTAACATGCCAGATAATTTTCTTTATACAATGTACGAAGACTTCTATCGTTTTAATATCGGGCAAATGTGGGGCATTGATTTAACATTTTTCCACCCCTACCCTGCACGAACAATATGTACATGAAAATAAATAACCCAAAATGGGTGAATTTGAACAAAAATTTTTCATAAAAGTGACATACCGGAAATCTGAACCCCCTCAAACCCACCCCCCACCACCCCCCCCCCCCCCCCCACCCTCTCCCCATCATTCGCGGTTTATTATTGATGTGCGTGATACGTGCGTTACAATGTGTAATTCTTCAATTCAATTCTTCAATTGTTCAATTGTTCAATTCTTCACTTGACCAGCAAGTCTCTTTGTACAGCTCCAAAACAAACACTGCTTATCAACCACAGAGCACCACTTTGATTACCCGTCTAAGGAACAATAGTAAACTTACTCAACAGGACGGCAGAGGGAAGAGGGCGGCAAAATATGACAAGTTAATTACTGACATGTTTTGACGCAATCTCCAACTAACATTACTGTGCTCTTGTTGTTGACTACATGAACAACGAGAAGAAGGCAAAGTTCTGTCTAAAATTTTTCAAACATAATTAGTGTGTGTCCCGCTAGTTACAAGATTTTACCGCCCTCTTCCACATGTCGTCTTGTTGCGTTGGTTCACTAATGTTGATATGTTACACGACGGTTGCTTTAGCGAACAAAAAAAGGTCTACGTTTTTTAACTGGCATGCTTCAAGATCCTTGCAGCATGAATAGCTAGACTTTTCTATTTTTAATCATGAAAAAACAACTCTGTTTGTGGGACGAGGTCTGCAAGAAAAAAGAATAGACTGGAAGTTACCAGGGAGAAAAAAAATCACGATATTCTAAATAAGATAAATCTTACGATGAATCTTAGAAACCTTACTCAGCGTCAAATTCAGAAAGCCTTAACGATTTATAAATCTTTGAATGGTCTTGTTCCTGAATACTTATCATCTAAATTTCTTAAACGCAATGGAACGCACTATTCTCTAAGGGACTCTGTAAATAAACTAGTTGTCCCTCTTCCACGAACTAACTATTTGAAAAATAGCTTTAGCTAAAGCGGTGCGGCTCTTTGGAACAGCCTATCCTGTAATATTAAGGAGACAAAGTCGCTCAATCAATTTAAGAGATTTGTGAATCTTAACTTCAAAAATCTGAGACACGGCATTCATGGAAAACAGGTTTAGTTAATGATTACAGTAATGTCTCGATTATTATTGTATTTACCCGATGTATTTCTTTTTTAAACCGTGTATAAATAAATGTAAATAAATAAATAAATATAATTTGCTATCATCCTAGAGCGGTTTTCACCAAAGAGACCAATGAGAATTCATAGCTTGATATTAGGGCGTCGCCGTTGTGACCGCGATGTTTTGTTCATTTTCATTCTGGACTAGTCCGGCGCTCCCTAAGGTCGGCGGAGCCTGGGAGAGAATTTTAATAAACATTATAGGATGTCGAATTATCGATCAGTTTCAAGAAAGCACATGGCGAGACTTGTAAGCTTTACGACGGAGAGTTTCAAAAGCATTAAAACAGTTGTGTTTATTATCGCGAGCGTGAGTTTATTGTCTGGAGAAGCAGTTCCGACACAACTACTCTGGCCAATCACAACAGACGCAGACAATCTAATGATCCAATCAGAGTTCGAAGCAAATACAAGTAGCCGGCGCCAAGCGCGGGAAAACTCGTGAGAGTAAGTAACGATTGGTTTTGATTTATCTTCTGATTGGTTGATGAAGTGGCACTAGAATTTTTAGCCAATCACAAAGCGTAGCAATGCAAAACTGCTCTCGACACTCAATTGAAAACCCGGCTCTCTAAGGCTAGGAACGGTATTATATGCCCGTGTTAAGAAACGCATAATTAAAGCAGTCTCCCCGATACTGGGCCCGGAAAGGTTGTCGATTAGCAAAAGCACAAGTTGCATGCGCCCTTGACGATGGCCGAGCTCAGTGATTCTCATCTTTTCAAGAGCGAGTCACAAAGATTACTCTCTTGGCCATGCATGTTCCACAGGATTCAAGGAAGAATCAAATATATCGGCCAAATTAAATAATACACGAAACCCTTACCCGAACTGGCGCATATGTAGATGGCCTCTGTTGGTACCGTATACCAATCCATTCCCCACCAGGGGATGGAAGAATGCCGCATTGACACTAACGTGAGTCCGCTGATCAGCCTCGCCCTCATGTACGACACTCACAACGGGCTAAGGATTAAAACATAAATGCATTTAGAATGAATAGGTGAAGGTGAGAGAAATAACTGGAGTGTTCTTTGCAGGATCTTGTATTTCAGATGGAACATAAACTCAAGAAAACACCATGGTTATCACTTTTTATACGCAGATGTACGTAAGTTTTGATAATACCAACTTGTGCGCATAACAGCATCAGGTTGCCAAACGGACTCGAATGAAGGTGCGACTTGTTCGCAAGTTGCAGAAAAGCCATCCGATGCAACCTCGTGCGCGTACCTAATTCAAAATATACAGTACCGAGAGAAACATGCCGCCAAACAGTGAAAAACTTGCGGAGTCTTGTATGCGAGTTTGTGCCCGATCAAAGTGGACACAAGTAAATGCAAGTGTCTGCAAGCAGTGGCTACTGAAAGAAGTCGCAGGTCGACGCACTTTACGCCTTCGTTTCGCCAGGGTCTTAAATGTAACGTGGGATCGAGCCGGCATTTCACAGTAAAAAGTTTCTACACTGTAGCTAATCAAAGGCTCCTCTGAGCAAACTCGTGAATACCAAACAACCTTCAGACCCTCCCCTCCCCTCTCGTAGGCGTTTTGCTCCACCGATCCTCCACCCCCTATATCTAACTCCCCACCATCCCCTCCCTCCAACGCTGTCCTCGTGGGAAAGGCAAGTGATCATTACATATTTCGGACTTAATGTTTACAGCCGATCGACCGAGTGAAATGTGCATATTTTTCCCCTATGCTATAACTCATTTTAAGCTTCGTGTATTAGCGAGATAGAAACGAGCAAGAGACCTTCTGACTAGATATTTCTAACACCAAGAAATACACAATTCGTGTACAGGTATTGGCACACTAACCTTGACCTCGTCAGAGGTACCACTGTTCTTGCCCGTCAGCCGAAAGATCTGTGCCACCATCTGCCGTGACGTAAGATGCCAGTAAAGTCGCCTGGCCGCTAACCCAACCATGATGAATTGTTTCTGAGGAGACAGGCTTATGGAGATGGCGTTTGGACCTACAAACATCCACAATACATTTATTCTTATTAAAGGGCGCTTCAAGTAAGATCACAAAAATGGCTTGCTCGACTGTTCCAGCCAATGGTTACTGAGTTTTGCGATTTCACGACCTTTCCCGCCAAAAACAATGGCTGACAGTAGCTTTTCTCGCTGAAATACTGAAGCGGACGGCAAAGAATTTTCCCGCCAATTGCGCTGACTTGTGTAGCGATGGAGCAACACTTTTTGAATTGTGCAGGGAGCAAAAATAGAAGACAATTGCACATAAATAAAGTTCTCACCAAATTTCTTTGTAAATATGCATTGCCCTAAGTTTTCTTTTTCCAGAGAATACACGGCGACCACTCCATCGTCCGGAAACCCTTGGGCACTAGGTACGAACGTTGCCAGCAGTTTTCCATCGCTGGAGATGTCACAACTGGCATCGTTGTGAATTTTACAGCTTGGTGCGATCACGTTACAATCACCTAAAAGCAAGTGTCAGCATCTATTAAGAAAAAGCCTGAGTCTTCAAAAAGAGTTTACAGGGTAGATGAAAACGAAAAACGCTCTACCATTGTCAGTGTTTTTAAAACACAGTTTTAGTCAAACTCTGTCATAGTGAAGTGATAAAGCCAACAAAATCGTGCAATTTGCCTCGCACCATTTGTCGTCATTGTGTCGCCGGTTGCAGCACTGATGTTGCATGCATTACCACCCACGCGTGCAACAAATCAGTTTCATGTTGCAGAAGGTAGACGTCGCTTCTTCTCTTCGCAACATGTCATTTTGTGCGGGCGTAGGTGGAAAAGGTGGTGATATGCGCAACAAACAATTTCAACTTGCAACGCAACATAATTGCGCGACACTGCATTAAAGTGCAGCCCGAATTACTTTGTCTTAACTGTCTTTAACGGTGTTGTGTAAAAGAAAGGTGTCACATCGAAAGGGGTCTGGAGATGATTTATGAATGGCCGTTTTCACACTAGAGACGGACAAATCGTCTGGACGGACAAGTCGTCTCAGACGGACAAGTCGTCTTAGTGTGAAAACGGGACGAACAAAATTTTAGACGCAAAAGTCGTCTGACTTTGTCCGTCGATTTGGCCGTCTATTAAGACGATTTTTCGAGGACGATTTGTTCGTCTAGACGGATAAGTCGTCCAAAGTCCGACTTAAATTCACACCAGACGAACAAATGGTTGTATCTCGGTCTCAGTACTCACTAAGGGGAATGGAACTAGTAAAAGGAGTGATGGTTTTTGGGAAAATCAAAATGGTGGATAGAAAGCAAGGTAACCAAGCCTGTTAGTGCCAGGCCTCTTGCTTTCAAAATCGTCTGTTTGTTCGTTCAGATATGAATTTACGATGACCAACACAAGGTGAGTTGTCCGTCTAGAATCCACATTACACGAACAAATCGTCGGACGACTTGTCCGTCCAGACGATTTGTCCGTCTTCTAGTGTGAAATGGGCCAATGAAACTGCATCGAGTACTACTGCTCAGTTTGAATTTGAAGTAATCATATATGTGAACTGCGGATCAAACAAATGAGTGAAGGCTGTGATCCTCGCAGTGATCTTACAGCGGTTACCATTAACACGCGACCCATCGCTCTTCATCCCCGAAGGTCAAACTTGGGTTTGGTGGACGTCAAACAAAGAAAAGCCGTTAACATTGTTTTTTAAATTCCGACTGGATTCCGAATAATTTTACCAAAAAGAAGTAGTAAACATTTTAAAACAACAAATTTCAAAGTCAATTACAGTTTTAAAGAGAAGATTTCATTCAACATGATAAAAACTGGCGCTTCGTGCAGCAGCGGCTTCGTGCGTTGTGATCCGCCTACAATTCATCATGCATCACTGACTTGTAAATTATCACGTGCAGTGAAATTTAAAAGTTTTATTCTAAAAATACGGTTTCTACAAACAGCAGCTTTTCTTTTTGTAAACTGGCTTGGAAATCGAGTTTGAATCTCTGAGCGGGGTAAAATTGTCGATTTTTTAGCTCTGTTTGCTCGAAATCCTGTCAGAGTCTAAAATAATTTTAACGGCTTTTCTTTGATTGACGTCCACTAAAACTCAACTTTATCTGACTGTTTTGAAGGCGGTGGGTCGCGTGTTATTGGTAGCCGCAGTAACCCTTTTTTCAAAAAAAAAGTTGTTATAAGCAGTTTGATGAAAAGAAAAACTGCCAAAAATCTGGCTTCAGGATCACCAAACGAATCGTTTCGGTAAAAACTAGAGTTTCATTAATGAAATGTCGCCTCCAACTTTCCTAACATCGGAAAATGTAACGCATTTTGTTCTCGGAAGATTCTCGGAAAGGAAAAAACAGCTAGTCAATTCGGGCAATAAAATTTATTTCTCTAAAATTTTCTTTCTCAGAAATATTCAGCTAAATGAAACGAAAAGATCAAAATGTATTAGTTTTCACTTAGTTTTTTTAAAGGCAGTAAAATGATATGGAAAAACAGTACAATACCATTCCACGCGTTTTGATAAACATTCCTCGTCACATGCCCCTTAGGCTTAACAGGGATTCGAACCCTGCGAGGATCGCAACCATTATTTATCGCAAAGGTCATGGGTTCGTATCCGGTCGGTTCGTTCAGGTTTTCTTTTCAACTGCTTAAATTGATCACTGCGAGGATCACATCCATCACTCATATGCGCTTAGTTGGAAGAATACAGTTTCCGACTGGGCCACCAATTTAAAGATATGCTATTTTCCCATCTAGTTTATTGTATTTACTCGACGAAAGCTTTGCTCGTTTTCCCGCTATAAATATCCTTAATAATGGAATGAGACTTGTTCGACTGACCTATCAGAATGTCGAAAAGCGAGTGGCGATAAAGAGAATAGCTACTATTTAGCTCGTAATCCCCTCGCTTTGCTTTGCACCTTCGCTAAACCAACCAAAAGCCGCGCGAATTTGCCTCTGGTTGCTAAACCAATCAAATTGCTTGCTTCCTTCCAGTTCGTTTGTTCTTTTGGTTGTGTTTACGTGTAATCGTTTTAAAGTGTCTATCACCCCTAGAAAGTTATTTTTTTTCAGAATCAACTCTATGTACATTGAATAGTTGAATGGTAAAATATTTCTTGTTTTGAACGTCGTGTTAGTGAGTTACTGGAGATTTCAATTTACAAAATGCTAATAAATTAGATGACGTCAACCCGGGAATAATTTATTATACAACTACTTGTTTTCACCTCCGAATCAATTGACTATCCACAGTTTATTTTTAGTATTTATCAAATTAGTTATCCTCAAGCTGTAAACTACATGTACGCATTGTAAATTGGCGTAGAAATAATGGCAAATTCCCGGGTTGACGTCATCTAATAAGCATTTTGTAAATTCAAATCTCTATAACTCACAAACGCGACGTTCAAAACAAGAAATATTTTACCATTCAACTATTCAATGTACATAGAATTGATTCTGAAAATAACTTTCTAGAGGTGATAGGCACATTAAGGTCTGGCAATAAATCGCTCTAACAATAAGTTACATAAGTTTTTGTTTCAAGACAATGCCGATACCCCAACAGTGATTAAATGGTACCAATGGCTCCCTGGTACTTACTATTTTTTAAATCTGGTAACTTCACTTGAGAGAAATCCCACCACTGCAAGCGATGTGTAGTATTGATAATATTACTGGCTACGGCTCCTTCGCCGCAACCTGCAAATGCGCCGGCTATGGCTCTGTTTATTGCACTCCTGAGAGCAAACTGGGGGCCTCCATTGGTTCCATCGGCGACCACCACTGCAGTATGCACGTGCCTAAACGTCCGTGCTGTTGCCGTGGCAACGGCTGTCCCAGATCCCTGGCTTCCACCTAAAGTTGCAAAGCTCGAGCTATGGTTGGAGCCATGTGAAAGATAACTAGTCCGCGATGAGCTGGGCCCAACGTTTATGACTCGACCTACACCAACTACGCGATCACTGGACACCTGGCTTGATCCATCTGAATTTGACACCGCCTCCTCTGAGACGGAAGACGGGTACCGCGAGCTAAAAGGCACGGGAGCTTCCATGCCACCCGAGTTCATGGACGGTTCAGGAAGAGAGACGGTGTCAGTATCAGGATACATCTCTGTATCGTCAGCACTTAAGCTGATACTAACGCCTGAGGTAGCATCGGTTGAAGCAGTTTCAAAGGTTACGGAGTTTGTGGTTGCTTCAGGCTCCAAACGTTCACCATCTGAACCGCTCTCATCACTAGTTACTTGAAAATTCCACGAGTTGTTGTCGCGAGCTCGAAATATAGCAAACACTCCTCTGTAATCTTGGTTGCTGTCATCTGCGGAGTCCGTTTCATTTGTAGAAGTAGAAACTGGCCCCGCTCCACTGGAAGTAGGATTGCGATTCAAGTCCTCCCTGGATTCTGGGAAAATTAAAGAAGAAGTAGCGGTGGCAGGTTCGAGGTTTGAGTCTCTTTCACTTGTTTCGGGAGCAGAGTTAGAACTGGTAGCTACCGGTGATGAAGATGTTGGAGCACTATTAGATGTCGAAGGACGTAACACATACGCAGCAAACTGATCTCCACCCACGCGCGCGGAGCTTCCAATGGAATTGAGCAGGCGATTCATTGTTGATGAATTACTGCAAATCAAGCAAACAACAACAAAAATTAGATTTTTCCCCAAAAAAAACAAAGGTAGCTACAGTGATTGGCGAAAAATCATGCGCCACTTTCTCGACAATCAGACACAACTAAATCCAATTCTTACTTGCTCGCGCGCGTTTTCCTGCGTTTGGCGGTGAATACATGTATTTGCTTTAAGTTTTGAACGTTTCATTGGATTGTCTGCGTCTGCTGTGATTAGCCAGAGTAATAAATTTGCTTTTAGTTTTACGACACTGAAGTGAACACCGCTCTACCATGTATGATAAAAAATCGACTACGCAATAAACAACAAGGCTGGAACTTAAACAACAAAAGTTTCCTACCTTCTAGGAACTGGTCCAGGGTTAGCCTGTGGTAAAGGAAGAACTTGAAAAGTGAGAAAGAGTGAAAAGTAAAACTATATATTTGCTGGTGTATTGCCTTGCCTTTATGTTGTGGTTTAGTGGTCTGATTGAAGGTTCCCTCCCCCTCCCCCCCCCCCCACCTCGTTTCTGCCCACCCCACTCCCCCCCCCCCCTAATTTTTCCTTCACACACATATAAACACATAACTTTGTAGATGGTATAAGGAGTGTGCAACATACCGTCTGTGATTGCAATGCAATGTTCGTGACTGCAGTAAGAATGTGGTCACCAAGCGGAGAAAATGCTACAAGCCTAAAAAAAAAGTTAAAGTATAAATAAATATATCGCAGATTACTGGTCTTTAAGCACGGTTTCCCAGGTATGACTGCTAATTAATCCTAAGAAAAAGTGTAGGCAGCTAATACAGACCATGTTAAGTCCGCTAATGATTGAACTTTGTGTATTGAAAAACATCAGTTGGTGAACTGATTCCAAGTGACTGAAATATACATGCTGACAGATTTTTCCCGATCCTTAATTTACCAAGAGTTGGAAATAACAGTTGGTTATTGAAGATTTGGTTCTACTATTTATGCAGTGTTACCATAGGAATATTTGTGCGGGAATCACGCGCGAGAAAATTGGGTGGGCAAGGAGAAGCAACGCGCGGGAAGGAGAATAATTGATTTGAAATTGATTTAATATTCCCTACTAATAATGCATTGTGAACCCTTTGGTACGTCATGTATGTCAGGGGACAGTGTCTCCAGGAAAAAAAATCACATCAAAAAAGACCTTGAAGGAACTTTTTTCAGCTTCCTTCAGAGCACACGTACATTTAACCAAACATTAAACCCTACAAGCAGGATTAAAGATGCTTCTAATGCTATTTATCAAGAAAAATATGTTTAATACCAATACCTGACTTTTTCTTCTGCCGAAGCTGTCTCAACACAAGCAAATGGCTCTGGTAGATCCCAGCACCAAAAGAGGAGTTTGTTGCTGGTGGCGATTAGAAGCACATGATCGGTAGGATGAAAGGCAAGTGAAGCTATAACTGTTTTGTCGGGAGGTGTGTACACTTCACTGTCGCCTGTCTAAATATTCAAACATATTAACAGTTTGGAATTGCATTTTTGCCAACTACATGTACTACACTGTACATTCGCACTCTTAAACTTAATTTCTTAAAACAAATCGACAAATTAAATTTCTTATTTTAAGAATTTAATTCTTGTTTTAAGAAAACTTTCTTCCTTAAAATTAATAAAAAATAAGAAGTCAATTTTTGGCAAAACTCTTAAATCAAGAACAGACACCTCAAATAAGAACATCCTTCTTTTCCAAAAAAAAAAAAAGAAGAAATTTGCCTCTATTTGAACTAAGAAAAAAACTTCTTAATTTAAAACTTCAGGTTTAAGAGTGTTCCCTTTAAAACAAGATCTAAAATTGACTGTATAGCGATATTTCTCGTTATGTCACCTACATGTATTGTTATTAATGTGCCAACCAGAGAACTATTGGCTGTTGAAACAAATAGTTCTTTTGTTTAAAAATAGTTGGCAAATTTGAATAACAAAACAAATTTGATGAAATGTTTGTAAACAGAGAAATTTCGCTATTAGAGTAAGTCTTACACATTTAGATACAAAGCCTCGCATTTTAGTGACACAGTTTTTTACCTTTTCTTGTCTTCCTTCTATTAGAGTAAGTCTTACACATTCAGATACAAAGCCTCACATTTTAGTGACACAGATTTTGACCTTTTCTTGTCTTCCTTCTAAAGATCAGGTTTGATTTTTAAAATGTCCAAAGATGCAAAATAAATAAAAACTGACAAGCTATATTATATATATATTAAACAGTGCTTTCTGACCATTACACCAGTCCTATACATCTTCTACTACACTGTAATCTCAGTGAAACTGCTCTAATTACATTCAAGACAGATGTATGACTGTGCAGCAAAAAAAGCCACTTTATATGCCGCAGATGATCAAATTTTTCATACTGATATTATTAGTAAATCCAATAGCATAACACACTACATGTACGTGTAATTCTTTGTGTGAAAAGCCAAAGAGAAAATTCAAATATTTATTACCTCTAAATTCCAAACTCTAACTTGTCCTCCAAGGCAGCCTGATGCTAGCAGCTGATTGGATGAAGGGTGGAATGTAACACACCATGGTGTGCGAGGATGACCTCTTAAAGTGTTAATACACTTGCCTGTCTTACAGTCAACAATACGAACTGTGTGGTCCCCATGGGAAGATGCCATTCTGGTCCTTGAATTAAAAAGAATAAATGAAATTGTTATACAGCTGGAGTATTTCTCAATACAACACATGACATTAAAAAAAAAAAAAAACTGTTTCCCACCAAATGTCCATGAGTGGGCAACACTTGCAAAAGCAGGCATCATTTTTTACATCAGAGGGTAACAGTGTGCTGTTGTCCACCAGCGCATGTGATCAGACCATGACAAAGGTGGCATGATTATGATGCGATTGATGTTTACCTCGTGTGCTTGGCACATTTTTTAAACTGTGTTTTTTTTATCAAATGCCTTGTGTTGCTATATAATAAATCACTTAATGACTGATCCCTCAGGAGACAGTGAATTTTGTTTCCCTCAAATCTCAATGTCATCCAGGGAAACATCAAGATTCTCGGGAAACAAAATTCACTGTTTCCCTTTGGACTGGTCTGACATGTAAGTGTTTACAATGTTACTTGGGAATATGTTTATCGTTCAACTTAAAAGACTGAGATAAGTTTCAGGAGGGGCTGAAGGATAATTTGACTTTCACAGCACGCACAGGGAATCAACTCTGATCTACCGCAAAATTCTGAACATAAGTCCCTGCTCTCAAGAAGAAGCAATAAATATCCTCCAATGCAATGTAGTTTCATTAGAAGGCTGCTACTGATGGTGTATCCCAGCTGTAGGCATCAATTTGAACTCAAACTAGTCAACCTTCTTGTCTTAATTTTCACTTTAATGCTTATGAGAATTGTCTCAAACTGCTACCTGTTTTGGCTAACTCTGACACCTACATTTCAAAAGTTATTGAAACCCCCGACAAGCCCACAAAATATTCCTTTGAACAATAACCCCAGGACTTACATTTGGAGGGTTTCTTATGAAAAAGAGGTTACTACCAAAAACATAATGATTTATAAGTTATATGTGGCCTGGACACAAGAGATTTCTGTGTCAGTAGTCTGCATGTACTTAAAATAAACCTACTGGAAGGTTTTTGGTTTATAAACCCCACCCCACCCCTCTGGAAATTCCAATTCTCTC
This sequence comes from Cladopsammia gracilis, assembly GCA_022457155.1. Taxonomy (NCBI): domain Eukaryota; kingdom Metazoa; phylum Cnidaria; class Anthozoa; order Scleractinia; family Dendrophylliidae; genus Cladopsammia; species Cladopsammia gracilis. The sequence goes on along the minus strand of JAJGOT010000026.1, from coordinate 1,353,931 downwards.
AAGGTTCTATATATACATTCCTTTTGAGAACTCCCTCCCCTTTGCAATTTCCATTGACCTTCCATCCATGTGTGTAGTATGGATATTTCCTGGAACTGCCCAATAGTACATGTATTGTTGCAGAAAACAAGCATTAAAGCATTAAGCATTAAGCATCAAGCATTAAAATTACTACCAACACCATTTGGTGTTTACTTTATAATAATACTTTATTGAACTTACTTGTCAGGACTAAAGCAGATAAGGAAAGTAGACTTTGGGGATCCTGGTAGCTCGCATTCCTGTTAGTAAAGACAGAAAGTGATTTGAAATAAAAAAGAGTCAAACTCTGTAAACAAGGTCACTGTAAGGACCACAAAAACTGTCCAAAAAAAGGCATATTAAAGTGATATCAATATTAAGCAGGTCTACAAAAATGAGACACAATTACATGTAACCCACAGTAGGACAATAAAAACACAATAATGGGGCAATACAGTCAACTCCCGCCTTGCGGACACCTCGCTATTACGGACACCCCGCTATTACGGACAGCACCTCAATTCCCGGCGAAAGTTACAGACGTTTGACTGAAACAAACTCCCGCTATTACGGACTCTCGCTATTACGGACACTTTATTCGATCCCAAGGTCACAATTTAATTGTTTTCTCTCTTGTTATAGCGGACACTGAGCAGCATCTTGGAATATTTGCACACATAGGTACATCAAGTCTATTTTTTCTGCTTTTTGAAATTGTCTTTGTCACTTTTGGTCGATTGAATTTAGTCTCCTTGGCGACAAAGTGGGCGAAGCTGTACTTCAAAGGAGAAGTACACAGAGCAGATTGGAACGATATTTTACGACAATGTGATAGCTGATGCAATCAATAGCTGATGTTCAGGTTTTTCCTTGAAAATAATTTTTTTTAGAAATGTAGATTACTGTACAGTACCTCTCAAAAGTAAGTTACCTGTCGCGTAGCGTTTCGCGCGCTACGCGATTCGCGTCCTGCGCTACGCGATTCGCGTAGCGCAGGACGCGAATCGCGTAGCGCGAGAGTCACCGAAGCGGCAATAATTACACTGTACGAAAAGTTTATCTTGCGCGAAACCGATCAATTTCGCGCAAAGGTCGGCATCTAACTGCAACTGGATGGTTGTCAGGAAAACAAGGCAAAAAGTATCTCGGGATTTGATGCGTTTCGTGTTTTCCTCGACGGAAATGTTTCAGTCTGTCCTCAACAAATCATGCGAATTAAATGGTCATCCAGCGCAATTATTTCCTGAGTCGGCAAAATGTTTCCAAAGACTTGTTTACGTGACGTGAAATTTGACCGGGGGAAGATATTTATCACGTGCTTGGCAACGGCAAGAAAAAGCCGTAAAAAGATGCTTAAACCAAGCAAATGGAAGCAAAGTTCGTGATAAACTTTGCAATGGATAATTGTTCGCTGTGTTCGCGATCTGTTTTAAAATATACAGAGTTCAGCAAACAGCGTCTATCGAACAAAAGTTTGGTCGTCATCGGTGGTTCACTTGGTCGCATCTTCATCTTCTGCCCAGGAAATCAGATATTTTTAAATTGAAATCGCGCAAGAAGTTGTACAAGCTGTTTAAGCTTCGCGCGCTACGCGATTCGCGTAGCACAGGACGCGATTCGCGTAGCGCAGGACGCGAATCGCGTAGCGCAGGACGCGAATCGCGTAGCGCGCGACGACGGTAACTTACTTTTGAGAGGTACTGTACTTCAGTACAGTAGGAAACCATAATGATGCATGTGTGGACATTGCTGCAACATATGATGATTGTTGTTTACGTACTTAGAAGAACTACTGTACACAAAGGGTACGTAACTTCTGTTCTGTTAAGTTCTGTTCTGTTTGTAAATAAAGTTCTGACACTCTTTACGTGCGACAATGGGTCTGAAAAAGGTACTGGAGTTAATGAAAATGAACACACGTGTCCCCTACCGTAAATATGTTTTAAAATAAAAAATTCTCGCATCCCGCTATTACGGACTCTCGCTATTACGGACACCAAATCACGGTCCCGAGGGTGTCCGCTATAACGGGAGTTGACTGTAATATGTAAATTCTTAATTCAACCAAAACAAAATAATTATGTGAAGGTAAGTGACATAGTGCATTTGCAAAAATCTTCAACACTTAGAATATGCTAAATAATTTTTGTACACATTAATGAGAGTAACTTTGTATAAGAATGTTTTGGTCTACCTGGGTGGCAAAAACTGTCCATTGTCGACATTAATCTATGTCCCTATAAGGGTGTTAATTTTGGAGCTAAACTGCATGGGCTTTCCATAAGAACAAGGTGCCAATAAAGTGAAGTTTGATTGTATAGTACTCGGATAATTATAAAAAATATTACAATGTATGTCTCAGGTATATGATTCCCCCAGTGGTCACACAGATTTTTTTGTAAAAGCTTGAAATTCCACTTTAAGTGAGCCTTAATTATTCTTTTAATGGACATTTATACATTCCAGACAATTACAGAATCTAGCAAGCTTCTTACATTGTTAAATAACTTATTTATATCTTGATGCAATTAACATTTATTGCCAAAGAAGTTAAACCCTTTAATCCAAAAGTTCCATGTTCAGTGTTTAAGTCAGTGATGTACAACAAACAATTTGTTAAACAATTATAATAGTTATAGTGGACTGCTGCCAGGCGCCATGGAATTTTATAGCACACTGGGTATTTACGTGTAGGATAATTAATGTTTGAAACATGCAATTTAAACAAAAAAAAACTTAAAATTAATTATTAATTGTTGATGATGATACGAACTGAAAGTTATGTTTTGATTGCAAATTTAAAACCCACCAACACACACATTCACACCAATTTGTTGATAAAAAACTGTTAAATTACATGTCAAGAAATTATGACAGGACTAAAAAAAATCACAAGCAATATACTGTTTGAAGAAGAAACCAGGAAGCTTTTTTTTCCTGCAGCAATATGGGCAAACATCCTTCGATTTATAGCAAATGAACTGTGACAACACCTTCATGAGAATTAGAAATCAATTTCTCACAAGATGAATTGTTCATAATCTATTCCACACTGCTGCTTCACTGACTCTCCCACAATGCAAACCATGCTGTGCAATGCATTTGAGCTGAACTACAGCGTATATCAGAAAGATTTTACAAATTCTCTGAATTTGCAAAAACTAAGACATGCCATGAAGAGTTAACCTTTACAATTTCATATTTATGTTGTCACAAAAAAATTAATCCAATAACATTTTGTGCAAGTTGTTCCGCAAGTTCCCCAGTTTCTCATATTCCCACAGTAAATGCATAGGAAATTTTCAATGCAACTGTTTTCTAAAAAAGAACTACACGTAAGCTGCCAAAAGCTGAAGGCCACTTTATAATAAATGTTTAAGTCTCTTAAAAAAGGATGAATATGCCACTTTCTGCCATCTTTATACACATAGCTTAATGACTTCAGTTGAACACTTAGAAAACATTGCAGAAAAACATTATTTAAGCTATTACAAGTTTTGTATTTGTGGCTAAAATATATGAAAAATTTGGTAAGTTTTAAGAATTTGCAATCAATGTCGTTATTACAAATAAATTTGTCTGTCTATATTTAACGCAAATTACATGTACGTCAGCACTTAAGATATCTTGCGTATTTAGAGATTATCAGCAATAAATATTTATTTTTAGAACTCATAAAAATTCCCTGTTTTATTTTTCAATGTTCCCCTGGAAACAAACAAAGAGAAGTATGACATACTTATTTCTGTTTTAGTTTTAGTGGAATTCCCAGCAGCTTTGGCATTTGACCTGGTTGTTTGTGCATGTAAACCACTGAATTCATGTCTGAAATAGCTGAATGCAAAGAATGCTGCAAATCCACTTCAACGAATAAGCACATTAAATATTCTAACATAGTGCAGGGATGTACTGTCAACTGCTGTGCAAGAGATTAGATTCAAACATGATAATAATCTGAATTATACATGTGTACACAAACAGTTTATTGCAGATTTTTTACTTACAAAGTGCCTCCTTTCATCTAATCTTAACAGTGTTATAAATCATCTTGTCTAATAAGCATGCATTTGATTGGGCATATTTGGTAATAAGAAGAAAGAGAAATGTCAAAAACATCACTTATGTGGAGATTTTGGAGTCATGTATCCTATTTTGGCAGATTTATTCTACAAATGTGTTGGAACAAGCATTTTTTTACTGTTTCAACAAATCATGAACATTAAGTTTATTTTTTTTAAAATTTGCACATGTGCTTATAATTTCTTATTCATTGAGACAAAAAGTCACACAACAGTGAGTCTAGATGCACCAACCATGACCAATCAAACTCTCTGAAAGTTTGTATTTCTTAATCATAAATTGCGGTAGGTTAATTAGCACATACATTATTGTAGCGCTCTAGCTCTGCAAAACTGTATGCTGGAAAAATTCATACATGAACCAACTTTTGACAATGACAAAATATAATCAATTCCATATCCTGCCATTGTATCATGTTTGTTATTAAAAACTATTTTCACATAATTTTAACCCCCTGTTGGTTGAGGTTATTGGCTGTCATACTTAAAATAACCTTGAATGATTGATCATCTGTTTAGCAACCTAGGAGCTGAATATATTAAAAGAATAAATTCTTAAAATCGTTTGTGTTATTAGTAAAAGAATAATGAACACTTGCTAACTTTTAATAATAATAACGGATTCCCCCGCTGACCAACATTTCTAAATTTAGTTCTTCAGCACTTCTTTGCAATTTTCAAATTTTTTCTAAGCTGTGTTTGGTTTGCAGTTTCCGAAATAACACAACAAAGAAAGCTTGCTGTCTTTCATTTTGTTCAGAAACAAATCACCTGCTACACAACAACTACCTATATTTGACATCTCAACATTTCTTCTTGACTCTCTCAGTTTTTGTAGGCTTGTTTTGATTTTTGTTAGCACAATGAAATCTCACTGTCTTATCGTTTTTCCTTTCCAGTGACCAATATTTCAAGATTTATTTCAGAAGCATAATAATTTAATTTATTGTTTTCTGGAATTATTTGTTTTATAAGGTTAAATTGAGGGAAAAGTGTAAAATACTGAGAACTTTCTAATGTGTTATCTTTTCTTTATGCTTGTGGTACTAGACTACCAGTCCTGTCTAAATTAAGCTTGTTACAGGAAACATTTTTCTCTCTAACTCTCTTCAAAAGTTGATTTGAAAGTAGCTACTCAAGACTACACTCTCACTCGCAAATTATTCACGAGTGCTTAAATAATATTATATTACATGTACTTATAATATGCTACATTTTAGTTGATACATTTACTGCCAAAAAGCTGCCATCCAAAATGAATAATTATATACATTAAACTATTATGGCTGACAGGAATCTCCGGAAGCTCCGGCAACCAGCGAAAATCACCGTCTAAGTGTCCCGGGCCGCCGGCTAGTCAGAAAATATTTGGGGGGAAGATAAGGATAAATCCGTCTTATTTTCTTCCCAACACTTGTATGGCTATAAAAACAAATCCTTCGTAGCCGTAAGATAAAACAAAAGTGATTTCTTTCGGGCCATAATGTTTTACTTTAGTATAAATTATAAAGTATATTAAGGGTAGCAATAATTTTTTTTCAGTGAATAATAAAAAGGTTAAAAACTGGCTGAAAATGAAATGACTTTTTTCATCTCTGTTGTCCCCAAAATGCATCTCCAGTGTCTTCATTTTTAAAAATTTTCCATGGGAGCATGCCCTCGGACCCCCCTAGATACTCGTGCCCCTCAGGCACTCGTGTGCCAGGTGCCGCCTACTTTCAATTTACAGCCAGGTAGTCTAATTTCTCTGGAGAACCCTGACTGAGAAATTTCTGAAATGTGATTGGCTGAGATGAGCTGTGTTAGCCTAATTTGAAATAAGTACATGTAGAAACTACAGTTTACATTGCAGCTTTGTCTTGTTGTTTAAACAATGGTGGATAGCTATCCCGAATTTGACAACAGCGAAATACAATAATTATTGCAAAATATTATATTATTGAAGGAAAGTAATTCAGAAACTGCCAACATGAAAAAGGTATGCAGACCTATCATTATCCTTATGCGATTGAGCTGGGTTGAAAGCAAAGGATACAATGCAGACAGTCTTAGCTATGGTATGATACCAGAAAACTTGACAAGCAAATGGAGAAGTTCTTCGCTAAGTGAGTAAGAGAAAGTCAAGAATGGCTCTGACTTGGAGCCAGACACTCCTTGTCTGTCATCTAGAGGGATGGGGACAGAGGAACCATAAAAAGAGGAAGAATGCTCAAAGTTTTATCGAAAGCTCGCTTTCTTTGTGAGCAAGTACTGCATAATGGCCTCACACTGATGTTTTCCGTCTAGAAAAGCAGTGACCACCCAAGATGAAGGTTTGTTGTGGTCTAAAGAGCTCCTTGGTGCCTTGAAAATTTAGTTACCAAAGTTTCTAATTACTAATTAAAATGAAAAGATGAAGCAGAGATGGTGTCATTTGTGACTGTGTTTAAGAAAACTATTTTAAAGTACATGTAATCTTTGGTTGCAGATAGATGATCACGCATGTGAGCATTAGAAAAAGCGAAATTTCTCAACCTTGTAGCACAAACAAATAATGCAATGGTTGCTATGGGGAATTTGGGATAAAATACGACTTGTAATATTTCAAAATTGCTCCAAATATCACTTACCGATTTTGGGACAATTTGAAATATTACTTGAGGTATCTATTCCAAATACCCCAAGAAACCAAATGTATTACTTTAATACAAATCACAAAGATATATTAAACACCTCTTAATATTTTAGTTACTGAAAGCAATTAATATTCCCATATTAATCCTATTTAATTGTCTTAAATTCTCGGGAAAATAAAAAACTGAAACATGAACGAAAATAGCATTTTAACTCGGAAAAAATTTCCCAGTTCCAGATGGGATTCGAACCCACGGCCCTCCATGATGTAGTTTGAGCAAACGACAGTGGAGATAGCTATTAGTTTTTAATTTAAGGGGCAATGTCACCTATTTTTACTGTATTACAGTGTACATGTACTTTGAAAACCCAAAAACATGTTTCTATCAACAGACATCCACAAATACTGCTCCAGGTTTGCTAACCCTTACAGTATACCAGTGAAACAAAACTATCAAAGTGTGTTTTCGGCTGCAGATGGCCCAGATGGAAATGGATTGCAACTTGAAAAAATTAAAAATTGGCCAGTCTTCATGGGATCACTGTCTTGATATTTTCCTCTCTGTACTCTAATGCTATGCTCACATCAGCACCAAAACAGGTTTCTGCTCAGAATAAACATGTTTCCATCATGATTCATGCAATGTGCCGCCTGATGTGAACAAATTTCACAGCGAAACTTGTTTCATTCGTGATCAGACCAAACATGTTTCACCCTAGTGTGAACACAGCATTACAGCATTTTTGTGTAAGTCAGAGCAAACTAAGGTGGTTAATCAAATATTCACCTGTGACCCTGCCTTTTTAAGTAAAAGAAACACAGGTTGCTGCACAAAATAGTGGGAGTCATGACTCCAGCTGATTGGAACTTCTGGTATTTACATCCATTAACACCTTTACCATTTTGTTGTAATGATGTACAGCTGTAATACGTGTGATTGTGTGTGATTACTTGTAATGACATTCAGCAGCACGCTAGACCGCGAGCTGTCACCCTTTTCTCCTCAGTGCCACACGCGAGAGCGCACATTTGTAATTATGCAAATTGCTGTAAAAACGAAAAGGGATTGGGGCTAGCACCCTCGTTCCTTGTGATTCATATGTCACACCATTCTCGGATCGATCGCACTCATGTCACGCCATTCTCGAATCGATCATGCTCGGCTGATTTGAAGACAAATAAGAGACTGCTTGCAGTCTGGCAGTACGCAAGAAAATCGTACAGTGAAACCATGATATAACAAATGCCAAGGGACTGGAAAAAAAAGTTTGTTGTAAAAGGGATTCATTATATTGGAATTCTTTTCCACACATTTTACTATATCTGGGCTGAAGATTATATTGTTTGTTAACACTGGGGTCTTCATTTTAAAGGGGTTTGTTATATTTTGGTTTCAATGTACTTCAAACTAAATGATAACTGTGAAAAGCAAATTTTTGCATTCATACATTATTAGCCTGCATGCAGCCGTCTCCAATTTCCTTGCTCCCTGCGGAAAACATACGTCTGCGTAACGCTGTTTCGAATGGTGTTCACGTATCCTGCTGTTTCTCAAGGATCTGCAGACTGCACTCTGATTGGATGCTTGACATCAGGTATTGTTAGAAACAGCTCTGATTGACTATTACCCCGAAATGCCAAAATAATTTATGCTGCATACAAATTCATGCAGGTTTTGCCATTGACAGATCTAAATATGTCAACTAAACATGGATCATTGTGTGCTGTGTTTCTTGCCTGAAGCATAGCAACAGGAATCTTGTTCAAGGCCGCAATGAATTTAAAGTTGATGAAGAAAACCTTTCACTAGAGTTTGCTATACACTCTATGACGCTGTGTATCTGTGAACTATGTGCTGGACAGTTCTACAGAAGCGACACTGATGGACTTTTCATTGAGGAATTTTTTAACAAGTACAGTTCCAAAGCTTTCAAGGACTGACTGTAGCCTGCGGGCAGATGTCTCCTACTGCAAACCATTTATTTGTGAAGCTTACAAAATGATTTGTTGTTATCACCAATTATCTCTCAATCTGTGAAACCTCAAAGGGCTACTTTTAAATTAATGATTGTACATGATTGTAAGTCTTCAGAGCAAGTCAAATGAAAAAAGAACAACACAGTTTGGGAATAATTGTACTAGATCGTCAACTTCTCTTGTAAAATGAGTTATTTTGGATTAACATGTTTTGGAACCTCCAATGGTCTGTTGACCAGGAATTCGTGGGTGTAATCAGTGTAAAAAAATGAGTAAACTAGCAGTAATCGGAGATCATGGAGACGCGTTTGAAGGAACTTCCGGCAGAAATGAGCCCCTGAAAAAACCAATAGGGGCGGCCATTTGGAAGACTGTCTACCAAAAAATCTCAAATTTTACTGCATGTAAACCACAGGACAACCAACACGAACCAAATTAGAATTGCGTTCTTCGAACGCGATAAGTATTGTTGTTGTTGTTGTGCCGGATCTTCAGACTATTCATTTCTTAATACAATGCAGTATAAATCACAGTGAATTCATATTATTTGTGTTTGATACTATCATACCATGAAAGAACAATCTACTCTACAGATGTAGCTCGAAGAACATAAATCTAAATGTAGGTAGTTCTGAGAATAAAAGGACAAAGGGGCTATTAATAAGAGGACTATAGAATCACTACAAGAAAAAAATTACTTGAACATGTAGATCCAATGTAAAATCCCCCCGCGAAGAAAAACATTCCCCAAAAATGGAATTTTGCAGGTCCTGTACTTTTTGTGGCAAATTAGAAATTTCTGTACTACTGAGCGAAAAAAAAAAAAAATTGGAAAAAGAACTAGGGAATGAATCTTCACAGAGAGAGATCCTGGTGAGACATTAGGTGAAGATCATATCACAGCACAAGTCAGTCGAGATAATTTATGGAATATTTTAACCGAGAACAGCAGGATATGTTAACATGATTTGAAACGGCATTATGCAGACGTCCTTTTCCATGTGAAGCAAAGGAAGTAGGGGACACCTGCGTCTAGGCTAACATTATAAGTACCACCAAAAAATGTGCGATATCGTACTTCTTTATCCTGTTCACAGATCACTCTCCTAATTAAAATATGGAGCATATATATGGATGCTACTTTTACTATGACCAATGTTTCTTTGAAATTACTTTCTGGTGGGTTGAAAATGAAACAACATAATTTTTTCCCAGAAAATTCTCGCAACAACTAGAAATTATGTTTTAAAATGTGCCAAATAAAGATAGTAAATCGACATAGTTTACAACCCACACTTAATAAAAAAAAACTTTATTTTATCTGAAGTTCAAGTGTTACATTCCTTGTTTTGATTTTTTAGCCATATCTTTTTAGTCACACTGTGATTATCTCTGAAACTTTTCTTTAAACAATATTGAAAACATGAATACATTTAGAAAATATTTGAGTACTTAATGTTAAGGTCAAGGTCTGGGCCACTGCCAATGTCAAAAATTATCCAAAAAGCATAAGCTTAACAATAGGAAACAAAAAACATACAAATGTATTATCTAACAAAAAATAAAACAGGAATCCAGTTTATGTCTGGTAACTTAGGATAAAATATCTTTAACAAAGTAAGTAAGTAAGTAAGACTTTATTTAAAGTGTCAAGATCCATTATAAGCGTGCAATTTAAAAAGTACATTTCCAACCTCCCCTGAAACTTAATACATCAATTTCCTAATACAAACAGCCAAGTTTGAAATATCATAAGACACAAATTCAAATAAATCATTTCAGAAGCAATTTTTAGATAATTTTCTGCAAAACATTTTTATATCGACCACAAGTTCACCAAGGTCAGTCTGTATCTTTTATTTTTAGTACTGGTAAATTTATCTTTCATCGTAATTATTTGTCTATTTTTGCAGCTTTGACAAATACAATATCTGGCAATGTCACTGGATAGGAATGGCTCTTATCCAAGAGAGGCCACTGTTAATTCATTTTTGATCATCTACCAACCGGATGGAGTGTTATTAGCACGTCAAGGTCAGGGGAAGGTCTTAAGTATTGGCGTTACATTTTGGGTCTAATGTGGCTCAAACAACTTGAGATCTGACAAATTTGTTAACTGCAGTACATGTATATACGCTGTGTCTGGCACAGATAAGTCGAACCTTTCAACATCTTAAGTGATCCGACAGCCGATCCAACAGCTCGACAGCGTTTTCAAGGTCACTGCCTCGGGTTAAATTCTGTCTCGTTAGGTACCGATCGTCAATAGAGGCACGTACAGCAAGCAAGAGAGAGAAAGCCTCATCTATTTTGTCCTAAGCACGTGTTTCTGGTCGATTCTGGCTCCGATTTTATTCATTTATACCGTGACAAATGCCGAATACCAGCATGGGGTGTAAGAATTAAAAATAAGAGTTCTACGTCAAACGTAAACAAAACTGCGACATTGAACCTTTGAACTTGGGGATATCGCTCATGATTACGTGCGTCCGTCAACTCGACATTAACAAAGCACATTTTTTGTCTGGCAAAATAAAATAATAATGGATCTCCTTGACCCAAGAAAATCTATTAAAATGAAAGCTAGATATATTCAAATCGAAACATTATTACTAGGAAACTAGATGCTTTTATTAGAAGGCGAAAAATAGGAATAAGTTCTAAGCTTGTACCGTTTGCAAAATTTGAGGGGTTCTGATCTCTTCTGTCGTCATAATAAAATAAACTGTCAAATCGGAAATAGAAATATTAAAAATCTAAAGGGGGTCAAACTATAATAAATATAACATTTGAAAAAAATGATATTACGATTTCGACTTCGCGATTAATTTTAGTTTTGAGAAGTCACACAATCTTCAATTGAATTGAAAATCGACATGAAAACAAAAATAGTAACACCATACATTCTGATGACACTGACCGGTAAAATAAAAGCAAGTCTAAAATAAAAAGACCCTACCTTCGTTCGATTACAGGACAACACAGAGGACTCCTCGGCGTAAGAAAGTAATAAATTGCGATCATTTGGGTGTCGAAAGTTCGTTTCCCGTCTGATCAGAGCGCGAAGAACGCTCGACTTTCTTCGTTCCGACCGCATCGCCCAGCTGAATTCCTTGGGGGAACGATGGCCAAGTTGGGACGTACGAATTCAGTTGTCTTTTTACTTCTCACAGCAATCGACCTTCAAGAAGATAAAAGAAGTTACGTCAAAAATCCATTTTCAGATGCAACGAAATAAACGCCGAGAAAGGAAAAGCCTTTTCGATTGAACAAACACCGCTCACCACCCACGTATGAAAACGATGACAAAAAAATCCTTGAACGGTAGCGAATGTGCCGGTGGTATGTAGGAAATGTCCGAATGTGAAGAATTCTTCGAGGGATACAGATCCTTCAAGCATCACTGTCTCATGTAGAACCTTTCAAATCGTCGAATTTCGACATCGAGGAGTTTTTTTCGTTTCTTTATGTCTGTAAAACAAATGAGGTTTCCCGCCAGTGTTGTACAGACTGCTTGCCGTCAATATAGAATGCTAACGTGATATCGCGTGCCACTATCCTTTATATTTGACGCGGGAAACCGCTGACTGCGTTGTTTATAAAACCGCGTTTTCTTGATCAGCGGTCGGATTATTAGATGGAACGCATGCGTTGTTGAAAATTTGACGTGGCTTTCCCGGCGAGACAAAATATTTAGCAAGAAATGGAACCAAAAAGTGAACACATTTCATTATAAAACATCGAAAAATGCTTCCCATAACAGACTACCAAAGTAAGAGCTCTCTGCTGCTTTTTAAGTTTTTCTTGCTTGTGTTTCTAATAATTTTATGCGTATTTTTTTGTGTGCAGAAATCGGCATTGGAGTGTCTGGTTTTGGAGTATTCTTTCTCTTTCTTGGTGTATTGTTCTTTTTTGACAAAGGTCTCTTAGCTATTGGAAATGTAAGTTAGTTCTCATCATTTCTTTTACCTTTTATGAGATTCTGTGATACTTGCCTTTACTAGTTTTTAGTTCATTATAAATGAAATAAAATTAAAAAATGTAATAGCTAAAAGCTTAAACGATTTTATTGCACCAACCTTGTAATTTGACTTATAGTGACAATATGTGTGATTCACATAATCAACTTATCAGAAGCTATCCCAGGGGTACAAACTGCAGGACATAGGCAGGCACAGGCATCCTAAGGGTTTTTACACATTTGTAGCCAGTGTTTAGGCTAGGAATGAGAGAATGGGGGCCAGATCACATTTGCAAGAGCCTCAGCCTCAGGATTCACAATTGCTTGGTCGTTTGTGGCCATGCTTGAGAACGTAACAATGAGTGTGTTGCGCATGGTTTGCCTTATTTGGAAATTCTCAAGGGGTGGTAGAAGGGCAGCAATTTTACCAGGCCCTTGCTTCTTATAGCAAACGAAAGAGTTTTTAAAGAGTTCTGAATTTTGAATTCACAATATAATAACTCATTGAGGGCACCCTGGAAAAGGCATGCAAAAATCAAACCAAAATCGAAATGTGGAAGCAAAGAATTGTAAATCGAACTGAATGGTCATAATCACGATTAATCAAGAATTTGATTAAATGTTACACCACTAGAGGCTGCACTGATCAGCGGAATTACCAATAAAAGTTTACAGCCGATGGAAGGAAGGAAGGAAGAAGTGAAAATTGGCATGTTTGTCCCTGTCTGCTACAACTTGTTCATTATGCTTTCTGTATTCACAAGTTAAAAGTGGGCGTCACTTAGCTTGTTTTGTTAGTTAAAAGCACTTAAAAATAAAATTAAGGGTGTCTTTAACAGGTTATACTGTTACTATGGTAACTTGTGAAGTCATAAGAGACCATAACTTGTTCACCAATGACTGGGCATTTGTTTGATACCATTATTGTAGCAATAACTGATAAAGAATATTATTGTATTATTGATCCATCAAAGTACAAGTGATGGAAAATGCTGGGAACTGTTATAATGGTTTGCAGTGCATAGTGGTAGATTTGTAACCACTTTTATTGTGATATCATGCTGTGACATCAAAAGCTAGTTGATTCTGTAAAAAGTACATCGGGGCTGTCAAGAGTAGTTGGAAGCAAGCTATTCTTGGTTTTCACTTACGTCATATCAAATAACAGGGCTTGACACTAACGTTTGGCACTACTTTCCATTGTGGAAAGTAATTGTATAATTTTACTTTCCATGGTAAAACTTTCCTTTCCAAAAAATGTGGGACCACATAATTCATTTACCAAGCAAATAATGTGTAGAAAATGTATGTTATGCTTAGCTAGACAGCCAACTGAACTAATTTTGCCATTCTTTCTGGAATCCACGGCCAAGCAGCTTTCTCTTCCCTTCATACCTCTCCTTAGCTGTTTCAGACATCACATCACTGCTTGTTTGTTTTTTGTCACCTTGATTAGAATTGCCTTGTTCTCCGCCTTCTTTGTCGTTTTTATCTTTCCTAGTGAATCCAAATGCAAACAAACTCATCTCTACGCGCGGCAAATTCAAAATGGCAGATGAATCACCATGAGCTTAGTTCCTAGGCTTGCACAGCTTACAGTGTACCACTTACAATCCAAGATGGTGGCCATCAAACGATGCGTGTTGAGCATGGAGAATACTCTGCTTTTGCAAATGAGTAATTGCTCTCTAATAATGTGTGGTACTTTTATCATTTCATTCATAATACTGTTAGGACTAGTAGACAAAAAAATACTTTCCACGTCTGCTAAAATTTACTTGCCAATCGGGAAAGCATTTTCGCTAAATTTTCGATTTTTACTTCCCATTAATATATTTTACTTTCCATTGGAAATAGGGTAAGTGTTAGTGTCGAGCCCTGAAATTCAGAAGCATTAAACAATAGATTTTGATTCCAAAATGTTTATGGAATTGTAGAGAGTTTAAAACTACACATCTTGGCCAAATTTTGAAGCGCAAAAGCATTTCGTTCAAGAGTTATAGAAGAACGAATATTAGACATTTTTAGTAAGAAAATGTTTGGAGCGGCCAAAAATTCAAATTCGAAGTCTTAATTACACGAAAAATCTCATCACAAAATATTGTATTCACTATAAGTGCCATTTAATCGGCTTATAAACATCTATAGTGCCAAAATAACTTTGAACTGGTTCAATTTTATTTGTTTTCACGGCTTATCTGAAATAGCGTGGCGAATTGCGTGACACATTTAAAACCTTTATAAATCGGAAGCAAAACATCGTTAATTTGTGAAAGATTATAACACTGGTATCCACATACCTTGTTAGAAACAGCTTTGTAGGATGTATACTTTAGATTTTTGAATTTTTATGACGTTATGTGAAAACCAAGAATGGTTGTCGGGAACTGTGGTGAAATGACTAAAAGAAAACCATGGGAGGCTACATGTATCTTGAGTTTATGACCACCCATTCTGCATGTGTACATGTAGCTGCCAACCTCAATGTCTAATAACAGCCCTGTGTAATGTTTGAAAACTGTTGAAAAATAATATTCTGTGCACTCATACATGAACTTATTATCACTTTTGCTTCTGAAAAAGCTTCTTTGATGTTTCCTGAGACTGTCTCTTGAGTGAATAGGCTGTTTAATGTATTTACAGCCATGCTCCGTCACGCATGACCAGTAATCTAGAGAATGAAATGAACATTTGAATATTTCTTTGTAACGTCCGAGATTTGAATGAAACCTTGAAGATCTCTGTGGAAAACACTTTGAAAGTCACAAATTAACGGAAAATAACTTCGCTGCACGCATAAAAAAACTTAATATTGTTCGGATATGTAACATTTCAAACAAAATAATATTTTGTTGCTCTTTGTTTCTGAAAATGCAGTAAAACTGTCACGGGAATTCTGAATCTCGGAATGAATTTTCAAAACTGACGCGTAATCTTGAAAACTCCATTCAATTTTCAAAAATACTGGTCACGCGTGACGGAGCATGGCTGTAAAAGAGGCTGTGAATTGTGAATTAGTCCTGAAAACCCCTTTGGGGAGCGACTAATAAAATGTATAGTATTGCATTGTAAGGATACTGTAGGTTCAAGCTTTAAAATTGGGAAGTAACAGTGTTCAAATTTAGTCTATGAAGTTGCTGTTCTTACACTTAGTAATAACTTAGGATTCAAACTGCTTCAGTTTTTCTATTTACAAGTATAACAATAATCAATTTAGTGCAGACCTGTGAGAATGTAAAGCATGAAAAATAAGTATGATCCCACTTCTCACCACAGCCTTTTTTGAGTATATATTTCTATAATAAAGAGAACAGATTCTTGTTGTGTAGCTGGAAAAATTAATGGTCTCTGCCACTACTAGTCTCTACTATATACATTTATCAGGCCAACTCATTTCCTGATAATTTTAATGAAAAGCTTATTAGATTTTCATAATTCTATTAGTACAATGTTTACATACATATCATGATGCACAGGTTTTCTGAGATAAAGTTTATTTTTTGGCAACAGGCTTCTTTTTGGTATTTTAAAAGTTTCTTTTTGTTTGCTGAAATCTTTGAACTTGATCAGTTAATTTCATTTTACTTTTAGTACATTATTACCAAACATGTGAAAATATTCGCACAATTGTCTGCATTGCAAACTAATATTAAATTCTATTTTCATGCAACACTGTCAATTCAGTGAAACCCTTAAATTGCTGTTATTTAACATACATATATTTTCACATATTTCAAATTATTAAACATAAAGCATGCACCCATCCTTAACTGTGCCATCAATGCAAAATGTTTCTTTATTAGGCTGAAACAATTGTTCAGTTTATTATTGCTATATATCCTGCATCACATCTTGATAGAAAAACATGGTCCCATATGCAAAATAGGGACCGTAAGTCTTAAAATAGAATAAAAATGTCTTGGATAACAGGAAGCCATAAAGCAGATCATGGCAAAATTTTGTTGGATAACAGGAAGCCATAAAAAAGCAGATGGGCAGATGTCCAAGTTATTGCACTTAAGGTGTGAAACATGTTTTCCATCTCATCTAAAGTTGACATTATCAGCCCCACAGAGAGTAAACAAGTTTAGGTTCTCACGATCTGACAAACAAAGCCTTGTCAGATCTGTAATGCTTAGAAATCCTTGAATAGTACAAATTATTTGTTATTATTGTACGTGACCAAAATAATGACTTATCCCCTTGGCAATAAATTGTAAAAGAAATCCTACAAAACTGTTGTGTGATATGATACCTGTGTTTATGTAGGTTGTAAAGGAAATGCCTCTGGGAAGGCTCTGATAGGAACTCAGGCAATATTATCTTAAATAAAGGAAGTTATGGTATTGAAATAACTGGGTTTGAATCAAAGAAAAATGACAAAGTTCAGACAGTAAACCTCCCAAGTGATAGTTAAATTGCAGCTATATTATCAATATGTTATTATTATGCCCACACATATAGAGTGTATAAGGTTAAAAAGGTCGGCCAATCTGCGAGGGTAATCATTCCTATTATATATTGCACTGGAATGCTATAATTTAATTATTAATAATTGTATTAAATTATTTTTACAGTAAATCATTTTGTGCTTTCATCAAACATCTTTTCAAGTCTATTTTAGTGAAAAATGTTGTAATAATATTATTGATGTTAACCATATTGTGACCTGTAATGTGACACTATTTTTAGTTTAATGAGATAAAACTTTCACTGCCAGAATCCCTGTAAAAAATTATGAAGTGCAACCATTCAAGCTTTCACTGGTGCTGTTTGTTTTTCAGTTTAAGTAATTTTGGATTTCAAGCATCGGTGTTTTGGTCTTGAGCATTTTGAAAACTGATTTGAAGAGTTAATAAAAAAAAGAATCACTAAATATATTTTGGTTTTTATTAACAGATGCTGTTTATTGCTGGTTTAGTACTCTGGTAATTGGATTAGAAATAAGTTGTTATTTTTGTTTTTTATTTGCAGATACTGTTTATCGCTGGTTTAGCTCTGGTAATTGGATTAGAAAGAACTTTTAGATTTTTCTTTCAAAAGCACAAGCTCAAGGGGAGCTCATGTTTTCTTGGTGGAGTGGTAGTTGTTCTATTTGGTTGGCCTCTTATAGGAATGATCATAGAAGTGTATGGATTTGTACTTTTGTTTAGGTAAGTGGTTTACATTGTCATAATACATATTTGCAAAGCAATCTGTATGATTCCGTGATTGTGCATGCAGACCTGCCAACTCTCTCTGAGGGGGGCATTGGGGGGTTCTGAACACCGCAATACCGCGAAAAAAATTGACAAATACCGTAGTATCGCAAAAAAAATTGCCAAATACTGCAATACATCAAAAACCTTGTCAAAAATCGTTAGAATACCGAAACCGCTACTCTGTTCATTAAATTTTGCGCAAATATCTGCTTAGATTTTGTTTTTCGAATGTTAAGGCAAGTTAATGACTTTTAATTGGTTGTAAAACGACCAAAGTGTTATCACCTTTCATGTAATATAAACTGGCGTGACGGATTAGAGGATCTAAGAGCTTTTTCGAAGAGTTTTCGAAACGACTAGTTTGACAAGGACGACAAGAAACTGAAAAAGGATCAAAAAGGGTCGTAAAACATTGGAGGATAATTTTTAAAACCGACCAAAACGCTAAAAAACGGAATCCCGCAGGTTTTGGGAATACTGCAATACCGCAATTTTATATTAGAATTACCGAAATACCGCATGAAAAATTGCCCAATACCACAATACCGCAGACCCCAATGTCCCCCTCCTCTCTCTCTCTCACACACATTGCATGTGATTTATACAACTTCCAGGTCTAGTAATAGTTGTGATAAGTGTACTGTACAGTTAAGGTGAAGTAATACGGCACAATAATCATGTAACTTGTCGTGCAACAATGTTGCATTGCAGGTTGTAGTCCTGATGTGTGCGTATTACCACCTACGCATGCAACATATGCACAACATCAGGGCTGCAACCTGCAATTGAACATTGGTGTGTGACAAGTTGCACGATTTCATTGCCTGTATTACTTCACCTTTATGCTATTCTAAGACAAGACATGAACAGGACTAATCACATTAGCAGCAGATGCTTAAAAATTGGTCCATGTATGAATGCAAGCGAGAAAAACAGTATAATATGAATTGGAATTAGTTAAGATAAATGAGGCCCTTTTAGGGTAAATTCTGACAAGTTACATGTCGTCAAAACAGCAACGTCAGCAAAAGTTAAATGATGATGACAACAAGAAGCTTTGGTGAAATTGCAAACTGGCGACATGCAAACAAAGTAGGGATATGCTCACCCTCCCCCTCTTACAGAACCTCATAAATTGGATGACTGTTAGGAAAATATTTCATGTTGTCGGGTTTCACTGTTACAACAAATAAATCATCTCTTGTGTATTATTTTGTTCTTTGGGGTTTTTATCACCGTGAATGGCAAGAAACACTCCAAAGTACAAAAGAATATGGAAGAGGTGAGTTTATTTTATTCATTTTATTGAATTTAGAATTTTGAAATTTTGCCCTGCTTAACACACATTCAAAATCTTATTATATAATTTATTCCTCGTACAATGTCTTATAAAGCTCTCAAATTGTCAACAGCTTCCAGGTAACAAAATTTTTGAACTTACCCTGTGTACCATCTGCTTATTAAAGGTGTCCATTTAATACAGGTTTGACCGTATTACTTTGTCAGAAAAAGTGATCAGAGACTCATAGGTTCTGTTTATTTTTAGTGGTTTCTTTCCAGTTGTTATTAACTTTTTAAGAAGAGTACCAGTTATTGGAAATATACTCAACTTTCCAGGAATTAGCCAGGTATGTAAACAAGGCAAAGGAATTAATATCTAGTTAAATCAACTTGCTCCTTGCAGATGCCTAGCTATTACAGTCAACTCCCACCTCATGGATACCTTGCTGTTGTGGACACCCAGTTAATATCAACAGAAGTTGAAGTTGAAGTTGTTTTCCTTACTAATATGTCTTGTCAGTAACTGTGCTCACACTGTGGGTAAAGTAAAAGTAAAGTCGTACTCGGGCCACGATGGCCCACACGGCTGGAGCTTAACCCGGTTTCCGTAGCATGAAGCAACTAGGAATATTGCTACTCCCCCCTGGATGGGATGCTGGGATGCTAGTCCATCGCAGGGTTACCCCCAGCATTTTGTCGCCGGTACCCATTTATACACCTGGGTGGAGAGAGACAGTGTGGAGTAAAGTTTCTTGTCTAAGGAAACAACACAACGGCAGAGACCAGGCTTCGAACCACCGACCTTCAGGTTGAAAGTCCAACGCGCTAACCACTAGACCACCGTGCCGCCCACTCACACTGTGGGTGGCTCCTCCTAAAATGGTCTACAATTAGTATAGGATTTAATGGAGCCGAAACCAATTGTGGAATTGCACGCATTTTGGGCATCCTACTGATGAACAGTTATGAAATTCAGATATATTTAGTAGCCACATTTATTTGTGGTCTGTACCTTTTGAATTAATTCATGATCTATCCTGTCTGTCCTCATGGAGAATAGGGCCATCAGTCCTTCTCCTCCTCCATGTTGATATATCTCTGACTACAGTCTCTGCTTCTATCCAGGTTCTAAATCCCAGCTGTGTCCTTTCTTTATCAATGGTTCTCAGCTAAGTCTCTCTTGACAGTCCCCCAGACACTTGCCTTCGAGTGCCCATGTTAGTGTGATCTTGGGGTTCTTGTCAGGTGACATTCTTAAAACACCATTTTCTTCGCCTGTATCTTACTTGCTCACCCATAAGATTTATTACAGATGCTCTATTGCAGTCACCAATGCAAATAGTGGTCTTAAACATGTCCATTAAGCCTATGATATGTGGTTCAACATTTGTTGATCAACATCTACGGGTAATGCCCAATACCGATGTGGCCATCGTTCCCTTTTTAGTGGCATTAGTAGGCCGAAGCACCCTTTGTAGTACTCTGACTTTGTCACTTTTAGCTACTTCCCACAAGCCTCACATTTTCATGACTTGTTATCTTCACCTGGCATCCCTGAGCCCAAGTATTTGCTATGTCATACTAATGAGGCCTAACAAGACCCTAGGGGTATTGCCTTCTACCAACGTGGCATAGTGCTCTATTTAGTGGCTTTGCTATACGAATGTTTTTTGTGCCGTATGTGATTTCATCTTAGACTTTAATACTCTAGTACATTTTTTGATCATTGGGGTATAAATAAACCATACTTTTGGGAATTCAAAATTCCTAGTTGATGAATAAAGGCAAGGTTCATGTCATGCCAGAAATTGTCACTGATGGCAAAACCTATATGAATCGAAGTTTTTTATTATTTGTATGTTTGCTTACTTACTGGATTCACAAGTATCACTAATTGTATCTTTTTGTTCATTTTCAGATAGTGGGTAGATTAGCAGGAGATGGCAGTAACTCCATGGTCTAAATCAAAATATAAAACACAATATTTGCTGGTCAGTGGTGTATTGCCATGGGAAGCCGCTTCTAGACTGGAGATAACTGTTACGGTTGAGCTGCGATATTATTTACTTATATTCAAAGAGATTGTGACTCACTGAGTGAATCTTGTCCTTGACCATTTCAGTTCATTTGAGGACTGTTCAACTATTCATGCAGCTAGCTCTAGAAACATCTAGTGCTACTTATCTTAAACTCCTTTTAATTTACACTGGCATGACTATGTGTATAATGCAACCATTGCCATTGTTATTAGACATTATTCAAAATGTCTGCCAGGTACATGTATAATGTGAACAGATACTAAGTATCATCAAGTCCAGTGAACGCTCTCTCTAAGTCACACACACCTGGGACTAGTTCTAGCTGCCCATCTTAAAGAGAGTTTAGTTACAGTCAAACAAGTGAAATTCAACTGGAAACAGCCAATCACTGGTGTGTGTCTTTGGGAGGTGTCTGCCTTATAGGGGTGTCTGCTTTGAGAGCTGATTATAATTTATTTACTGGTTTATTTCTGGTATTGTCATATTCTGGTATAGCAACCATGATGGTGTTCAAAAGGAGAATGCTAATAATAATATTATCTGAAAATTATTATTACCTTGAATTGAAAACTACAGCGATGGAACTCCTTAAAATAATGCGTTCTAAAATTGCAAAATGCACAAAGGTTTCTATGACTGTATACGAGCATCTTTAAACAGTTATTATTCAAGCATCTGTAAATTTTCCATTAGAATTACCCAGCAACTGACTATTGATAAACTAGAAATCTAATTGGCTACATTTTCGTGGTTTTATTTTTTTACAGACCACCACGACAGCATAAAACTTTGGTCTCCATGGAGACCCTGCTGGAGTTAAAACCACATTAGATGTTTCGAAGTTATAGAAATTAAAGAGTTAATTTTATTTTGGTAAAGAGAAGAAACAAATGGATTTAACTTTAGTGTGATCTGCTGTTCTCTTTTGAGCCATCAAAATCCAAGACATCTTACTCAAACAATTATCTAGCCATTTTACAATTAAAAAAACTATTTATGTTCTGTACTAAAGCGTGATTTTCATTTCTCGTGTTTTGAAAAAAAAATTATAAAGTTTTAAACTCCTCATGGAATTAAAAAAGTCCTTATTCACCTTCCCCTTCCCCTTGTGGGGGAGGGGTAAAGCCTACTTGCCACTACCCCATCCCCCATCGGAGGCTAGAGAGGGTATGGAGGGGTTTAAAAAATTGACAAACGACTTTTCATTTACACTGACTTTCCCATTGAGTATTGTTTTCTTTTAATGGACTTTTTGCCAGCATTGTACCTTTATTTCTATTTTAAATGGCCAGGCCAGGAGTAAATAAATATTTCACCTCAAATGTTTGGCGTCAGGAAATCCGTGTAGAATGGTATACTATGATGACGGCAAGGAGTAGAGATTGAGACGGAAGTGAAATTAAAAAAAACAAAGAGTTGAATATATTTGCACGATATATCGGTTTACAAACAGGTCTACAAAAGATCCGGCACTCTTCATTGGTTTTGCCCTCATTATAGTTTGTGTCTAGGATGGCCACCCTCGACGTGGCCTTTGTGGAGAGGTTTCAGTTGGAACATTCCCGGCATAGTAAATCGAACGTTCGGAAATCGAACTCAATCGAACTCAATCCGTGGATTGAGTTCGATTGAGTTTGGCAATCGAACGAAATCGAACACCGGACTTTCAGTGAGTTCGATTTCCGAACAAATCGAATTCAATCGAACAAATCGAACTCAATCCATCTGATTGTGTTCGACTGAGTTCGGAAACCGAACTCAATGGAACACAATTAAATGGATTGCGTTCGATTGGCTCTGGTTAACCTTTACAAAGCAAGCCCAAAGCAAGCCCATCAAAGCAGGTTTTTCTTGTGCTATTTTACAATTTATTCAATAACAGAAACCCCATTTATAAACTGTCCACGGCATAAGAGAACAGAACAGAACAGAGCAAAGCTATCATTATTCCCGCGGGCGTATTCCGAAATTGTTGTACCCTTTCCATTTTTAGCTAACTTACAATTGCGGCAAGACAACTCGAAGGGTTACTTTTATGCAAAAATACAATGACGTCAAAGCGGCATTCCTGGTAGCCTTTTACTACGCATTTGAAGCTTACAATCCACAGCGCATCTGAAGCCATTTCTGCGGAATTTCTTCGTTTACGAAAAACACGTGCGCTACACTCCGGGCTGAAGTAACTCGAGCTTCCAAGATCTGGTTATGGATTTTCAACGCCTGTTTTACACAAATCACGAGTTCGAAAATCGAACGTTCGATTGGGTTCGATTGATTTTTTTTCTTTTCGGCGAGTTCGATTGAGTTCGGCAATCCATGAATTGAGTTCGATCGAGTTCGATTGAGTTCGATTGAAATTTAGTTCGATTGGGTTCGATTTACTATGCCGGGAACATTTGAGTCATCGATTCGGTTCGGCGGTATTGAAAAAAAAAGACATGGTCATTTTATATTGAAAGGTGACCGTGAGAGGAGGTTCCACGATATTTCATTTTGTAAAGTACAAATCAACGCTTATCTATGAAGCCAAGGTCGAGAGGTACAAATGATTGCAGAAACTAAAACAATATCGATCTTTCAATTTATCAAACAGGAACTTCATTGAACCCCTTCACCAGCCCATGGAGACAAAATGTCTACTTCGGGTAGAAATCAATTATCTTGGTCTCTGAATTAACCAAGGTCAGATAGTACAAAAACTCATTAGTTTACCGACGGAGATAGACTATCTAATCACCGCTTCTAATGAAACGTGAAGTTTGGCTGGTTGGTTACACTTCTGCATGTTGAATAATCAAATCCGAGTACAAATGGCTACATAGAAAAACAAAATATATTCAAGATGCAACACAAAGGGTATTTCATGGGCTTCGGAAACTTCTGTTGGGTTAGCTATAGTGTTGTGATGTGGGTATTGTTTATTGCCTTTGAATCTTTTGTTTTATGTCATTTGGTGGTTGTAACATCAGAAACACCAGGAAACTGCCAAAACAAAGGAGGACCAAATGTCAAACAGCTATTGTTGAAGAAAAAGCTAAGAGACGATGATTTATCACTTCCTTCCTGCCTGCACATAGTGACAATCAAAAGCAAGGATCTTAAGAAAAACGTAAATATTATTAAGGTGTAAAACAAAAGGCATTGGATAAGCCAATGTCAAACGGCTACAATTATTGAAGAAAAAGCTACGTGGTGAGATTTTATCGCATTCTTTCTTTTTTCCTTCCTTCCTGCACATAATGGCATAATCAAAATCAAAGGAAGGATCTTGAAAAAACCAAGGTCACTCAAACAATACAAGTACTTGAATAGTCGAGAAGAGAGCAAGATCAATAGTTTCCCTCAATATTCCAATGCGCGATAATGAGTGAAGTACACATGGCATGGCTGCACACAATCAATATATACAGTACAAAATGACATGATCAGAGAATACTGTCAGACCAGTGAAATCCCCCTGGGTGATGGGGGTAGGGGAGTGGGGTACTTAACGGGGACGTGCGGTCCGACAGGGTATGGTTTTAAGTCTTTTAAGGCGTTTTTATCTTGAATGGAGTACTATCGATTCCATGACGTTTAAAATTACATAGCCTTATGCCTCAGAACAGTCTTCCCGACTATGTAGTGCAAGCATCGACCTTGGCCTCTTTTAAACAGAGGCTTGCCAGTCTTGATTACTAGACATGACCATTCTTTTACTTTATTTATATTGATTCTGTTGATTTGTTATATATTAAGTTTTAATGTTGTTGTTGTAAGTGTATACTTTTAACGCTTGTTAAAATCTTCAGAAGTGAAGGAGGTAAGTTGGATGAAAGAAGAAGAACTGCTATACATTACATATTATTTTTTTAGAAACTTCGCTACAAGCCGAATGTTGACTAGTATTTTGTTGGCGTTGATTTCCGTTGACTGCGCTATTAACCCGGGCTAATCTAGATTACTCTACAACAAAGCCAGTGGGTCAATTTGTAAATGTCTTAGACGGAGTCTCAAAAATCAGTATTCTGTCCCAAACAGGGTAGGAAAATCAGAAGGTTATGCCTTAAACAGGGTTAGGCCCCCCTCCCATGTGAAATCGCAAGCGCTATAAGGATGCAGGTGTCCAACTTCTCCTTACTATTTCAATAAATTGTCAAGAAGTCTCCCACTGTTTAGTGCTATAGATCAAAAATCTAAAAAAATAGGTTGGTAAATAAATTCTTAGCATCAACTCATTGTATGAGAATTTCAGGAGCCCATATTAATTTTATCCACCGGGTAGAGATTTAACAAATAACTGAAGAAGGTCATACCATGCTAAATATTGTCATAAAACACGACAAGCATTTCAAAACACAGGAGAAATAAGGAAACCTCGTTTCTCGACTATTTTCAAATGCCGGAAGTGTGTTTTTTTTACGATATAATCTCTTGACATTGTTAGAAATGGTTTGGCCTTTTTTGTACGCTTCATGATACCGAGATTTAGGCTTAAACGAAAAAAAAAACTGAATAAGCGAAGTTATTTTAAAATTGAACATCTTTCTTTATTCATCAAACTTTATGTCTTCAGGCTACTTTTTTCATCGAAATTGCTTACCTTCATTCTCTTGTTGTTTACAGAAATGTTCTCCGTAATTAAAATAAATTCAATGTAAAAGATCAAGAGAAAAGACTTAATAAGACACTTGGTTCTTCACTTACAACTTGGTATTCTCACAATAAAATACACGCTTTTCCACCACTTTCCATGGTATACAAAAAAATCAAATCAATTTATTTAAGTGTCAAAGTATTTAGTACACGAGCACTAATTGTGGACACTTTCCAGATGTAATT
Source organism: Cladopsammia gracilis (assembly GCA_022457155.1). NCBI lineage: Eukaryota > Metazoa > Cnidaria > Anthozoa > Scleractinia > Dendrophylliidae > Cladopsammia > Cladopsammia gracilis. Next base: position 1,327,937 of record JAJGOT010000026.1, on the reverse strand, counting down.
GGAAACTGATAAAACACGCGTACACGCTGTTTTAGCCAATCAGAGTGCCGGAAGCTTTAGACTGCGAGCAGCTACAGTAGCCTGCGTACGCCTGCCACGCAGGCTGGAACCGACAAGCGATATTCCCACGGAAAAGCGCGGAAACTCGTTCGCGAGCGCGTATTTCGCCTCATCCCGCGACGGACAACAGTAGTTATGGTCTGGCCAGCAGGCGATGACTATCAAGATTTTTATAGCGATAATATTAATTAAAAAAAAAAAACATTTCTCTTGTCTTAACTGTAAAAAAATAAAAATCGAAAACCGAGTTTTGCGCCAGAATTTAGCATTGGCGAGATCAATGATATTTGTCGTTTCGTCACTGACTCAACAATCAACAAGTTTTGGAAAATTAAAGAGCCTTCAAATAGCGGGCCGCATTCCCCCCAAAAAGAACGGTGACGCAGAAGTTATACTCCCACCGGACCGGGATTAATTTAATTTTTTTCTGTTCTTTCCAGGCTGTTTGGTTTTAAATGTGGTTAAAAATAAATTGAATCAGTACACCGTTCACTTACTGCGGATTCAGGTTGAGCGTTTAACGGTCTGAGTTGTCGCGTTCGTTGTCACGGTTGATTGATTGCGTTGCGAGGCAAAATGACAGCCGTTGCTAGGCGGGAATGACGACGTTCTGTCTGGGAAAAAGCATGTTGTCGCTCGTCTAGCGATTTCTTTTCTAGAAGAGTTATTCGCGTCTTGGATCTTACCAGTATCATGGCGATTGAAATCAAGATAGAATACTCCTACTATTCTATAAAAAGAATAACTCTAGTACTTTTTGTTGAGGAAGACCTGATGGTATATACTTCATTGTAACACACCATATAGGGATCCTATCATATAGGGATCCTAAAAACTCATTTTAAAATGGTTAGCTTTTATTTACTGTTATGGGTAGTGATATCCATAACAGTAAATAAAAGCTAACCATTTTAAAATGAGTTTTTAGCCCTAAGTAAGTGTCGGATTCTTTGACGTGCATAAATTAAAACTACCATGAAGTATATACCGACCTGATGAGCCTAGAATACAGCGCGTTTGTAGAAAGAAAGAACGTCTTCATTCCCGCCTAGCAACGGCTGTCATTTTGCCTCGCAACGCAATCAACCAACCGTTACAACGAACGCGACAACTCAGACCGTTAAACGCTCAACCTGAATCTGCAGTAACACGTGAATTCGGCTCAAACGCATAGTCATCAGTAGATGTTCCGGTTTCTAAGCCTCATGCTTACACCTTTCTCCATTCCCTAACCCCGAGCCCGGGAGCTTACTCGCAGGCTTGGCGATACGACGTTTCGATGAATCCAACATCACAAGTAGAGAGAGACAACTTAAAAAAAATTAATGGGGCTATTTTCGGGTGGCATTTTGTGTCTTAGAATTTTGCGAACCATTTGCACCAGAGGGAGTGTGTGTCTATTATTGGAAGGAATTTTTTGTTGTATAAATAAGGGGGGCTTAGATTTTCAATTACAGTATAGTTATTTGTGACATATTGTATTTTTAGTGTAGGATAGTTTTAGAATTAAGCATTTTGTAAAGTTGCGCAATTCAGTTTATTCCGCAAAGTGACCTGTCTATCTTATTTTCGGGTGAGCTTATTTTCGGAGGGAGGGGGGCTATTTTCGGAGGTTTACGGTAGTTGATTCGGACTTCGCCCTCATCAACTATTACGCGATAGAAATCACTCAAGCTCATAATCTAATTGTTAAATATACCTTTTTAAAATGAAAGGAAATTTTCAACAAATTACAGTTTTGTTAAAGGAAGCTGAAATGCCAATTAATAAGAAAACGCCATTTGTCTATTTCAGCCAGCCTCAACCGGTCAAGACATGAGGCGGTTTAAAACGCCAGAAAAGTAGTTAAAATAAAATACTGAACTATGGAAGGCTCGATTAAATAAAAGTACTGAATTGTAACCGCAACCCGTTGAAAGTTCGATTCAGCAGGTTCAGTAAGCTTGGCTAATTCCCGAACGTCCTGCAAAATTGCACGGTAAAATTATCGCTATTCGAAGGGTTACTTACAAAAAGTTAAAACAGTTTTTAATGCAAAGTTTCGAGACCAAACAATAGTATGGGATTTTTTTTTTTCGCGAAGCTTCAACAATGCGGCGTGAAACAGTAACGAAAATGAAAGCCACGCGTAATGAAAGACATTTGAAAAGGTAAGAAAAATTTAGCCCTAATCAGCCCTAATCAGGGTATATATACGCCGGATTTCTTCTTGAATTTTTCTGCAAAAATTGCCTTTTTAAAGTCCACTACTCCAGTCAAACTCTCAACATTTAATAATAATAACAATACTACTACTACTACAACTAATAATAATAATAATAATAATTTTGTACTCGGAGAAACTGAAACCAAAAAACGGATGAAAATTGGATGAAGCTGACAGCCCCTTTTTAGATGAAGTGGATCTTTCAAATAACCTTTGTACATACATTACAGTATCCGCCAAAAAAAAAACAGAAATATTGCCTTGAATTTCCGTCACATACGGCTGTCAATTAAACGACGAGAAAAAAACGGATATTTATCTTTTTACCGCATATGATTACTAAAGCATTTAGACTTCCTGTGTGTCGTGTACCGCCCGAATATAAATATAGTGTTTTGGACGTTGTCTGTTTTGCATCGACTTCCTCAATTCACCAAGGACGAAATAATTCCTGAGTAATGGTTGTTTGTAGATTCTTGTAGCATTGCTATGAATATGTTTGAAGCCAGTCAACTAATGTTAGTTGTTGTCGTATGGGCGTCACGTTTTAATCAGGTTAATTGCGATGTTTACAAGAACCTGACGGATTTCGACGAATGTAGACGAATGTGCCAAACGCTGGATGAAACGAAGGTCGGGTAGACTAACTTTTGTGCTTTAAATTTAAAACAGAGAGATCATTCGAATCTAGTTTTATTTTTATGAGACATTTTGTGTACTTACTACTGACAATTCTTCAGCTTGGAAGAGTTGAGAGAATTATTTATTTAAATAAGGAAATGTAGCTAAGAGAACACTTATCAGAGATAGTGAAATATTTCAAGACCAGAAGTGTTTTAATACAACAAAGAACACACTGTCACTTCAATTCATGGAGCTTATAGCAAAAATCTATATTAAAGAAAGTGTCTGACGAAATTTTAGTTTAGTGCCGGATCGAAGTCAGATTCGTTCACTGACTGGGAATATTTTCATGTTTTTAATAGTAGGATCAGTCATGATTGACCGCCACGTTAGCCGTGTATGATACAAGTCACGTATTTTTTCTCGGTGTTTCGAGGTCTTTCGACTCTTCTTTTTCTCTCATCATTGATCTTTTAGGACTATTTAACAATCTTTTCTTTTATCATTATATTTTTAAGCTCCCTTTTATGCGTTACTTAGACTTGCTGAATTTTTATGGAAATTTTGGGAAAATGACTTCAGAACTGTCTCGCTTCAGTTTCTGTGAAAAACACACACACACATCAGGAAATCTTAATGACCCTTTCCGGTGGTGATTTGAAGCAATTATTATTGTAATATATGAAACGTTTCCGGATCCTTCAGAGCCAGATTTAATTTTAAAAATAATGTTAAGATTCAGACTAGCTAGGCTATTCATTTTGGGGGTTTATTGCTTCAAGCATAAATTTAATGACCGAAAAAGGTAAAACGCTTGTTCAGTCGAAGTTATTGCTATCTCCTATATTAGAGTTATTTCCTTATCCTAACTGTCAAAAATGCTACAGCAGAAACATGCATAACTTGCGCTTATACTGACTCATATGCTTATTTTCGTTACTTTAAAATATTCTTGGTCTTGTCTCTAAACAGCTTGCGGCATCCTGTAAGAAAGAATGCATGTTAAAGACAAAAGGTTAGTGAATTGAGACTACAGCTGGTATGGATACTGAACAATTGCTTAACTGTACGCCGGAGTTGTTGGTCGCGGATGTTTGGTTGCTACGCAATAACAGGAACTGTTGGACTTATGGCTTCCTGTCGTGCACAGTAGTCAGCTCAAATCTTATCTAACACGGAACACGCGGCGATCTAGCGCTAAAGTATGCTCTCCCGTGATGCCACTTCTGCTCAGCAAAAATCACTGATGCAGACAATATCAGAATGTATTAAAAGCTGAATGATAAATTAATGAAACTGAAAACGCTATTGCGCGTTTTATGTTCCAGCAAAATGAAACAGAGCGAACACATTTCAGCTTCGAGATAGATCGGTGAAACAGTTAGCCTGCAGCAAACGGTAGCCGACAATTGTTTTCTCTTTTCTCTCAAGCATAATATGGAGTCTGAGAAAGAGAATTTCGTACGTGCAAAAGTCATCGTCGGGCAATGGAAGCGCGGATTCTTATTCACCGGCCCTGCGCTTGTTACGCTTCGAGACTGAAGAGGGGCTGGTCTTACTTTAGGTCAAAATATAAAATATCAGCAAGACCACAGCGACAAACCGTTGAGAGGTGCCGGATCTCCCAGGATCAGTACAATAGTTACTTGTAAAAAATCAGAAAACGGCAAACTGATCCTCACGGCAAGGCGATGAAAGAGTAAACAAAAGAATAAAACAAAATATATATATTCAAACAAATTTTCTTTTAGTTTTATCTTCATTTTTCTGTTAGCCCCTGAAGAAGGTTTGTTTTCAAACCGAAATATTGGGCAAATTTGTTTGAATATATATATTTTGTTTTATTCTTTTGTTTACTCTTTCATCGCCTTGCCGTAAGGATCAGTTTGCCGTTTCCTGATTTACTTTAGGTCGCCAGGGAAAAGGGGAAGAGGAGGAAATCAGTTCTGAGAAGCGGGATAAAAGAAGAAAAATCTTTAAACTTCCGCCTCTGCATTTGATATGTACGCTTATGAAACATTTCACCTTGCTTGCGAAAGAATAGCCTCAAGAAAAGTTGGATGATATGACATTTTTTATTAAAAACCTTCAATTTCGTAGTGTTAAACCAAGTATATCACCCTTACGGCTATTTCATGCAACTATTACTGAAGCTGAAAAGAAATGAAAATTATGTTTACATTATTTCAGAAAATGTCAATGCTACAGCTTCAAAACCATCACCCAAACTTTTTTTGAACTTTACAACGGCTTTGCCCCGCATATCACCAACAGCAGAAGTCTGGAAAAACGGTGAGTATTTATTTACAATGATAAGAAAACTATGACTGAGCTCGGCTCACTTAAAGGCGCGCGCACTTCTCGGAGTTATAGGTGATTATTTCATACCCTCGGGGTCTCGTGGTCCCCTTGGGGGTGATTTCCTATTACTTGAAACGTGGTTTATATCACGCAAGCATCAAATGCAACGAGCCTGGAGGCTAATCGTATTTCTTGACATTGCGGTATGGCAATGTCATTGGGAATTCGAGCCAGTTATATTGCTAGTTTTGGGACAGTACGCAGCTCTTGCAAGGTCTTCTCTGATTTGCTGAGAAAACAATAGAACAAACAACACAACAATGGACCCATTGACGCCACCAGTTACAAGTCACGCTCACGCTAGCCTCCTACGCAGACGTCCTTAGGGCTCGTCACGCAATCTTTTCTCCCCCATTGCGTGACGAGCCCTAAGTACGTCTGCGTAGGAGGCCACGCTCACGCTTGAGACCAGGTGGTTGGGAATCGGCTCTTGATTTACGTTTGTCTCCTATTTGTAGGTTGTCCGGTTCACTATGGACCTGAACCCAATGAAGTTATACCAGGGAAGGTGACAGGCTTAACTTTAACGTTTGCACATGAAAAGGAACAAAACAGCCAGGGATGGGTGGCTAAAGTCAGTTGGACAGCACCTAAAGGTAACAAGCACAGTTATAGAGCGTTTGCACGTGCACGGCGGGCATACTGGTCAGTCCCAAAACAATGAAATGGCGGCAATATCGGGTGTGCTAAACGAATCCTATGGAACTTTAACTCTATTCTTATTCAAACATTTTCTATTTTTAGCACTCCAATATGGCCGCCGGTCACGTGAGTGAAAACACTCCAAGTCGAAAGCATGTAAAGATTTGGGAACATTTTTGGAACTACAGTACGCTGTCATTCATATATCAGTATTCCAGTTTTATAAGTAACCCAACGAATCGTTTTGGTGGAAACCTGTTCGGAAGGCCTTAGCTATCTTAAAAATTCATTATAAATTACATAAAAAAACTAGAGTTTTCTTAATCAAAATGTCGCCTCAAACTTTCGTAACATCGGAAAATTTCAAGGCCCACCTTCACCCAAAATGCTGTGCGCGCCGTGATCACTTTCTGTGTTGAATTTCGTGTAACACGAAATTCACGCTTGAATGCTTGCAACCAATCAGATCACGCGTATGAACAATGGAGCATTAACGACCGCAAAGTTTTCTGGGTGAAGGTGGGCCTTTAACGCCTACGCCTTTTGTTTTCGGAGGCATAAAAAGTGGCGTTTTGGGTACGAAATGAGGTTAGCTATGATTTTCGGATGGGCTGGAAAGCAGCGAGTAAATTCGGGAGATAAGATTCCTTTCCCTAAAATTTCTGCTGCTGAAATATTCAGCTAAAAGAACCGAAAATATCAAGCTGCTTTAGCTTTCACATGAAGTAAAACAAAAGAAACGGCAAACTGATCCTTATAGCCTGCATAACAGGCGTTATTGGGGGGCGCGAACGCGTAGCGCGAAACGCGACCGCGAAGCGCGAGTCACGCGCTGCGCGCTCGCGACCTAAAACCCGCTTGAGCGCCCCAATAACGCCAAAAGTGCACATGGATGCCTTTAAAGGCAGTACAATGGTATGGAAAAACAGTGTAACGTTATTCCAAGTGTTTTTCCCAAACATACCTCGTTCGGTGCCCCTATTTTATCGGGAATAGCATGGTAAAATTCGTTAAATATCATTTCCCAAAACAACGGGTGATTTTTTTTATAACCACAACAGATTCAGCACAGCATCTAAGATGACTTCGCCAATAATATTGTCGTCGATAATTTCCGCAGGCATTCTTTTCTCATCCTTCACATTTTTTGACGACAATAATTAGATAAGTTTCATAGTCCGTCTTAGCTTTTGTTTCTCGTTTTTTTTTGTTTTTTTTTTAGATGCGAATGCTTCCTTGAACTGGCGTGGTTATTTGATAATATGGTTCTCGGGGAGTGATTCAGTCGATTACGGAGGAGGACCAATGCCCGCTAACTGCAAACTAGTGTCTAAGGTTTGGGTCTTCTTTAACTAATAATAATAATAATATTTAGAATGAAGTCTTTCGATTTATTTTCAAATTTAATTTTTGTATCTTTGTGGAACGTTTGTCGTGCGTTGGAGCTCAAGAATTATCATAGCCTGCGTGGCAGGCGTTCGAAGGGGAAGCGCCCCCCCCCCCCCCCCCCCCTCCCTCGCGCGCTTCGCGTTCTCGCGCGCCCAAATTTTTTCCCTTCCCCTTCCCCTTAGAACGCCTGCCACGCAGGCTAGAATTATCAAGTAATTATATATACAAAACTCCTATCTGGGATCGCTTGGTTATCTGTTGTCTAGCCTAGTAGTAACAGTCCCTTTGGTTGGAGATAGGGCGAAAAGAAAGGCCGGGAGCGACGTTTTTCCTCATCTCGATTCAAGGCCTATCTTCTCACCCTATCCCCAACCAGAAGCCTTGTTCACGGACTATCCGTTAATTATATTGCAGCGTCCGACGGTATGAAATTTATGCGGGTTCTAACTTTTTGCGTGCGATTTTTGTTATGAAGACTAAAGGAAGATGTTTCATCAGTAAAGGAAGATGTTTCATCGTTAATTTTCAGGGCCAGTCATACCTTGTTATCAATGAGACAGACGGATGGAAATATCCAAACAATATTTACATCGCAGTGAGTAGACTGTCCATTACATTGCGGAATGAAAAGAGAGAAGTAAACTTAATTGAAAGACAAAATAACTTCACAGGGGAGGCCGGCGTATCTTCCTTTACCTGAAGTATGCAACTGCGTGCCAGAATTTCCTAGAATTTTTTTTCGTTCTAAAAGAAAAGCAAAAGGTAAAAATGTTTACTGAATGTGATGTCTATAAAAGTGAAGAAATAAACGAAACCACGTGTTCCAATGTAATAAATAAGTCAAATAATGCAATATAAATTAAAAATTTTGGTTTTCTGGTTGCGAATTAAGTTCAACTCCAGAGTTTATATCTTGCCTGCACAAACGCTTTTCAGTCTCAGGAATGCAGGAAATGCCTTTTTAGAGGGTAACATACCGAGTTAACATCAAAACAAATTTTCTTGGAGTTATGAAAAACGGCGCTCGTATGACTCCTTCGGCGAGAAACTTACTCTCTCACTAAATTATTGCGTGTTGTTAAGAATTGTCTAGGTACGTCCCTGCTTCATCATTCAGACCCGATGCTACTGAGTACCTACAGTCTGTTTATTTTAATGATTCATTTATTGACTATTTTGATTTCTTCATTAGGTTGTTGCTTTGCCTTCAAATGACGAAAGAACTGAACTGCAAGTTTTTCGCCCGAGGAAGCCAGGTATAAGAATATGCGATACTTTCTCTTTCCAAATTCCCATCAACGATTGATGTCGTTGCTGTTTCTGTTTCTGTTTCTGTGTCTGTTGCCGTTGTTGTTGTTGTTGTTGTTGCCGTTGTTGTTGTTGTTGTTGCTGTTGCTCGGTTACTGCTGTTGATGTTCATAAAAGCTCGACATTTGATTTTAATTCGTTTACCATACTTGTTTCCGCAACTCGAAATCTTCTGCTTTTGTCTTAATAGGTTGGAGAACGCCGATCCAATTTGAACCAGTGTCAATTAAAGGTAAAGTTAATTTTATTTTTCTATTCCTTAAATTCTTGCAAGAGTATTGCCAGAGTAATGCAAGAGTATTGCAAGTTGTATTAAGCAAACAGTACATATAACTGCACGAAAGCTTTTCATGAAGATGAACCGGCCTGAATCAGTGGAGATTAGATCAGGTCATCCAGGCAGAGGAATCAAGATAGCTTCCAGGAACCATCCCAATTCCACAAGTGAACTTCAGGACCCGATTGCTGGTTCCCACCCCTTTCTTTTCTTGTTGGGTCTCCCCTTTTTGCACTCTTGCAAATATTTAGATTTTCCCCCATTTTCTTAATTTTTTCGCCCAGAACCTTCCCGCTTGTCGTAGACTTCCCGCTCCTTTCCCCCCGTCATGTTCCAAGCCCTATGTTCCGCCTCACTGCTTACGAATTTCTGCCAATATGTCTCATTTCAGGTCGTAAACGATTCCGTCGACTGCAGTCTCCAGAGGTGATCGCCATTCTCATAGTGGCTGGACTTATCACAGTCTTTGCCATTATATGCATTATCAAACGAATGACAGGCAAAAGCTTTCACATGGGTTTCACGTGCACCAACAAGAAAAAGGCAGGAAAGAAAGAGAACGAGATGAAGGATCAGCTGATTGTTTGATGATTGATTGATTGATTGAATGATTGATTGTGCATTTTTAGAGGCGTACCCAACCATCTCAAGACAGTTCAGTTACACAGATCATTTTCTCTTAGTCCTCTTGTCAAATAAACGCATGAGCAAATTCGCGAATTGAAGTGCCAACCACGTAAAATAACACCAACTGAAGTCTTGTAGTTTCTCATTTTCACATTGAAATAGTCTGCTTCGGTCCTTTTTTGTGTTTTTTTTTTAAGATTCTGTTCTCAACTCTTCACCCACGAAACCCCCCCCCCCCCCCCCCCCCCCCCCCCTCCTGGGTACGCCTCTGATTTTTATTATGCTTTTGTAGTTTTCGTGAGCCGTATTATTTTATTTTTACACGAATTAAAAGATGATCCGTTTTGTGCAACTTGATAAAAGTGATAAAGATGTCAAGGTAAACGGCAAATGGATTCTTACGGCAAGAAGAAAAGATAGAGACAGAAGTGAAATAAAAAACAAACAGTTGAATATATTCAACTGTTTTTTTATTTCACTTCTGTCTCTATCTTTTCTTCTTGCCGTAAGGATCAGTTTGCCGTTTTTACCTTTAGTTACCTTTACTATTTAGATCCGGTACTATTCATTGGTTTGTCGTTATGGTTTACCATTATTACAGTTTTTGAATAATAGAGCAGTTTTCAATTGAGTGTCGTAAAACCAAAACCAAAGTAATTACTCTGACCAATCACAGTAGTCGTAAACAATGCAATGAACCAATCAGAGCTCGAAGCAATTACATGTCGGCGGCGCCAAGCGCGGGAAAACGCGTGCAAGCAAGTCATGATTGGTTTTGGTTTTACTTCTGATTGGTCGAGAAAGTGGCGCGAGATTTTTTAGCCAATCACAAAGCGAAGCAATGCAAAACCAAAGCAATTGTGTAATTACTTTCGACACTCAATTGAAAACTGCTCTATTGTCACACGGAAAGGTATAAGCAAGAGAAATTGATTGCTTGGTTAAAGTAAATTAATGTAAAGTAAAGTAAAAGGAATTCTAGTGTATTGTATTATTATTATTATTATTGTTATTTACACATATATATATTTTTTAATGTGGTTAATGGCAAAATAAATAAAATGAAATGAAAAAACACGAAATAAAGATTATGTTAAAAAAACTTGTTCTTTCTAGTTCTATACCGGCGTTTGGTAGTCAGACTTCTTGGCATTGAAAGCCCCATCTCTTCTCTTGATAAATAATAACAAATAAACAACTTAAGCCGATGTTACACGCCACGATTCGCTACTATGATTTTCACTGCAAAGTTGTTGCGCGAAAAGATTAAAATGCCGCGCGGACGATTTTCAATACAATTTTCGCATTGCCAACACGTTGCGAGTTTTTTTTAATCATTTTAAATAACTTGCAACATGTCACCTCGACAAAATGTTACGTTCAAAAACGTCCACGCACTACTACAAGGTTCCTAATGAGCTTTTTATCTATGGCGCTCGAATATTTGCATTTCGGCGAATTTTGATGAATCGATTCGCTCTGACGAAGGGCTAGCGCTCGAAACGTCAGCTTTTGAATCAGTCCTTCAGTGGCCAATTTACCTTAGAGGACTCTTACAGCAGTTTTCAATTTTCAATTGAGTGTCGAAAGTAATTACACAACTGCTTTGATTTTGCATTGCTACGCTTTGTGATTGGCTAAAAAATCTCGCGCCACTTTCTCGACCAATCAGAAGTAAAACCAAAACCAATCGTGACTTGCTCGCACGCGTTTTCCCGCGCTTGGCGCCGCCGACATGTAATTGCTTCGAGCTCTGATTGGTTCAGTAATTACTTTGGTTTTGGTTTTACGACACTCAATTGAAAACTGCTCTATAGACTCATTTGATACAAACAAATCTTCGTGTTTCACTCCCCCACAAACATAGCACCACAATTTGTTAAGGCACCCTTTATTTTTTCTTTACTGAGGCAGAGAAGTGGCTTAAGTTAGCTTCAGAGTGCAAGACTATTACACAAGACGGCACGTCTACAAGAAAAACACCCTTTAAATGTTTCAGAATTTGACCTCGGTACAAAAAGATTATGGTCTGAACCTCTTTCAGTAAATTGTGCTAGTTTGGACTAGTTTGGACTAGTTTGGACTAGTTTGGATGCCTTTACAATCATGATTAATTCAAACTGGACAGAAGCGTACTCCCCCCCCCCCCCCCCCACCCCCCAACCCTGCGGCCAAAGCCTTTCGTATCTCGATAGAGTTTCACTGAAGGGAGGCAAAGAGGTTCTGATACCAGGATGCTATATCTCTAGGTCTGGCCCAGAACAACACCGGATAGATGAGTTTGCGAGTACGCGCGCGTGTACGGGAACTGAAAAGGATCCTACACCAACTTACCACTATTTTGTTCTCTTGATTTGACCCAGGCAGTACACTGGTGATTATATTATGTTAGACTCCTTAAGCTGCCAAGCTCCGGTTGTTCAAAAGGTGGATAGCGCTATCCACTGGATAAATCACTATCCAAGTGGATTACTATAAACAAAATCCTTTGTGTTTCCGCTGGATAGTGATTTATCCGGTGGATAGCGCTATCCACCTTTTGAACGGAGGACACTTGAAGGGATAGATGAGAGGACCAAACAGGAAAATGGGACACCTTATTGAGACTTATATAACGGAGTTACTGGTTAGCTTTCAGTTAAAGTTAGGGGTAGCAGTTTATATAGTTAAATTTAGGACTAAACAACCCGAGAAGCTAGGTGGTACAGTGGTACGGTAGGCTATGTAAGCCTAAATAAATGTAAAATAACACGGCAAACTGATCCGTACGGCCGAGAAAAGATTGACTCAAGAAAAATAAAGTAAAATAAAAGATATATATTTTGGGCCCGATATTTCGTTTTGAAACACAAACCTTCGACGGGGGCTAAAATAAAAATGAGTATATACGTTAATATCGTTACAATTTTAAAAGTTTAAAATATGGAACCAAGAAACATGATAGGTTACTACATTGACAGGTAAATAAAAAAAGCGTCCTATGATAAACTGACAAATATAATAGTTGACTAAATAATGGCAGGCAGTTTTGTAAAGATAACAAAATTAGTGCAGTTCATCGCGTTTATTAATACCCGAAGGTTCTAGTGTTTTTGCTTTTTTTTATATATATATATATCTGTCAGTTTATCATAGGACGCTTTTTTTATTTACCTGTCAATGTAGTAACCTATCATGTTTCTTGGTTCCATATTTTAAACTTTTAAAATTGTAACGATATTAACGTATATACTCATTTTTATTTTAGCCCCCGTCGAAGGTTTGTGTTTCAAACCGAAATATCAGGCACAAAATATATATCTTTTATTTTACTTTATTTTTCTTGAGTCAATCTTTTCTCGGACGTACGGATCAGTTTGCCGTGTTATTTTACATTTATTCAAGTTTTTCTACTGATTCAGATCTTTGTCACAGATCCGGCACCTCTCATTGGTTTGTAGTTGTGGTTTCTACTGTTCATTGTCTTAACTTATGTAAGCCTAAGCCTAGCTGAGGTCGCAGGTTCAATTCTGAGTGGAGATTTTAGATTTGTTTTTTCACCCTTAAAAATTTATTGAAAATAAAATTCTAAGTGTCGACATAACGTTATAAGTCTCAGGAGTCTAGGACCCTCTCATCTATCCCTTCGAGTGCTTTCCCTTTACCCGCTTCCTCCCTGTTTCTGATCTGCCAAAGAGCCTGGGTTAGAAATTCCAAAAACAGGAGAGAGGGTCTGGGAACAAAGTTCATGTTCGGATTCAACCATTCTCGTCCCCAGAGCCGCTTGGCCCTCTTAACCGCCGGAACCTGAGTACGAGAGCCAAAGGGCTCTGGGGACACAGGATTTGATTGGCTAGAATTTGGACTTCCGGTTGGTTCTGCTCATGCTCAAAGTTTTTTTCAAAATGGCGGACGTGCCTTCAATATGAAGAACACGGTGCAAGAAAAGGCAGGATTCTGGCTGTTTCATTTCAGAAGTTGGACGTTTATCTTTCGCGAGGAGTAGTTAGATGTTATTGTTAAACTTTCGGCAGTTTCCGAGTCGTGAATATGGTAACAATCATCGTGATCACATAGTTGGAGGATTTTTGGCTTATCCACTGGATCAGCTTACTTTTAAACTTGTCATCAATTTATAGCTAGTCTGGCCGATTCCGAGATTTTTGCATCCAGAAGTCAAGGTATAGATAATAATTTAAGACTACATTTCGAAATTTCTGGGCTATTGTAGGAGTCTATTTGTAATGTCAAGGTGGATTTCAATCGAGTTTAATTAGAATTTAATGTACAGATACTGACTGAGACAGATTTATGTGCAGGTGCTGACAATGATATGTAAATTATTTAATGTTACTTACGGCCACATATCAATGGTGTTTTAATACACAAATCTTTGACTTCACTAATGGCGTCTTTTGGACATTTCAAACTTGTACAATATTTCCCTTTTATACAAGCTTAGCCAGACATTTTGAATTCATCTAAGACAGAACAGGGAAAAAAATAAAGAGAATTAAAATTATCTATTATGAAATGTTGAAAAATGTGTTGTGGCTTTCTACGCAACTCTTCAAATAAAATAACTCTTAGCATCTACATGTGACTTCTTTACTCAGGCAGAGCATTTCCACTGTTATTGCAAAGGTCAAGGGAGATCTACAAGTATCTCAAAAGTCAAAGAAGCTTGCAAGTGAATCAATCAGTGATATATTTCACTGCTACTGAAATATGTCACTTCTTATCACTGTATTAAATTTTGCCTGCTGAAGGCCACTGTTCTCTGTTTCTGTAAACACTTTTTTGGGGGGGAGGGGGGGGAGGGGGGGGGGGGCTTTAGATCATCTCCTCATCAGCTCAGAGGGATTAGGGTGATTTAGATAAACAAGATGTGTACAGATGCAAAAAAAAAGAAGACTGATTGAGCTCCAGCGTCTGTCTTCTTGGTTCCTTTGCACATGCACTTGCTTCGTTCAACAGATTCTCCCTTTCCACAAACTCCATTTGAGCCTCTGCAGAGATGACAGGCTTTTAATATAGATAACAAGATCCAACATCATCTTCAGATATTTTTAAAGAACCTTGTTAATATTTAATCCTCAAACCTCCTGTCAGTAAAAGTTTGTATATGAACTAATGCCAACATTTTACCCCAGGGGGGTACTTGGATCAACTTCCACTGCCAGGGTATATGCTGCTGGCCTCTCAGACTCCATTTTAGTATAAATCTACTAGCATTCTATCAGGAATGCTGTTCTCTTATTGGCTATGCTACTTACTATCTAACCTGTTGTAGAAAGTGAGTATGTGCGGTTGTCAGTGGTCGTTGCTATTCGATAACAACTCATCAAGTGTTACAAGATAGAAATCTCGAGCTCAATCCAATTATTAAATAGTTTATTCTGTGGCCAAATATAGACCCATATTTGTCACTTTTGTAAAAATGTAAACTTTGTGATCCAAATCCAAAACCAAATCCATACTAGAATAAAACTACCCCCCCCCCCCCCCCCTCAAAAAAAAAAGAAAATTTCCAGAATTTTCTTACTCCAAAAATCCAAAAAAATGTGCGACCCCATACTCCACTGAAAATGTAACCCCATTATAGTCAATCCAGTTGTGAAAATACGACCCCATCCGGCGGAAGGGAAGTGCTCCCCTCCCCCAGGCAACCTACCAGGAACTGGAAATCATCTATCTGTTCTTGTGCTACATGAGGTGGCACTATCATAATGATTTCAGAGGTGGATCCAGGATTTTTTTATTGGGGCAGGCTATGGGTATTTGCCTAAGTCAACAAAATTTTTCATTGTTGCAATTAAAAAGAAAACTGTTAAAACTGACGGTCTAAAGGAATCCCCCCCCCCCTGTATTCGCCCCTGGATTTTAAAACAAATATTAAAGAGGCAAATGTTTCAGACTGAACTTGCATATTTAAATTCAGATGACATCCTAGTAAAGCATGTCTTTTATTGGTGCCAGTATGAGATTAGTAAGCCTCGTCACCTGAATTTGGGCCAGGCATGGAGGGTATCCATGCACAACTGTGTTAGCAGTTTCACAGATAATTTGTCAATGTGGAAATACTTAGTGTGCTGGATGCATAAAGCACCATTAAAAAAGGCTGAGCTTTATTATTCTAAGAAAACAAGCAAGAGTAGTTGGTACACCAACAACTATTTGTCCTCATTACCAAACAAGGGTATTTTACAGTGGCAGATCCAGGGGGAGGGTCGGGGGAGTCTGGACCCCCCCCTCCCCTACCAGACTTGTGTCTCCCATATGGTTCTTAAAAATAACATAATAAAATTGTTTTATATCTAGTTGTTTCACTTCCACCAATTGACTGATTGTCAAGTTTTGACTTAACAAATGCTTCTCAAGTCTCAGGAATGCTGGAAGTGGCGTTTTAGAGGGTAAAATCGGAAAAGTTTTCCGGGGGGCATGCACCCCAAACCCCCCTTTCAGAAATTCCTGGATCCACCCCTGTTTTAAACTATTTCCCCCAAAACACATACATGTATGGCCCACATAGACAGTTTCTGTAGCAGAAAGCAAGTTGGCAGATAGCAGCACCACATGTCCTGATCAGCATTCTGTTAGCCTGTTACAAACAGTCAGTTACTGGGATTGATATGAAGGGAAAGGCAAGGAAACTAGAAAAGAGTACTTGCAATGGATTTCCTTTGCATACTACCAGACATAACCGGACACATTTCCATGATCACAAGGTAGGGTTCAAGCATGTGCATTTTACTCTTTCACATTCAAACTTGGTTTCAAGGGCACTTAGGATATACTTGGCAGCCCTAGTGTGAAACCATTGAATATGATAACTTCCCAAATTATATTTTCCATAAAAAATAAACAATAAAAAATTGCACATATATGGATCACTTTGTTATAAAAACAACAAATTAATTAGAAAAGTGAAGTGAACCATCATAACGTTTATTTCACTTTCGTAATAATACAGTGGAATTAAAGGGTCACAAGACAGTCCATCCATGATCATGATGGTTAAGGAATGTTATCTAAAATGCAGTGCAGTACAATCGTTTATAAAGGAATGTAATGAAATTGTGAAGCCAGATATAATACCCATAAATGAACAGCTACAAGCAATATACTGGAATTCAAAAAGGGTGACAAATTTTATCACGAAATGTGGATTTTGGTAGAAATAATCCAGTACCTTTTATATTTATAAATGCACTTGCCACAGTTAGTAAACCAGACCCGCGAATAACGCGATGCAGCTGCTTGTTACTCGTCGTGAACTGCTGCATGATCAGCTCAGGCGATTCACTGATATGTTCTGATCCACAAAATAGTTTCTCCGGACACTGGCTGTAATTGATAATTCCTGGAGGGACGGTGAAGTTTTGTTGACCAGGCCATGTTGGCTACGCTCAGGAATCCTCGATCAAACTTCTTGCTCTAACTAACAAAATCTGGCATTTGAAACACGCAGTCTTTGTCGTTGAAAATCATCATAGTGATTCCCAAGTACAAGCGTCCCAAGCCAATACCTTCTGACAGTTTAAAGGCAAGTTACATTTGCGATTTCTTGGCCGAATTCACGGCAACTTATCCATATTTTTTACTTCCGTTTTAGATTTTATTGTTTTGAAACTAGCCAATCAAATCCTGTGTCCCCAGAGCCCCTTGGCTCTCGTACTCAGGTTCCGGCGGTTAAGAGGGCCAAGCGGCTCTGGGGACGAGAATGGGATTCAACATGGTGGACGCCGAAGCCCAAAAACATCGAGGTAAAAGGAGTTGAAATCCTGCTTTTGTTTCTCACGCAACGGATATTTGACTAGTGTGGAAACATTTTAAACTTTCGTTTGTTTCTTTAAGGGGAGAATAAGAAACGAAACTACAGGAAAGAAAAACGTAAGTTACTATATAAACCGACCATTGATGAACATGTACATGTTGTGTATGCTCCGATACATGTTTAATTGATTTCTAACTTTTTCCTTCTTATGGTGTCGAATAGCCTTCCACTAAGTGAAGGCAAATACGAGTATGCCCCACGTTAGATGGTTTAGCAAACATGTATCGAGGCTGCTGCCTTTGAAAAATTTAAAGAAGCCCACGAGGCCAAAAGCTCAGTGAAAAGCTGATAGGTTAAGAGAGCTCAATCTGTGAAATGTTGGGCTTTTACAGCAGAATATTTTGGCGCCCAATACAGTTCCTTAGGGGCCGATTACATGGCGAATTTCAGCCCGGGCTGACATTTCAGCCCGGTCAACCGGGCTGAAATTTCGTTGTGATTACATGACAAATTTCAGCCCGGGCTGAGATTGCAGCCCGGGTGCCAAGTTTGAAATTGAGCGGGAAAATTGATAACGAGAATCAAAATGGCATCACTGCGCATGCCGAAATTCACTTTTTAGCCCGGGCTGAAATTTTGATGCGATTACATGGCGAATTTCAGCCCGTTTGGCCGGGCTGAAAATTCCAGCCCGGGTTTAAGGGCTGAAAGTCAGCTCGGGCTGAAACTTTGTTCATGTACCGGTAATCACTAACTTCATTTTAAGAGTATTTATTTCGGAAGCCAGGCTGAATCTCAGCCCGGTCAACCGGGCTGAAATCTCAGCCCGGGCTGAAATTCGCCATGTAATCGGCCCCTTAGATGCCTCTGTGCAGAAAACGCTATTTATTAGACCCTTTTATGGAATTTAGGTGCATCGTGGATGATATACCTGCCAACTTTTTCTGAGTCAAAGGCGTGAGATTTCCCGATCTAACCAATCGATGAAAATCGATCATCAGAAAGCAATCGATGTAATCAATATAATCTTTTAACTTTAACTTTAATGACTTTATTTTAAGAGGGTAGCACGTAACAGTTAAGGTACAACTGATGACCCTGTGGCCCTCTAATCAATAAAAATTAATCGATTAATATTGATTGGTTCAATCAATCTATGAAAATCGATACTCATAAGTCAAGTCCCCTTAATTGTATCGATTTTATCGATTATTATCGGTTTTAATAAATGAACAATTTATGAATTTTAAAACATTTTGTAAGCCCCAGGTGTAAGCGTATATGTTGAAGTATAACGCATCCGTTCACGTGGACTAAAGCACAGGCAGCCCAAGTTCACGTCACGAGAAAGCGAAGGGTTAATTATTAGCGGTGTGTGAGACGGGATGTGACCCTTCAATGAAAGCAGTATTGGATTACACGGCGGCCGTTTTAAGAATTTAAGACTTTGTATGGGGAAAAAATAACGTAGATTTCGAGCGCTTAATAACGCAAAATTTAGGCATTAATTTAATAAAGTGATTCTATTGAACAAACCTCTGGTGTATTCTTTTGTCCTTTGGGGTATTTCAAGCCATTTTGGGTTGTTTTGTCACCACTGTTATTCCCTTCATAAGACTCTCGTCCTTCGGGTTATTTCAAGCCATTTTGGGTTGTTTTGTCACCACTGTTATTCCCTTCATAAGACTCCGTCTTATGAAGGGAATAACAGTGGTGACAAAACAACCCAAAACGGCTTGAAATACCCCGAAGGACAAAAGAATACACCAGAGGTGAGTTCAATAGAATCACTTTATTAAATTAATGCCTAAATTTCGCTTTATTAAGCGTTCGAAATCTACGTTATTTTTCCCCATACAAAGTCTTAAATTTTTAAAACGGCCGCCGTGTAACCCAGTACCACTTTCATCGAAGGGTCACGTCCCGTCTCACACACCGCTAATAATTAACCCTTCGCTTTCTCGTGACGTGAGCTTGGGCTGCCTGTGACTAAAGCCACTCAAATCAGTCTTGCCGGAGTCTTGAGAGTCTTTTTAAATGACGGGTGAAATGAATGCTTTGTTAATAGAGGCTGTAGTGAAGGGCTGCCATAAGTGCCCATTTACAGTAAGGACGGGGAATCTTTTGTCCTCGAGAAGAAAAACGGCGACAGAAGAGAGGCATTCCGAGTGGTGAGCTCGAAGGGACAACTGGGGCATATTCAAAAAGAGCTTGTCTCAGTTCTATGGCCGCTTGAGACAACAATCGAATAGTAAGCGATCATTGCCGTTTTATCTTTCCCAGGATCTTTGGAACTTTGAAGTAGAAGAATGTTATTGAAAATTAAGTAATTGCATTTAGAGGAAAAGCAGCAATTTAACGATAGTTCTCTTTTTACAAAGAGAAAAATTTACAGTAGTTAAGATTTACAATTACTTATGCGCAGAACAAACATATTTGAAATCATTATTAAATGATTACCATTGACAATCAATACAATCAATATAACCAATGAAAATCGATACTCACAACTTTTTCGATCTTTGATTTTCATCGATTTCCTATATCAGTTGATTAATTATAATCGATTAATATCGATTGCAATCGATTTTATCGATTATTGAATTTCATAGATTGGTTAGGCCGAGGAGATTTTTATCCTAGGATTGCCAGGATTGACTATATCCAAAGGCTTCCAAAGACGTCCAAAGACTTATGGACACGTCTGAAGATTT
The DNA here is from genome assembly GCA_022457155.1 of Cladopsammia gracilis. Taxonomy (NCBI): domain Eukaryota; kingdom Metazoa; phylum Cnidaria; class Anthozoa; order Scleractinia; family Dendrophylliidae; genus Cladopsammia; species Cladopsammia gracilis. Next base: position 1,307,973 of record JAJGOT010000026.1, on the reverse strand, counting down.
CCAACGATGTTCCAAATAATATGTATCGTGAAAGACAACCAAATCCCCGGTATTTTCCCTTAAAAAATCAGAGAATTTTGCGAAAGTACCATAATTTACTCATTTTACATGAACTTTTCATTTCTCGCATTGGTTTGAGTTTACATATTATTTTTTGGAAAGTGTGTCATTTAGGCTGTAATAGCTCACATTTTTAAACCAGGCATGCGAAAGTGGTTCATAAGTGTGAGATCAAAGTTTTCTGCCCACAAATGAAGACTCGCACCTAAGGCATGAGAGTTGACAGATGTAGGATAATCGGGGTAGCATGGTGGGAAATATAAAGGTCTGTATGGAAATTGAAGGTCAAAAAATATATTCACATTTCAAAGGAGTAAGTCAGAAAAAAATTTGTGGAATTAAAGACAGCTTTTGTGCAATCTGTCTGACTGTGTGGTTTACTTGACGTTTTTACTAGTCGCTTTTAGCAAACCCATAACATTTTCAACACAATGGATGAATTTGTTTAGGTTTGAATCCTTAGAATTCCTTTGAGAATTTCGAACTTTTTTGGCACTAATTTTGAAATTCAGTCCACTTGTTTTACTTGTATGCTGATTTCCTCTTTGCACAATAGTGCATTTGTTTAAACTCCTTACTAGGGACACGCTTTTTGTGGAATGTTTTCAATGTTGTTCAAAACACTCGCAGCACATGCTTTATCAGGATGCCATCTCATTGGCATCATCATTACAGAGATGCCAACCTCTTGGGATTGAAAATAGGGAGTTTTTTTCTGAGGGTGAATTGTGAGGGTGAAATGTTTTCGCGCCAAAGGCGTGAATCAAGCGACGTTTTTTTATTTGGGGTCATGAGCATGAAGGGGGCTCCAGAAAACTGCATTCCTGAGACCCGAAAAGCATTTGTGAAGTTAAGATATGATGAAAGACCGCATTTGTTTTTGGATTTTGGGAAAATTTGGGTTAAAATCTTAGCCTATTGTACATGTAGAGAAAAGATCCAAAGTCGCTTTTATCCCGGAGGTTTAGTGACCCATACGGGAGACCGGAGATTCGAATATCGTTCTATATCCGGGAGAGTTGGCATCTCTGTCATTAGCTCACTCGAGCTGAAACAAGGGGGTGGAGCTATCCCTTTTATAGCGCATCTTCATGTTTAAGGCTGCAGTATCGGCTGTTTATTAACTTCTATTTTAATGTTAGTTTTAAGGCGGTCCAAAATACTCAATATTGAGTGTGTGACCTATGTGGTAAATAAAAATAAACAAAGAGTCGTTAATTAGTAATTATAGTTTACATCATGAGTGGAACCAAAGATAAACTTATGTGATCATTAACAACGTTTCTGTTATTGATCATTGTTTTGTTTATCTCATTTTTTGTGTTCGGCTGACGAAGACAGCGAACACTAATGTCATCAGATGAGGTATTTTGTGTAAGGAAACATTTCCAGCGTAACAGTAGAATTGTCAATTGCAACCAATCAAAGCAAAGAACCGACAAAATCAGAAGTAGTTCTGATAATTCTCTTACAATTCTTCATATGCCCAAAACTTGAATAATATTCCATCTATTCCCTTTAATTGAAGACTGAATTTCAGCTAAAGAGTAGGCTATCAAAATTTTAGAATTTATCTGCCACTACAAATTATTTCAGCAGTCTAAAGCAAAGCGAAATCGCACAATGACTCATATAACTTACGACCGAGAGAAATTATTATAATTCTTCATGCTTACCTTTGAGAATTCATAACTCGAATAATATTCCATTGATTCACTTGAATTGAAAATTGAATTACGACTAAGAGTAAGTGATCAAGATTTTAGAATTTATCTACCACTACAAATTATTTCAGTAGTCTAAAGCAAAGCGAAATTGCATGACGACTCACTGATCATATCAGTGTTTACTTATGATTGAGAGAAATTATAATTCTTCATGCTTACCTTTGAGAATTCATAACTCGAATAATATTCCATTGATTCACTTGAATTAAAGACTGAATTACAATTAAAAGAGTAAGCAATCAAGATTTCAGAATTTCTGACACTAGAATTTAATGTTAGTCAATTTTAGCCTGTCAAGCCTATCAAGAGAGCGTTGAAGCTAGCCAAGACACCAGCTGAAGAGTTGACAGTATCATTACACTCAACAGAGTTTGATGTATAGTTTAAACCCAGTATTCCTACCAGTACAGTACAATTCTGCTCACCAGAAAATGCACTCAAATCGCCTTTGTCAAATAGCATTAATTTTGCTCATATGCTGCACAATTCGCGCTATATCAGCAGAACACATGGCCCCAGTGGGGTCCTATTTTTTATAAACCTGTAGTGCATGCTTGTCTGTGAGAGAGTATGAGAGTTGTTGGTCAAAGAAGAGCAAGTGTTCGAACTTTCATTGAGTTTTATGAGAATTTGAGCAGATGCAACCTTGATGGGAGTGTGTTATGAGTCAATGAGATGGTAGAGCAATTTTCATATGGCTTTGAAATGATTATGCGTGAACACAACCAAAACAAATGAACTGTGAGGAACCAATTTGATTGGCTTAGCGAACGGGGGCAAATGTGCACGGCTTTTGGTTGGTTTAGCAAACATGCAAAGCAAAGCAAATGGATTGTGACCTAAAAAGTAGCCATTTTGTTTGACATGATTGGCTTTTGAGCATTCTGATAGACCAATTCAACAGCCTCTTTCCATATTAGGGGATATTTTTAGCAGAAAAATGAGCAAAGCTATTTTTGATCCTTTCAACTACTGAAACAAACTGCAAACACTCAGAGAAACCGTTTTTCAAGGTCATGCGAAAGTCACTCTAGTCTATGAGCATTAGTGATCAAACAAGAGGGAAAGTTTGAAGTCTCATCACTGCTCATTTGAACACTGCTTATCTGTGACTGACACTTGTTGTTGTTGTTGTTTTTGTTTGTTAAGCTTGGGATCATGAAGGGATTGATCACTGGAAGATAGACTCATTTACATCTGAAGACAATCCACATGGGATGCTGGAAGAAAGTACATTTGCCACTTTGTTTCCAAAATATCGCGAAAAATATCTTCGAGAATTCTGGCCGTTGGTGGAGCAGAAACTTAAAGAATATGTAAGTCCACAAAACATCAGCCTTTAGCTGTTGATGATCTTTATTTCTATTCTTTTTCTTCTTAAAAAATAAAATAAACTTGTAGGTTGACTGTTAATGTGAATCCATCTCTCGTATTGTTTGAAGGGATTGAAGTGTCAGCTTGATGTTATCGAAGGAAGCATGACAGTTGGCACAACAAGGAAGACATGGGATCCATATATAATCATTAAAGCTAGAGACATGATCAAGCTTATGGCAAGAAGTGTTCCTTTTGAGCAGGTTTGCATATTCATCATCATCGTCAGTTCTGTTTTCCGTGGTACCAGTCGTTTCCAAGACTGATCATCCCCACTGAGCATTTGACTTGAGGTTGTCTCTGTATAGTGAAGAATTTTACCAATGCGGACTGTCTATATGATCTGCACAGTTGTCCATTAAATTTTGACAAAAACAAATATGTTTGGTGGTCATAAGCTGTAACATCACACTTCGCTTCATAACCCACTTATTTTTTGTTCCCTTTGCCACAAAAATGCCATTTAAATATTGAAAAAATGATCAGAACTTTGAATTTGCAACCACCTCTGCATGTCGAGGGACTGCATTAAGTTTTTTATCTGGTCCTTTAATACTCTTCTAAAATTTTCTATTTTTGTTTTTAACCATTGTATAACAGGCTCAGCGTGTTTTAGAAGATGATGTAGCCTGTGATATTATAAAGATTGGATCACTTGTTCGCAACAGAGAGAGATTTGTGAAGAGAAGACAAAGGCTTATTGGCCCAAATGGAGCAACATTAAAGGTCTGATAGAGAAATTATGTAGAAAAACTTTACCTTTTGTCATTAGCAAAGTTCTCCTGTCTGTTTACAGTGTATACTGCATTTTCTGTAACTGTCCATGTGGGCATGAAGGAGAATTAAGCTTTTGGCTTTTAGTTTTGTTTCTGTGGTCAACCTGTCTGCTAAATCTGTTATATATTTTATATAAAAAGTATTAAAAAGTTGCTATATACTCTGCTACTGTAAACTTAATTGAATTTACCAAACAAACATCTTATCAAGCCAAGGTGCTTGCTTTGAAACAGGTTAGTTACAAGAGATTTTTGTTGTAAAAAATTTTCTGCACAATGTGTTTGCTTGTAACGGGTAGTCATATAAGAGAGACTTTGCTGTGTTTTCTTTTTTTTTCTAATTCATTTAAGTCAAACCTGTATTTAGCAGTCACCCTTCGGAAATGGCTAATTGACTGCTTTAATACAGGTTGAGTGCTAGTTTATACAGGTTTGACTGGAAAATAAGGAAAGAAGAGTCACTTTGATGTGGAAAATGATGACACAACACAAAACAAATTGACCATAAAACCTTTTTTACTTCCCCTTGTGATGTACTAAGAAAAGATTTAATTTTTACTTAATGTATATTCGCTTGGTTTCAACTAACAAACAGACTGTTTAATGCAAGAGTAAGTGACTATGACCACTTAATAGATGTCAGTTTTACAGAAATTAAGGGAAGACATTTTCAGGGACTTTTTTAACTGACCGCTTAAGTGTGACCACTGAATACAGGTCCACTAAACATAGGTTTGCCTGTTTTTCAGCTTGTTTTTATTGACTTGCCATATATACCTGTCTTTTTTAGGCCCTTGAACTTCTCACGCAGTGTTACATCATGGTGCAAGGCAACACTGTGGCAACACTCGGGCCCTACAAAGGACTTAAACAGGTCAGAACTTGGACAACACTCATACTTGCAAAATTGAACCTCCACGCAAATAGTATGGCTCTAACTTTTGATTCTGTAGATGAAATCCAAAGTGATTTGATTGAAAGCTTGTAAACAGTACTTTCATGTCTACAGTGCTGTTTATTAAGCTGGTAAAAGTGAAGAACAGCTCACCTCCACCGACTGTCGGCCAACTGTGGCCAACAGTTTTTTTCCATAGTGGTAACCATTTGTCGGCCAACTGTGGACAAAACCCCAAAGTTTGGCCATTTGATAGAAAGCTCCTAACCAGTACATGTACTTACATGTACTTTCATTTATTGCTGTTTTTTTTTTCTTATTCATTCTCAGTATTTAGAATGACAAAGGGGAAAAATAATTATTGTACATATGTAATTTCTGAAACTTTCCAAATGAAACAGTTTCTACTTATGAATGTAAATAATTAGTTACAACCTTTGTGTCTCCCTATGATATTGAACAGGTGCGCAAAGTGGTTGAAGACACTATGAAGAATGTTCACCCCATTTACAACATCAAGGTAATATTGTTTGGTTAAGTTTTATGACCACTCCTTTAACACAACCAAATTTTTATGGCTTATGAGTGGGCTCTTCTTTAACCGTAAAGTCCCGGAAACACAGTGTATGCCTGCCAACTTTTTCCAAGTGATAGGCGTGATAATTGTTTCGTGGGAGTGCCAGGATTTCCGAAGGCGATCCAACCAAATCCGAAGACAACTGATATATTCCGAAGATGTCCGAAGATGTTTAGAAGAATTCGAAAGTTTCCATGGACCTCAGATCTCCGTTAATGCTGTAATAGTAATGTTCAGAATGATAAAAACCTACAAAAAAGTGCCACATTTTCATGATCATAGCTATATTTTTAATTGGATCATGCAATCAGTTATAAAAGATTAATGGCCAAATCTGTAAGTCAGGCATGCAGGCATGAGAAATTGCTCCGCAGGTGTGAGTAGGCGTGAGATCGGAGTTTTGGACTTGCAGGCGTGAGACTTGGCAGGCATAACAGTGCAACTTTTCTTGTAACATTGCACACAACAGTTGCAGTCTAAGTAGAATCTAGGTCTACTTTTGCGACATTGCATGCAACAAATTGCATTGTGTGACACCCCAAAAAAATCTTGTTGCATGCAAGATTGCAGGAAAAATTGCACCATGTGACCGGCCTTTAACTCCAGGCGTAATTATTACCAACAATGCTTTTTTGTCTTGTTTTTGCAGACTTTAATGATCAAGAGAGAGTTAGCCAAAGATCCAGAGCTGAAAAATGAATCATGGGACAGATTTCTGCCCAAGTTTAAACAAACAAATGCAAAGAAAATTAAGAAATCTAAGTTCAAGAAGAAAGAATACACACCGTTCCCTCCACCTCAAACTGAAAGCAAGGTAATATGTCTGTTTATAATATGACCGTACGGCACCACTGACGCAAACCTACAGAAAATAGAATCGCAAGGTGACGTGAGCGGGGCCGGACGGGTTGACGAGAGCCAATCTGGAAAAAGCCGTCCAGCCCCACTCAAGTTCAAATGACCTTGCAGTGCACGACTATTCTTGTACTTTCTTGTCATATTATAAAATACTTTTTGACTAAGTTAGGTCGGGCCGGACAGGAAAATATTTGGCTCTTGGTCATGGCGCTTGTTCCGTACCCTATGACCTTGAACCAAATAATTTCCCATCTGGCCCGCCCACTCAGTCAATAAGTGCATAATATGCGCCTTAAAAAGCCAGTTAGACCTTTTTCAAATTTGTATTGTTACAGTGATGTTGTGAGTGTGACAGAAGTGGTAAATGACGAATTTTTTCATGCAATAAGTAAATTATATTCTGCATGTTGTAAGCAGGGTATGACAAAGAAAAAATATCAGTCCCTGATAGGAGTTCTGAAGTATGTTTGTTCGCGGTTTTGACATTAAAATAACCTTATAGTTTCATCCTTTTTTTTAGATTGATAAGCAGTTAGCAAGTGGTGAATACTTCCTTCAGGAAAAGGAAAGAAAATTTAAGGCTCAGCAAGAAAGAAAGGTAATATCCAACAACACAAGCCTTCTGGTTAATTCTTTTAACCCTTAATTAAGCCCTAACATCAAAATTTAAATTCTCAATTCTAGTCCTATACATTTCCTATAGAAGAAGTGGGGAGAAATTGTTTGGATATCAAAAGAACTCATCTTATGTGATCATGTCCTTAATTCTCATGACCTTTTTGATTGATAAGGCATTAATATTACAAGGAGAAATTTGATGCTGATCACTCTTAGGGTTTAAAGGGTTAATAAAAATAATAAAGGGGCAGTTTCTTGGTGTTGTGGAAGTTGCATCTCGCCAAATAACTTAACACAACAGATTCAAAAGAGACTGAACAATGCCAACAACACACACACACAAAAATTCTACAACACCACAAAACATGAATAAAGTTTGATTGAAAGAAAGATATAGGTAATAGGATTATGAAAATGATACAGTTAATGTTTGTGAATTTTGTTTTGATCAGTTATTGGTGTCATTAAGACAAGTCATGTAATCACAAGTTTATTTCATGTGGTTGCATGACTTTGATTTTGTTCAAGATGTACTTTTTCCTTTTAATTTTTAATGAGGGCCCATGTGGAAAAATTAATAAATTTTCCCTTGCTTAATCTTTTTTTCTTTTCTGACAAAAGCATAAGAATATTATCAGGTCCTTTTTGCTTTTTTTCTGTAAACCATCCATGTTTTGTTTTAATTTCTAAAGGCTCGGCAGGCAGAAGCTGAAGAAAAGAGAAAAGCTCAACGAGAAAAGGCGTTCATTCCACCAGTGGAAGATAAACCTAAAAAGGAAAAGAAGAAAAAAGGTTAGCTTCATTATACAATAGTTGCAACGATAATATTACTGGTATGTCCTGCAACTTGATATTTGCCAAGCTGTGTAGTTTTGGCAAGTTTGGATCTTCCCTTATGGCTTCACTTTGCCTGATTGCGGCTCTGCAGCCAAACTTTGTCTTTGTGCGTATAAAACCGCAAGGTATGCCATGAGGGGTATACGTTACCATACCTATTATGTTGTTACGGGGGTTGACTTCACAATATGATTTTGCACTTGGTATGCTGTTATGGGGGTTATTTCATATATGATTATATAATCATACACTGGTACGGTATTACATTGTTAGGAGGATTGACTTCAGAGGTTGATTTTGCACTTGGTATGCTGTTACGGGGGTTATTTCATTTTCTGCCAGTATGCTATTACGCTGCTACAAGTGTTGAATGGATTTTTTTTTTCTAACAACTTTTCTGGACTCATACAGTCCAGAGGGAAAGGCACGAACAGGACTCAGGTCCCATGCGAGGTGCCATCCCTTCCAATCCCACAACCCGCAAGGTTGACCACACCACCGGGGTCTACGTCTACGGATAAATTGACCAGAATGTTCTTATTATTCTGGCACGGGTAGTAAGACCCCCAAAAAGATAGTTGCATTCCTATAACAGGCGGCATGTGCGAGGGGGGGTGGGGGGGGGGGGGGAGGGGGTGGAACTCCCATATAAAGTGTTAATTACTTGTTATTATGTAACAGTAATAAAGGATATTTTCATATTTTATTTGCAGAGAATGATAATAAAATCGATGTAGAGGCATTGAAAAAGAAAATAAACAATTCCCAGGTAAGTTCAGTTTGTAATTTTTTATAAAATATATATAAGCAGGTTTTGACAATTTATTTTTCACCCTGAATGTGAAGTTCTTTAGGGCCAGAAGCTTGTTAGATTTGCTATGCTATGCTTCCTCCTGTAAATAAACATATTTATTTACTTACTGCGGTATCTGTCAGTCACTCTGTCCATCAGATACTCACAGTCAGTCTGTCAGTCAGTCAATCGTCTACTCAGCCTGTCAGTCTGTCAGCCATTCATTAATTTAAGTTGCCATAAGTGTTCGACAAACTGGAGACACATGTTACTGTCAAGTATGCTATTTTGTAACCTTTACTTTGACATGAAAAGCCTTTACTTATCATTGAGTTTGGGAGGGGGATTTCTGTTGGCTCAGTTGTCAAGACAACATGACAGCATAGTTTAAATATTATGCGTTTTGTTTTCTTTACAGAAAAGAAAAAGCTTTGGGCAAAGTTCAACGGAAACTCCAGCCAAAAAGAAAAAAGCTAAAAGCTAAAAGAATGGAAAAATGTTGTATTGCATACTGTCATCAAGTAACGCCATGCCATGAGTCAGCTGTGCTCTTGCATAGCAGGAACACAAATGGACATGTTGCAGCTGAGTTATTACAAAGAAACCGGATATCAAACATCTTCGAACATTGCTTGCGATTTCTTCTGCTGTTTTTTGTTTTGACTTGGCTTTCCGGCAGAGATCCAGTACGGGCTAGACCTTCACCCGTGGGATGGGACGTGACGGGACGGAACTCTACCGGATGTAACAAAACCGCTGAAAGTTGTATCTGCTAAAGAAGTGACGGAAATAAGCAGATTACTAGATAAAGAGATCTGTTGGCTGCTAGGGAAATTGAGTTTCTGCGGACTTGAAGGAACTTATATTCACAGTATTTGCGGGAGTATTTGTGAACTGATAATTTTGTAAACAGCAAGTTTCTCCTTTTTCAGCATCATAAGTACAGACAATATTTTTTTCATTTTTCCAGACAAACATTTCAAACCAGATTTAACATCGACAAGGAGAAAATTATCTCATTTTCACCTGTATTGACATAAGACATAAGTAGAAGCCACTATGATAAAGTAGCCCTTTTGTGCGGTCACAAATGTTTACACAACTTTCTCTGAATAATTTATTGTAGTAATTTATTTTAAAGCTTAATGGGCCATTTCCAAGTTGCTTTTGTCCTCTCTATCAAAGCGAGGCTAGGTGCGAAACCTTTCATATGAAAATGAGTTTTAATTCACATGTAAATAGGTTTTATTTGCATGTGAATGAACACTCATTTTCATATGAAAGGTTTCGCACCTAGCCTCGCTTTGATAGAGAGGCTAAAGGCAACTCGGAAATGGCCTGTTACGTTATTGCTAAAAATAAATCAACTTTGTGCCAGACACTTAACGGACATACCACTAGCTGACAAATATGTGGCCCTCGAATTCCAGATCGAATTAGAATTTAGGAACATGATCTTTTGAGATGGGAGGGAAAGAACTGAGGAACTGGAGAAAAAACCCTTGGAGCAAAGATCAGAATCAAGAACAAACTGAACCCACTTCTGACGCCGAGTCCGGAATTGGAGCCCGGGCCAAATTGATTCACCATTAAACCATCCATACTCCTCTAAGGATTTTGATGACTAAATAATAGAACCCAGTTGGGTTTGTTTTGTTCCTAAACACATTTGAGAATTGTGCCTGATCGGCAAGTTTTAAGTGGCTACGTCACAGGAATTTTGCATATTGTTATCAAACCTGTGCTAAACTAGCTGATAAGTACCTTCACTCACACAAGAGTCTCTTTGAACATCAACATAGTGACAACAAACCATAGCCATTTTTTGTCGATTATTCAAACTTGAATAATCAAAGCCTGCAACCATTTCCATCCGCAGCCATAATAGTTTAACAGCACCACCAATGCATTGTTTAAAACAAAACTGGACTATTGTATTATTTCTATGTTTGGTATGTTTCAGCTACTGATGATGATGACGATGGCTTTTCAAAGTGATTCTAAAATTGATAACATTGGTTTATATTAACCTTGACCGTGAAAAATCAATCGATCAAGATGTAGAACAAAGATACGCCTTGACCAATAGGAATTTAGAATTTTGAGACGACTTCTCTAGTTGTCTAGTCAATACATAATAATTACAAGCTATAGGTTTTCAGCTTGCAAACGTCTAGGAGTCACGTGACCAGGCGCTGACTTCACGTTTGAGGTTTTCAACGCACGTTTTCGACGGCAAGAGGTAGGTTTTCACGTTTGTGATTTTCCTCAAGGTTTGTTTGCTTTTCTTTTCTTTAGTTATCTCGCGTATTGACGGTACATATATGTAAGTAGTTATCTGTCTAGATATAGAGAAGAAATTTAAGTCAAAAGAGTGCATGTTGAACATTTTGTCTTCTCTCGAACAACAAGCATTTGCACAGGGAGCAAATCCAATATCGCGGCGATCAACACTGAGCGAGTGAAAATCTCTAGCTAAACCGGTAAAAGTCATGATACCTCGAACGCCAAACGCCTAACCTGAAACTGCCGTTTGCGGTTTTCCGTTCACGTGAAAAGCCTGTAGCTAAATGTCTCTAATATTCCTGAGACTATTTATATTCTTGTTGAGCTATATAATTGTATTTCACATGTATAGACATTTAAATTTCGTGACATTTTGTGTTGTTGTTTTTTCAAAACTCGTGAAAAACGCAAATGTCATAAGGTCCTTTCACGCTAAGCGTGACGTAAGAAGCAACAAGGCGTTAAAGATTGCGCAATATGGAGAAAAGACTGGGTCGAGTGTAACAACATTCGCAGATTTCGTAACGATCCTTCCAGTTCAAATAGGAGCGACATTCATTATAAAGCGCACAGAAAAACTCCGGTAAGTACTACGTTTGTTGATTTTTAGTGGATGTAAGGGTATTTAAGTGAGTAACATCGAAATTCTCTGTCATAATTCCGGATAGCTTCCTTTTGCGAGCCGCACTTTCTCGCAAAACGTGTTCGTTTCGTTGCCCACGGGGCTGTCATTCATTCCGATTCACCTATTTCAGTTGTTCTGCACGTGAAGAACAGATGCAAAGCTTGTAAAACAGTTATTATTCCTTTTTGCGTACTTAGTGAAATAAAAATATAAACAAAGCGGATTTTGTTTACACTGAACCCGAACCAACCACCAGTTCCCGCCAGAAAATCATCTTGAAATTCAAACCGTCGCCAACCATAGATAAGACTTAAAGCTGCCTCAGTTGTTGATTCGTTGTTGTTATTATTGTAAAGTTCATCAAGCAGATCACAAGAGTTATTATCACAGTGAAAATAAGTAACAGCTAGGAGCAAGTAAATAAATAACCGAAGGTTATAATTTGCATCTATTCTCAGACACTTTTACCCCAAACTTCTGAGAAGTCCCCCGCCCCCGGTTAATTCAGTAAAATGTTGTATTTCAAGTGATTTAAATTGGCTGCATGTATAAATGTTGTGGTGGATGCATGTACCATCATCAAATTTAAAGCTGCAGCTCAACTGAACTGTAACATTAATTTATTTATCTTCATAAACGTGGGGATTATCTGCAAGTAAATGCCACTTATACTTCTTTCCACAGAAAAATGCAGGCATCATCAACTAACGTGCAAATACCACTATGCAGTGAATACTGCAATGGTAACACGGCAGAGTTTTATTGTCCAGAATGTTCTGCCATGTTCTGTGGCAGTTGTTATGACAGGGAACATTGTGGAAATGAACGAAAAAAACAGCATGGAAAACTCACTGAGCTTCGAGCCATATGTTGTGTTCATAAACACACTCTAGATTATTTTAACCTCACAACACTTCAGCCCATGTGCGTCATTTGCAAAAAGGAGACCATGCAGGAGCCAGAATTTGCACACCATGTTATTGAAAATATAGATGCAACTGTTCCGAAGCTACGGTCACTTATGGAAAAAACGCTGGATACTGCTTCAGAACTGACTACCAGATTAAGCCGTGACATAGCTAAAGCTGAAAGTGCTGCTAAGAACACAACAATTTGTGCAGTTGAGTATATCCAGGAATGTTTTGTAAAAATCCGAAGATACCTTGATGAGACAGAAGAGGAGATTAAACAGAGTGCCAGAAGATATTTTGATGAATTTCTTGAATTTAATGATGATAGAGTGGAAATTATGAATGCTGTTAGAAACCTCAAGGCCCTTACTGAAGAAGGCAAGTTGCATTATTTTATTACAGCTATGTTCATTTCAAGTAAACTACATCAATTTTTGTATTTGATTAGCTGGTTCCAGACAGTTGGGTCAAGCAAAAAGCAATACAAGTGCAAAAATGCTTTCCTCTCCTTAGTACTGCTCTCTTTTCAGGCTAGGTGCGAAAGGAATGACTTTATTTTCATGCTTGCTTTTTCCTTTTTTGATCTCCCTCACTATCTAAGAGCCTGAGCAGTTGAATCAGAACTGTTAACTACATTGCTCCTGTGACAAGCTAGATTACCACCCCCAAAAAATCAACAATGATACCATTACAATAAAATTAAGACTTAAATATTGTACACAATACCCATTTCTAGACAAAATATAACTTTACTTTATCAGTCCAGTAAAGCAAATTAATATTTTTCATCCTATTTCCACCACTTTGGCACAAACCCCCCACACTCCCCTCTATAATTTAAGCTCCCTTCTAATACTGATCCCAGGCAAACATCGTTGAGAGATGTAATATTAATAACCCCATGCAGGTCTGATTGGGGTGCAGAATGGTGGCTGCAGTATTAGTGACTCTTTTTTACCAAAAGAAGTTGTATCATAACTAAAGAATGCATACAATTTCCTCTTTTCATTCAACAGGACAGTTGCTCTTGACAAAAGATGCCAGGAGTCTAGCAGTAGAGTTCCCCTCTGTTTTCACAAGGCTTGAACAACTGTGTAACTGCAAACATGATGAAAAACAGATCAAGCAACTTAACATTATGATTGAGTTTGAAAGAACTATCTGTGAACAGCTCAAACATGTTATTTCAATGACATCGTACTCAACTCTACAAATTGGAGGTAGATCTTAAATCTTCAAAAGCAAAACTGCTTTATAAAAGTAAAATACCAAGACCGCAATGCAAGTACATTTTAGTCTTGTTCTTTTCATATCGAGCAAGTACAGCCACCTCTTACTGTTACCTGCTACTAAGGCCCGGTTCAAACGTCGAACTTCACATGTACCGAATCTAATGCAAATGAGCAAGAACAATAGATTTTGCTCATTTGCATTAGATTCGGCACATGTGAAGTTCGACGTTTTAACCGGGCCTAAGAGCAGTTCTAGCAGTGGGGAGTGTTAATAAGCAGCTGTATTCAGGCTATATTTATCAAGCTGTAAAGTGAGAAACTTGATTTTATTATTGATCTGAGGGGGGATACACATTTTTGAAAAAAGCACTGGGAATTTATTTTCCGAATTTAAGCACCAACTTTTTTGTCTTCTAAAATATTTCTAATAATTTTGTTAGAAAAAACACTAACCTCCAGAGAAAGCCTCGATTTCACTTGGTTTCCACATCTCTCCACCCATCTTAATAACAATTTCTGAGATCCTGTATTTCTATCTTTATATAATACTATTGATTTTTAATCCTTATTTTTAACATTTTAAAAACTGATACTTCTTTTCTTAGGTGCTATAATTTTGAATGAGCCATCTGTAGAAAATTCAACAGATGCAAATAATAATGAATTTGCATGCGGATCTTCCCTTGATTGCATCCCAGGTGTGTTAGACTAGGCTCTGATCTGCACTTGATGAGTACAGCTAATATAAAATTTTATAATGAGAACATTCATCTTTGTAGTTAAATTTATCATTCTAATTTCATTAACAAAAGAAGACAAATAACCATTGTTAAACCTAACATTATTTTTATTTCTTAAATTTTTGCTGTTTTTGGAAAAGAAAGTTAATAGAACTTTTTAATGAAGTTATAGGCTTGCATACAGCACTCAGCACACCCCTTGAATCCCACACTGTACCCTTCTATTCTCCACACTGATACCCTCTCTCAATTTTGAATGAGCCCTTATCTTAGTGATGCAGTCACTTGGAATAATGTATTGTTGCAGAAAATCTCCACACCCCTCCCACGGAAGTTTGGACCCCCACCCCCACCCCTCTAGAAATTCCAATTTTGCGTCATACTTTCCTTTAAAAACTTTGGCGTTTGTGACACCCCACCCCCCCCCCCCCCCCCTCCCCTTGGAATTTCCAATGGTTTTTTCCTGGAACCACTCAATAAAAAATTGGTCACTTGCATCACTAGTCCTTTGTAAAGGCCCAGTTCAGACCTTTGTTGATTGCTGGTCACATTTAATTACAAAATGTCAAGTTCCTATTTTCTCCTACTTTTTATGGAAATCTTTTTTTTCCTAGAGTGTTTAAAATCATGATTCAGCAACCTAAAATAGAGTGTTTTCAGGCAGTTGAAAAATGCCATATTGTGCTTGAAAACGTGGGCATCTCCACATCTCCATATTTAAGGGCTACCATGTTGGGTCTATGCTTCATGGAACTTCCTGTTTTAATCCTATTTTTTTGAGTGAATTTTCCTATGTTTTGTTCAAAATTTTGCTATTTTCTTGACCCTCAAACTTGCTTGACATCGTACAATTACTTGTGCATTTCTAGGCAAAAGGAGGTATTTTCCCACTCCATCATCTCCTTGTGAGGAACCTTGTACCAAGCAACCCAGGATCAGCGACAATATATGTAAGATTATTCCTGATTGTAGCCAAACAGCAACTGGAACACCATCAAAACCTACAGCAAAGAAGTCGCTGAAAATCGTATCATCGCCTTCACCTAGCAAACTGCGGTCCAAGCGACCCTGTAGAGTAGCACGATCGCCACGGAGTCCTGCTTGTTCCAGTCCAAACGCCAGTGCTTCATCGCCATCAGTCGGGGAGAACTGTAAACGCACACGTAGAGGAGGAGAATTATCCAAAGAATTCCAGGTGAGATAAAAGCTCTCGGGCTCGGGGGCACGGGTTTGGTGAATAGGGGGAGTTAGGAAATAGCAGTTATTCATCTAGACTCGAAAGTAACAAGCAACTTCGTGTTGCGTAAACGAACAGTACCTCTACATGTAGCTTTCACTTCAGAATATAAAACAATTTCATCTACATTTTGAATGATTTTATTAGTAAATTGCTCTTGTTTGATGTTATTATGTTGCAGACATGTGACAATATTCTAACAGAATTGTGGGCGCAGGATGAAAGTTGCCCATTTGCGCGACCTGTGGATAAGAAACAGGTAAACCTTCTGTGCTTGAATACCGTAAAACCAAAACCAAAGTAATTACTCTGGCCAATCAAAACAGAGGTAGACAATGCAATGAACCAATCAGAACTCAAATACATGAAACCGGCGCAAAGCGCGGGAAAACGCGTGCGAGTTAGTCACGATTGGTTTTGATTTTACTTCTGCATGATTGGTTAATAAAGTGGCGCGAGATTGTTTTAGCCAATCACAAAGCGTAGCAATTCAAAACCAAAGCAATCACGAAATTACTGTGGACACTTAAATGAAAACCGCTCTAGTACAACGTTCTTGTTGTCGTTGATTTTTTTTTTTCTAGTCACCGGATTACTATAGAGTCATCAAGAATCCCATCGACCTCTCGGTCATCAAGGAAAAGCTGCACTCCCTGCTGTACGCGTCTGCTTTGGATTTTGTAAAGGACTTTCGACTGATGATCAGCAATTGTAGAACTTACAATGCGGTAAGTAAATGTAGTAGCATTTGTATAATCGGTTTTAGGTGTTTAGATAGTGGGTAGCGACAGAAGGAATACTTGAAAGCGGAATTCATCATTCGGCACTTGTAATCTTCTTTTCACGTGCCGTCTCTCCTTCGCTCCGCACTATCACGGAACAAGTTTAGTTGCTCCCTGTCATAACTACACGTAGACCAATCAAATGTAGCTTATCGCAGGTTGACTCTGTACGAAGGCCCGGTAGGTTGAAATTGTTATTTTTCGACTCTACCCCAGTTGTTCAAAAGGACAGTGTTATCCACGTTTTGAACAATCAGGCCTATATACAGTACAACAGATCCCGATAACTCGAGCCGTAAGGTGGGAACCCAAAGCTGAAGGAGATTTGTAAAGTTCGAGTATAGTTTACAGCAGGGGAACTGAACTGTATCTGGTTCGAGTTAACCTTTCACCAAGTCGTCAGTGATAGTGCCAAAAATTAAAATTACAAAAAATCCAAAATTTCATTTTCTAAAATATTGAAAAACAAAAAGTACCATGCGAAAGTACTGTCGAAGACGTTCCATATGAATGGTCACACCGTAGAAGTTCGTAAACAGACTCACATGTCTCCATAATTGACTCTGGGAGTGAATGGATTATGGATGGAAATAATTGGTAAAGTCAAAAGCTTGGTAAAGTAATACCACTTCTCGTTTCTTTCTTTAGCCGGACTCGTACGTATACAGCGCAGGACAGGATCTGGAGAATATTTTCAACCGTTTGCTGAAAATCAACTTTCCAAATTTCGAAGATATATTTTTGGAAGACTCCGTGGAAGAGGAAAAAGACGCCGAGTAGTGTGAACTATTATATCTGGGTGAACTGTAAATATGGATGTTATATCTGACAAGTGAACCAGTTGCAGCGATTGAGAAATGACACGTCTTTTTTTCTGGATTGAAAAGAGTATTTTCCATAACTGAACGTATCTTTTACCTTCGTTTTTCGGAACTGAAAATTGTAGATTTGTTGTCAACTTCTTTTTTCCTATCGAAGTCGTAAAATCAAATGTTTTTTTGTTCTGCAAGTTTAATTCAGTTTTACAGAGTATTTTCCATAAACGTATCTTACCTCCCTTTTTTCGAAGTAAAATATATATTTGTTGTGAATTTCTTTTTCCTTATGTTGTGCGCCGTATGTAATTTCTTCTTCAGTTTCCTTATGTTGTGCGCCGTATGTAATTTCTGCTGTAAATGTCTGCGATGACAACAACTCAACTTTGAATCAAATGCAAATACTGCTTACGTTTTTGTTTTTTTACTAAAAATCCTTCGTGGAACGCTTTTGCTTAACGTTAATGATATTTTGCAAAGGTGTAGTTAAGATGGTTATATTCAATAAAGCGACATTTGATAACCTTGGAACTGACTGTTTTAACTGTAACAACTTCTTGTTCCGATTCATTGTTAGGCGAGGGGGACTTACTTGTTCCCAGGCGTCGCTCCTTGTTCTAGTGCGGCGTGCGCGGAATTGTGGGACGGATACACAGGTGCCTTGTTCCCAGTCAACTATGAAGCGCGGAAGAAACAGGTAGCGAGAATCGTTTTGTGACGTCTTGGGAATGAAGCAAAACGCGAAATACCACCTTATTCCTTCTTTAGTGTATTCGTCCCACAACTACACGCACACCGCACTAGAACACAACGCGCCACCCTGGTTGTTTTACCGCGCTTTGCCGGTGCCGAGAAGTATTATAATGATGTAAATGAATCGCTGACTCGTCCCCAGTCTTCTCTATAGTCAATTCTTTTGAAGACGCAGGGTTTGTAAACGACTGGTGACGGGTGAGGGTGAGGGTGAAGGATGGCAAGCTGAGCGCCAGTGAACGGAGAGGTTCACGTGAGGTGAGGGTGAGGGTGAAGGAAGGCAAGCTGAGCGCCAGTGAACGGAGAAGTCAAGTTTTAAGATCCTCTTTCAGCTGCAGTGTCGTTTAGAAATGCGAAAAAGATGAATGTCGCTTAATTATTGAGTTTAAAAAATATTCCAATAATTATTACAGTCAAACCTGTATATAACGGTCACCCTTGGGAAATGGCCAGGTGACCGTTATATATAGGGTGACCGCTATATACAGGTTTCCTTCAAACTCTACTGGAAGTTAATGAATAAACTTTCTATACGGAAATAATCAATCAATTTACATTTTATTGACAAAGACAATTAACAGCAACGTTCAAAATACGAGTTAAAGGCCCCTAAAATGTCCGTGGAAGAAAATAAACAATATAGAAATAAAATGTCTGATAGAAGAGGAATTTGGCGCGGAGCGCTATCATGGTCTATAAAACAACAGCTGTCAACTTGACAAGTACAGTGTAATAATCAGGGAACTACGCAGAATTCGAAAGTGAATATAGTTTGGTACGGAAAATACGGGTGTTAATTCGAAGAAAGAAACTACTGTATTGTTTGAAAGCGATATGACCCGCTTCCGAGAGCAGAACATCGGCACTTTTGTTGCTATCTGTCGCAACCATGTGTCGGACGCAGGCGATGACATGTATTTGACATGTATTTGCTGGCGAGCGTTAGCGAGGCAGCACACTATTCTTGGCAATAGGGGAGAAAATCCAAAATTTTGCGTGCGAGCAAGTCACGATTGGTTTTGGTTTTACTTCTGATTGGTCGAGAAAGTGGCGCGAGATTTTTTAGCCAATCACAATGCGTAGCAATGAAAAACCAAAGCAATTGTGTAATAACTTTTCAGACTCAATGGAAAACTGCTCTAACATGGAAATTAGGAAAGAGTAATTGCAATATTGTGGCGGACACTGTCCCCCTAACTAGCCTAATAACAGACAGACGGATAAAATAACCTCACATGTTTTTTGAGAAATCGTTTTTAACCTCAGAATCTCCTAATGAAAATTGCCCTGCTATAAACCGAGAAAAAACCATTGGGTTACTTAATTAAAAACTAACAAATAGATCTTCACTGAATATTGAAAACTGGCCTAAAAAAATGTTTTTGTAACCGTAGACGTTAGCACCTTGCTGTAAACGAATAACTGAAAAGTGGATCAATTATAAAATGATAAAAATCTAACGGAGAATCAAAACAGTTATAAAACTAAAAAAGACACAATTCAAAGAGAAAACAGGTAGCATTGCCCTTATGTTCAGTCGATGATTCACCGCCGGAGAAATTGTTTAAGTAATGCTCCACATAACACAACGATAGCAAACTCAGTCATTGTACTGCGGCATTGGCTCTTTCCCACATGGAATATCTTTGGTTTCAAGAATAGAGGAGGAGCTGATGGTTTATAATTATATTTCTTTATAAAATTAAAGAAAATCCATTTGCGTCATTTGCTTTCATCACTGAAAAGCGTGCAAATGTTGTTTACTCCAAAACCTTTGGCGTATTTGTCAGCGATTGGCCCAAGTTTCTAATCAATATTCATGAAAAATCGTGGCCCTTGCCGCATTAAACAGGTGTGTTCGTGTGAATATGTCTCGCAATTTTTTTTTTTTTCTAGCAAATTGTTCTGAACTGTTTTTCGCTCTTGAGGCAACTCGGAAGACGCACCGCCAAGGAAAAAGTCGCCCCATAACTCCAACCGAAGGTAAGAGTCGCTTCGTAAACAAAATTACATTTGTTCAGTAAAAGAGTGTACATTTTTGTTGGATGAAGTGAACACGTGCGTTGAGCTTCTCTTCGTCTTACGACGTCTCTGCGTTTTGGTATTGAGTTTGTCTTGTAATAAGCTGAGGAGTTGTCTTTCAAAAAGTCTCTAGCTGGTTAATTTCGTTCAAGCTGCATGTTCTTTCAAAAGAAAATTTTATAGTTCAACTTGAGGAGCTAAGGCGTTCAAACAAATGTTGTAATTCCTGTTGTAAATCATTAATTCTTGCATTGTATACCATTAACTGTTCATGGAAACCACATCTATTGTCTAATTATTTTTGCGCGTAGCGGCATGAGTTATAAAATGGGCTCCGTTTTTCTTTTTTTTTATTATTTTTACTTTTTGTGTCACGATTTTGCATGCAAATTTATGCACGCATATTATAAATTGGCACTTCCGGTTCATAGCTTTGCCATTTACACTTCCTGCTCAGTGACTTCCGGATACTTTCACTTCCGGTAAAACAGCGTTACTGGAGTGTCACGAAAGCACCTTCTACAACCCTTCTTACATTACCAATGATCACGTTAGGTATATATAACATTCAGAAGAATCACTGGCTTCATTGTGGTACAGCCTTCATTTACAAAACATTCAATAGTAAACAACGTGGTTTGCAGAAACGATGACTGAATGAAAGGAGTAACTCTTCTCCATGTCGGACATCTTCTTATCATGTTTAAAATATATCATAAAACTTTCTTACGCATGCGCATGAGTATAGGCTGCTTGCTGCCTCTTGCCATTGTTATTCCTGGATTCACGTTGTTCTTGTTACGAAACGAATTTGTAATGAATATTTTTGCCACAGCATAAACTAGAGTTAATGTTTAGCTCACTTGAACCTTGTGCCTTGCAGTCATAGCACGTATTTTCCGGCTAATCGAATTCTTGTACTTTGCTTTACTTACACGCGTGTTCGAACTGCCACATATTTTTAGTAGCCAATTACACTATTGGCATGCACGTGCCTCAGTCTGTTGACCAATCAGATTTAAGGCCCCCTCACCGTAGTCGCTTTCGGTAATGTACATCGCTCGCGGTCTATTTTGCATTCAGTTCAATTTCACTGTACAAGGCAACTGTTTATTTCGCTCCCACCCACCGCATTTCCCTTATTTTTTTCACCCAACCGAGGTTACCACTCTGGCCCGTGTTTATTGTGTAAAATGTAATAAAGTTCTTTGTTTTTTCAATAAACGGTTTGGGGGATAAGTGTTGCTGGCGACAACCCTTCAGTCCCACACTGAAGCGATGCCTGGGTTGCCTTAGCTTGGGTCGAGTAAGGTGGCCACGCCCACAACCCCTCGCTAGTCACCCCTCTAGGAGCTTGGCATAGGTACACGCCACTCAGCTGTACTCCATGACGGCCAAGCCCCAGTGACTGGCCTCGCATGTGGCAGGCGGCATTCGGGTCCTGGACAACACTTACCCCCCGGGCCTTTCTCCCACATAAACAGTGTCTTTCAATTACGCGTGACATTAACAAAGCATTACGTCGCTAAGTTTGAACATCTTCTCCTCTTCTTCTTCTTTTTCCACTTGTGCTGTTCTGGCAAATCCTGTCTTCTTTCCTTCACAACGTTTCAGCAATCCTGCCCTCTTCAGGTGTCTTGTTGCGCGTTAGTTTTTCCGTCTAATGTCTATACGTTTGTCTTTGCTACACTTGTGGTAGCGGATTTTTTTTATATCAGTGAACGTCCTCCTAATCTGTCCTTAATCACGAAGTCCTCTCACTACCTCTACTCGGGGAACAGAGCCTTGTCTAAACTCAGCCTTTGAGTTCATAAGGGTATACATACCCAAACTACTGTTGATCCTGACCCCCTCGTTTATCTGTCTCGTTAACGGGTCTCGAAAGAACGCCATCGGTTCGTAGCTATACTCTGCTGTATCTCCATCATGGGCCTCGTGATCATGCTTGTAGAGTGGGTTACTTTCCACCTTCTTCTGATGGCCTTTCTTATGTTCTGTGAGCCGACTGTACAGTGTCCTTCCTGTCTCACCATGGTACACCGCTTTCACCTGTCTATCTCTGCATGTTACACACCTGATGATATATCCAGCACCTCCTTGGGTTACCTTTATACAAGCGGTGATGTCCAAACATGTTTACAACTTTAATAACATATGGAGAAAACAATGTGACGGAGGTGCCATTGGGAACCTATTGACAGGCGAAGTAGCGAAAGCAGTAATGGCGTGGTGGACAACACAGTTTAACAACCTCTCATCAACAGCATCCCGAGAACCCATCCTCATAGAAGAATCTGACTCCTTATACGTAGACGACTTCAACTTTCTATTTTACGTACTAGCACCAGGGACGAGATGGATTGAGGAAGACAAGTGTATGAAGATTGTAGAAGATCTAATAGAACAAGATAAGACTAAGGATGAACAAACACCAGAAGATGTGAGATCAATGGAAGAGATCGTTAAGATGGCGAACTCCATCTGCCCAATCTTGCAATTTACAGGAGACTGCCCAGGGGCGAATCCTTATGCAAAACTACCAATATTGGACATCTGCTGTTGGATTGACAACAACCAAGTGATCTACGAGCACTACAGCAAACCGATTGCATCGGACCTATTGATAATGCAGAGGAGTGCAATACCGGACCGCGTCAAGAGATCAGCGATCACCCAGATGGCCATCAAAATTCTGGAAAACACTAGCCCAGAAGTTACGTGAAAAAGTGTTAAGTTTAACGCTGTAAAACCTAACCAGGGGAGAACAAGAGGCCTTACGGAGACTGAGGAAACAAACTGATGTTGTGTTTAGAGCGGCAGATAAAGGAGGAGCATTTGTGGTCTGGAGTAAAGATCTTTACCTAGCTGAGGCCTACAGACAACTGTCGGACGGTAATTTTTATCAGCAAATTCCTGATGACGCAACACAAGAACATCAAGATTTAGTGCGTTCTTTTGTTCAACAGGCTATAGAGGCCGAGGAACTCCCTCCATCAGCCACCAACCTTCTTGTAGAACATGCGCGTACTTCAAAATTTTATTTACTGCCCAAGATACACAAACCTGGGAATCCAGGTAGACCAATTGTTTCCGCTTGCGCATGTCCTACAGAGAATTTAGCTTCTTATCTCGACAAGTTAACGGCACCATTTGTACGCCAATTGGCTAGCTACGTAAAGGACACCACCCACATGTTGCAAATACTAGATTCGTTTCGGTTCAGTGACAATGGGCAGCACCGATTGGTATTTACTATGGACATAAAATCGTTGTACACGATCATTCCAAATGACGAAGGTCTGGTAGCTCTGAAATATTTTCTAGACAAGAGAGAAATCAAAGAACCCCCAACGGACACTCTTGTTCGAATGGCTGAATTGGTGCTCACCCTAAACTCTTTCGAGTTTAACGGAGACTACTACAAACAAGTTGGTGGTGTAGCAATGGGAAGTAGATTAGGGCCAAATTACGCATGTCTCTTCGTTGGCTACGTCGAGGAGAAGATGCTAGCAGAGTACCCTGACGTAAAACCAGAACTATACAAACGGTTCATGGATGATGTGGCAGGCGCAACCTCGTGCAGTGAACATGAATTACAGCAGTTTCTCGAGTTTGCCTCTAACTACCATCCCAAGATTGACTACACGTGGTCTATCTCAGCCGATAAACTCCCGTTCCTGGACATCTATATGATTCCCCGTGACAACCGCATATCAACATCTGTTTACTACAAAGACACTGATAGTCATTCTTATCTTGACTTCAGCTCGTCGCATCCATCAAAGTGTAAATCATCCATTCCATATAGTCAGTTTCTACGGCTGCGAAAGATCTGCAGTGACGACGATGATTTTCACAATAAAGCAACAACCATGCAGACATATTTTGCGGCACGTGGCTATCCTCATGACCTCATAACAAGAGCGCGCGTCCGGGCGGAAGCAAAACAAAGAGACAATCTACTTGACATCACTCCTGGTAATGACACTGCCGTCGACCGACCACCTCTGGTCATCACATACCACCCCCAAAACGTCGACGTTTGTAACATCCTTCTGCGAAACTATTCCATCTTACGCGATGACAACACCACGAGTGCTATTTTCAACAAGCCGCCGCTAAAAGCTTTCCGACGCGCAAAGAATCTGAAAGATTTGCTAGTCCATAGCAGTTTGCCATCAGATCTCCAACGTCAGGCGGGTACGTTTCCATGCAACCGACGTGACTGCCGAACCTGCCCTTTCATCAATACCAGTGACAGTATTAGAACTACAAATGGACACATCAAGATCTCGGGACATTATACGTGCATCACAAGCCAATTGGTCTACTGCATCTCATGCCGTAAATGCCCTGCAATTGTCTACATTGGAGAGACGGGCCGTCGTCTTGGAGACCGCTTCCGTGAACACCGATTGGATGTGATCAAAAAGAAAGTTGCGCTGCCAGTGCCTGAACATTTTACGAGACCAAACCACAACCTCAGCGACATGATGGTAGCGGTGATTAAAGCGAATCTAGGTGACCAGATCAGGAGAAGACGCGAAGAAATGCGGTTCATTTTCAATTACAAGACTTTGGCGCCCAATGGCTTGAACCAAGACTTTGGCTTTTCATAATTAACTCGTATGCTAGCCTTGCGCGCGCTTTTCTTCGGCACGCGTGAATTTGAATTTTTTGAATTTTCGCACACGCTAGCAACGAACACATTTTTACTACTGATGAAGGCAGCATTGCCGAAACGTCTAGTTTCATTTTTAACACTTTTTACAGCGTTAAACTTAACACTTTTTCACGTGGTAACTACAATTAACGCTGCGCAGGATACATATTTATTTACTAGCCCAGAAGTACCGTGGGAAAGGAAAGCCCAACTCTTGTCAAGGTTTAGCCTCAGGATGAAGCTATTTAACTATTATAGCGCGAAAGCGCGCGTGATATCGCCTAATACTTAGCCGACGAGGCCGTAGGCCGAGTCGGCTAAAATTAGGCGATATCACGCAAGCTTGAGCGCTATAATAGTTTTATAATTCAACACATTGATAACAAAGCACAGTTTGAAGAAAAAATATCCAAGCCAAGCCCTTTTATTTTAAAAAAGCTTACATATGTTTTACCGCGCAAAACTTGCAACATCACACAGTTCATGAATGAAAGTGGCGCCTTTGTCAATATTGTGCAAGCTTGAACACTATAACTGTTTTGTAATTCAACACATTGATAACAAATCACAGTTTCGAGAAAAAATTCATTGAGATATACAACCTTTCATTAAGTAAAAAGGCTAACAACAATATTTTGCCTCGCACCATTTATTAAACATCGCTTTATTAAACCATTTATTAAATTTACCGCCATCGCTGGTTATATGTCATGTAGACATAACGCATATCGATAACTTTTTGACCATATTTGGGCAGTGTATCAATGTGTTGAATTATAACAGGATTTATAATTCAACACATTGATACACTGCCCAAATATGGTCAAAAAGTTATCGATATGCGTTATTTCTACATGACATATAACCAGCGATGGCGGTAAATTTCGCATTTTGAAGGAAAGTGAAAATGATTGCTGCCTGCAATTTCGTGTTTTTTGGCGAAAAAGTGCGTGAACTATTAGTTAAAAAAGGGAAAAGAAGGAAAAAAAGAGAAAAGAAAAGAAAAGAAAAGAGAGAAATACTGTTCACATGATTGGACAAAAAAGGCGCGAAATTTTCGCGTTGTCGCGGTCGCAGTGTTGTTTTGGTTCTTGGCGTAGCTGAATGAAAACTGGTTCAAAGTTTAACCGCTCGACAAGAAGTGAATGAAGGAGCACAACTTTGGTAATCACCTCTGGAATATGATATAGACTTGATGTTTCCTCAGAAAAGTTTCTGATCTCGTCATTACGGCTGTGGGAGCTAAAAAACGAGCATTCCAAGTTTGTAAACAACATTGATCGGCTCAGCTCGTACTTCGATGTTTGAAAATTTGGTGCTGATGGAAGGGACTTAAAAGGCAAATGAACTACAGGTACGATGTTTTAACCGTTTCTTGTATCCTTTAGCTGTGAATTTTTGTAAGCTAACTGTCCACACTGCAGTTCTTTCCGTCTTTTCGCCGCTATGTTTAGGTTCGTAGCCGTGTGTTTGTTCAATTTGTTTTGATTCTGAATTGAACTTTTTAAGATACGAAACACTTGTAACTAAGATATTCTATGCCATTTTACTGTGTTTTAATTTTTGTAGTCACTACTGTGTCCCGTTCTTTGAGTAGACGAAAGCTCTTCGTAGAAACTGTCAACTGATTGTGTACTCTAAATTAATTTTAGCTTGGCAAAAGTTTCGGCATTCATTGCTTGTTGTTTAAGAAATGGTGTGAGGTAAAATATTGTAGTTCAGCCTTTTTACTTAATGAAAAGTTGTATATCTCAATGATTTTTTTTCTCGAAACTGTGATTTGTTATCAATGTGTTGAATTAAGCTTATAAAACAGTTATAGTGTTCAAGCTTGCACAATATTGACAAAGGCGCCACTTTCATTCATGAACTGTGTGATGTTGCAAGTTTCGCGCGGCAAAGCATCTGTAAGCTTTTTTTTTATGATAAAAGGCTAGTCGGCGATATTTTTTCTTCAAACTGTGCTTTGTTATCAATGTGTTGAATTATAAAACTATTATAGCGCTCAAGCTTGCGTGATATCGCCTAATTTTAGCCAACTCGGCCTACGGCCTCGTCGGCTAAGTATTAGGCGATATCACGCGCGCTTTCGCGCTATAATAGTTAAATAATGCCAGATTCAGGTTGAACATCTTTCAGTCAGCACTCAGACACTGGGACAGGAGAATAGAAATGGACAAAGCCGGAGAGAGACCCCTCCACAGAGAGAAGAACTGGAGGCGTGAAGAGAGAAGAGCAGAAAAGGAAATGAAAACGAAAACGTGGTACGATGGAAAAACGAGAAATGATGTCTACAACACGTTCCCTATCTTTTGTCCAGCTACTCCAAAGAGCAGCCTAGCTACTATTTGGACGAAGATTGCAGCAGACGTTACAGAACAAAGTAATGGCAGAGTGAAACCCAAGATCGTAGAACAAGGAGGAACACCAATAAAGAACATACTGTGTATGAAATCACCGGCGGCGACCAACGAGTGTGGGAAAGTCGACAGTATGTTTGAGTGGAAAATCGAAAAAGAAGAATTGTATAAAGGTAACCCAAGGAGGTGCTGGATATATCATCAGGTGTGTAACATGCAGAGATAGACAGGTGAAAGCAGTGTACCATGGTGAGACAGGAAGGACACTGTACAGTCGGCTCACAGAACATAAGAAAGGCCATCAGAAGAAGGTGGAAACTAACCCACTCTACAAGCATGATCACGAGGCCCATGATGGAGATACAGCAGAGTATAGCTACGAACCGATGGCGTTCTTTCGAGATCCGTTAACGAGACAGATAAACGAGGGGGTCAGGATCAACAGTAGTCTGGGTATGTATACCCTAATGAACTCAAAGGCTGAGTTTAGACGAGGCTCTGTTCCCCGAGTAGAGGTAGTGAGAGGACTTCGTGATTAAGGACAGATTAGGAGGACGTTCACTGAAAAAAAAAAAATCCGCTACCACAAGTGTAGCAAAGACAAACGTATAGACATTAGACGGAAAAACTAACGCGCAACAAGACACCTGAAGAGGGCAGGATTGCCGAAACGTTGTGAAGGAAAGAAGACAAGATTTGCCAGAACAGCACAAGTGGAAAAAGAAGAAGAAGAGGAGAAGATGTTCATACAGACTTCCACGGTGGCCCACTTGAAGAACTTATCAAGGTCGCTAAGTTTACAGCTGATGGAAGGAGTGAGTGAGTGAGTGAGTGAGTAAGTGAATTAAAGCCACCGTTACTCATACCCCGTTTATTACGCATGCGCGTATTCACGGGTTAAAAATGGTACAACAATAACTGCTTAACTGTTTTGTTGCAGGCTTTACAGGAAGGTCAGGAAAAACAACAGCTGCTAATCAAACAAAAGCTGGAGCTTAAAAAACAAGCTGCAAAACACTGAAAAAGATCTAAAGAAGGTGAGATGTGGATCAGTATTGGTCAGATTTAATCAATATTGACAAGTGGCTATAGACACAAAGTGAAACCCAGTGTGTTTGTTCTTAACAAATTAAGTTTTGTCACATTCAAATTAAAGTTATTAAGCACCTTTTTTTTTTGACGGTGTGATGAAATTTATTGAAATTTGTATTTTGGCATTCTTAAATGTTGAAAGATCACCACACTGATTTTTTTCACATTCTCAAACCTTAGAAGAACGCAAGGAAACAAAGGAGGTGTCCAAACGAGTTAGTTGCTACTCAAAGAGGAAACAGCAGCAGTTCAAACAAAACTGGTGAGAAAAGAGCTTTATACAATCCAAACATAACTACTTAAATGCTATAAGAGGTGGCTGTATAAGAAAAGGGACTGGCTAGGGGATCTGAAATATTATGTACTTATTGACTAAGTGGGAGGGCCGGATGGGAAAATATTTGGCTCGAGGTCATGGCATACGGAGTGATAAATATTTAAATTACCTGCGCATCGTTATACTGAATGATGAAATGAAAAAAGTGTTAAGTCACTTTATACAGTTATACCCAATGATGAGGGTCTCCGCGCACTGCAACACTATCTTGACAAGAGAGAGGTACTTGAACCACCCACAGATTCTCTCCTAAGTATGGCAGAACTACTATTAACACTTAACACCTTTGAATTTAATGGTGAATTTTACAAGCAAACAGGCTACGTTGAGGAACGCATGCTAACGAGTTATACCGGTATAAAGCCAGACCTATACAAGCGATGCATGGATGATGTGGCCAGCTCCGCTCGCGCAAATGCATACGGCCCTCATACGGGACTTTCATCAATGGTTTTGCAAAGAAAAGGTTCGCAGAGCCGTACGGGTCATATGATAATTCTAATTATTGTATGGTTGAACTGGTCCGTGATGAAAAGGAGCATTCTGATTGGTTCCCTGAAGGGTCCGAATTTTTGCGCTCGCGAATTAATTTCGCAAAAAGAACAAAGAAAAAAGAACACTTTTTTATTAAGTAAAAACACTTTTTCCTTCATGTTTGGCGGATAATTTTGGTTAAATTGTTACGAAAGTGGCCTGAAAAACGCAAAATATATGCTTTACTTTGGCGCGCGCGCGTTTGCCGTGAACGGGATGCATTAATTTATTAGCAAAATTTTAAAAGAACCATAATAATAAAAACTCTTTTGAACCAGCTTAGTCACTCCGTATTGGGAAATATTGGTCTCGGTTCTTTTTTTTCCAAATTTCGGCTCGGTCCATAAACATGCAAAAAAGAACTCGGCCAATGTTTTCCCAATACGGACCTGACGCTAGTTCAATAACATCTATACCAGAGGTTACAAATTGTAATGATAATGCTGCGAGCAGATTCTGGGCAGTAAAACATAACGGAAACAGTAAATTTACATACAGATTTTGATAATTTCATAAATTTATTTATTGGGTCAATTACCATCATTTTCGATTACATAAACGAAAAAAAGCAAGACTGATTGCTATTATTTATAGCTGATTAGATCCTCAAATTTGGATCCGGTGCTTCTGTTTTGTTACGTTGGTCCTTGCCTTCAAAATTGCAATCGAATTAAATACCATTGTAAGGAATTCTTTGTGATCCATTGTTCAATCGGCAAACTCTGAGCACGTAACAACGCTGAAAAACTTATAAAAGAACATTGCCTTTCCCGTGAAATGTCACTAAATCGTTTGTGACCTTGATGAATGCTTCCAGCAACAAATAAGTTTGAATTTGGCATGATACATTTGCAAATAGAAAGACGCATTCAGAGGCAGGCGCATCTAAGTTATGATGACGCCGCTGGACGTACGCTTGCTCAAAATCATCGTGACAAACAAAAATCGCGACTGCCGCATAACAAAAGCGCAGAGAACCCAAGGAACCACAGGCAAACCAAAGATTAGTGTGCTGCTCACCTGGGGGCTCGCAGCAAAAACGCAGGGAACCCAAGCAACCACAGGCAAACCAAAGATTAGTGTGAACGCGGCTTCAGTCAAAACATCTAAAATTCTTGACTGGCATCAAATAAACCCTGTGTTGAAAAATGGCATGTATTATATTTCATACGAAATTTACCTTTCCATTTCAGACTTCGAACACTCAAAAGAATGCACGGAGATGGGAAAACGATGACGATGTATCAACTTGCAATGGATGCGAGAGACAATTCTCCATGACCATAAGAGAGGTTTGTTCTCTATCATGTCTCGTACAACAGGTTTCCGAAAACTGTCAAAGATCCAAGGTGTTTTCATTAATGCATCTGCAAAGCTTGTAAATCTAGAAATAACGACAATTTTCGAGAAAGATCCAAAGATGTTTTCATTATTATTTTTATTTTTATTTTATTAGCTTCTCCAAATCAAGTACATATATATACAAAAAAAGTGAGAGAGGCAGGGTATCCTCACCTTCATTGTTTGTAAATCTTTTGAAATCCTTTCATTATTGCTTTATAACAACAATTCTTTGTGTGCCTAGCATCCAAAGAGTGCCACAGAAACAAAAATGACAAATCTACTTAAATTGTTACTGTGTCTTTCTAATCTTTTGCTTTCTTTCCTTTTTCAGCACCACTGTCGGAATTGCGGGTAATTATATTGAATTTCTTACATTTGCCGCTAGTATAGGACCACTCAGAAGTTCTGGCGAGGATTCCAAAAATGATGACCCACTTGTATTTCCTCCTTAGCTTACATCAAAATACTCATCTTGGGGAGATTGTCCTCATGTGCACCCAAATGCTTGTGACAAACATCTAATTTCTCCTTACAATTTCAATGTATCGATTAGTAGTGAGGATTAAAAATGATCAAATGTTAGTGATCAGCATCTAATTTCTCTGTACAGTGTGAATACATTGTCAAGCTGATACGTGATGAGAATACAAAAACTGATCAGTATCCAGTGAATGTTCATGGTGTCTCTTGTCTCTTACAGTTTGATTTACTGTGGTGATTGTACAGCAAAAAATGCGCCACTCACATTGAGCAAGAAACCTGTACGAGTGTGTGTCAAGTGTTTTGATGATGTCACGTCAGGAACAGCTAGGGTGAGTATAAGGATTGCGCTACATTATACCAAATAGAAAAGTTGCATTACAACTCATTTAACCGCAATTTGCGTTATATAAAACCTTACTTAGCAGTGGTTGTGTTACGTTATATCCCATATAGTAATGACCGTGTTACATTACACTTAATAGAAAATTACAATCCATGTGTATAACGGCGATTGTGTTACATGAGACCTTACTTAGCGGCAATTGTAACCCCATGTAGTTATGATTGTGTTCTACTACTCACCACATAGCGGTGGTTGCGTTACATTACACCCCACATAGTTAAGATTGCGTTATATTGCACTTCAAAATTCGTAAAGTTACCAACTTTCGACTGCTGACGGCTCTGCCCAACATTTCAGTTCTGTTTGGTTTTCCTGACACTTAAGAGAAATGGTTTCTACTCATTTAAAAAGAAAGAAGAGAACATCGGGTTACTCCGCACTTCGTTGCGTTTCTTGCCTTTCTCATTGCCTTAATACAGTTTATTTTTTATTTTATTTTTCAGTCATATTCTTTAAGTCACAAACAAGGCTTCAGCTGTCAAAAACACGCCACAAGATTATATATTGGTGGTAAATAATTTGTATCAACATCAAATTTCTCCTTACAATATCAATACATTGTCAACCAGACAGGTGACAAGAATAAAGACAATCATCCAATAGAAGTAGGTGTACCACCAAATTCTATTGATCAACACGTAATTTCTTCAATATTAATACATTAATAGGCGATAGGAATTAAGGAAATAATCAACTGTTGAATACTAGAGAGATTTAGCAATTTAGAATCGTGTAATTGTTTCCCTCAAATGGCACGGATGGTCACAGCAGTTGCCATTTTTTACCTAAGGAGTTTTCACGTCCTGTTTGTCGGCAAACGGCAAAAAACAAGCAGACTTTTGTGGTTTGCTGTAAACCTGATGCTCAATATTGTTTCAATATTGGTTCATTATTGTTCTGATATTGTCTCAATATTCTACAAAGAATAATTAATTATTGAGAACGTTGTGTAACATGACGATTAGCAAGGGAAAGTCTGGTGTTTCTTTTAAGGTCACGCTTCTGCTTTTCAGAAAGAAAAGGAAAGCGCTTCTTTTAATGGGTGTGCGTGACACAATGAAGACAGAAGACGCAAAGAGGAATACAGTCTTGTCTCTCGCTAGAAACCGTGTGATGACAATTAGTAAGGAGACTTTGTATTTTAATCTTGTGATCGGATTGGCCAAAGAATGCCGGTTAGTACTTGGAAGCTAAGGTTTTTCTAACAAAGAAAATTAATGCAATATATTGTTGTTTTGGTAGACAAAAAAATACAGGTAATTAGAATAACCAATAATAATATAAGTAGAACTCATAAGATGTAGGATTTAGGAGCATTTTTGTTAGAAGGGTAAAAAATTTATAGAACATTTAAAGCGACAAATCTAAGTATATTTTACTGCAGCGTGTTAAAGTTATTAAAAAACAATTAATCACTTATTCATTAATTTAAAAATTAAGCGCTCGTCCTTAATTAGATAAATTAAGTGTCAAGGTATCCATGTTTGCTGTATTTGTTACATGTTGAGTAGATCGTACAATAAGTTAAAGTCCCATTTGTAGTGTAAATAAACAGGGAATAAATATATTATAGTTAGTTGTATTTTTGTAGTTTATATAACGCAAATAAATAAAATTCTTTCAAATAAAAAGCTACTGAATGGTGCTTCGTATGGTGCTGTTAATGATCCAATTTTTCCAGAGAGGAATCACATTCATGTAGACAGCGAAACAGGACCTTATAAAAGCTGTTAATGTTGTACTTAAAGTTTTTCAATTGCTATTTTTTATTGTATATCTGAAACTTTCTCTCATTCTTAAAAAAATATATTTTTTTTGTGTGTGTGCCTTTTGTCCTTTTTTTTTTTTGGGGGGGGGGGGGGTTCTGAGGTTAAAAGCGATTATTAATCGACGTTTCGGCCTGTTTAACCGGCCTTCTTCAGGAAATTAAGAAAATCAAGGTCAATATGGCAAACTGTTGTTTCAGTCCGCCATATTGACTGTTATTTTCTTAATTTTCTGAAGAAGGCCAGTTGTTTAAATCGCTTTTAACCTCAGAAGAATCCCGAAAAACAACTTTTAATTGTTTAACTAGATAATTTTTTTCTATCAAATATCTGAAAAGGGATTTCTTTATGGGGTCGAAAAAAAAAAGCCGAAAAAAGAAATTCGGCTTTTTTTTTTTTTGCTTTTCTGTCTCTTTCTTTCTTCTTCCCCGATTCTCATCTTGCTTTTCAGATCATCCTATCTTATATCTTCCTCCGTTGACCTCCTCTCCCTTCCCTTCATCTTCCTCCGTAGATCTCCTCTTTCCTCCCCTCCCTTGTTGCCATCTTCATGCCCCCCCTCACTTTATCCTACTATCTTCCCCTTCCTAGTTCTCATCTCACCCCCCGTTATGCCATACTTGCTTATATCACTGAGAAATTATGAAATAGAATTTTTTGTGTGCACTTACCTGGAGTCGAACTCCTACCCGTCAGATGTGTAGTCCACTCTCTTTACCACTGCGCCACCAGGACCACGATGAAAAGTGACGCATATTTTTTTGTATTATTGCTTATTATTGTTCCCAGACTCGCCCCGGCCAAAATTTAATCCTAACAAGAACTAAGAAAAAACCTAGTGAAAAATTAAATTTACCTGCAACATATACTTTGCGAATGAAACACAGACCCGAAACAACGTCTGCTATTACACACTTCCCAACTCCCACAAAATTAGCGAGCAAATCCCAAGAAAACCTTTTCTTTGAGTTATCTTTGACTAGTCTTTGACTAATTAGCGGGCAATTCCTATTGTTTAAATATTCATGCGTTTATTCCCAAGGTTCCCATAGGATTTGCATGTTAATATTATGCGCGATAGAAAGAGTGTGAGCAAGTGATCATTCTATGCAACTTTCAAGGCCACATCCCTTGTAGAAACGGAGCAAATCCCCTCTGAATATTGAAACAATAGAAATTTGTTAATGAGTAAAAATGAACCATTTTTTCAAATATCGAACAGGACCCTTTTATGCTCATTAACCATTTTCTATTGTTTCAATATTCATACGTTTATTCCAAAGATTCCCTTGCGATTTGCGTCCTAATTTCATGCGTGATAGAAAGAGTGTAAGCACGTTATCATTTTGTGCAACTTTCAAGGCCAGAGCTCTTGTAGAAACGGAGCAAATCCCCTCTGAATATTGAAACAATAGAAATTTGTTAATGAGCAAAAATGATCCATTTTTTGAAAAATCGAAGGACTCATTTTAGCTCATTAACCATTTTCTATTGTGTAAATATTCATGCGTTAATTGCCAAGGTTCCCTTGGGATTTGCGTCCCAATTTTATGCGCGTTAGAAAGAGCGTGAGCACACGATTATTCTGTGCAACTGTCAAGGCCACAGCTCTTGTAGAAGCGGTGCAAATCCCCTCTGAATATTCAAACAATAGAAATTTGTTAATGCGCAAAGAATGTGCCA
The DNA here is from genome assembly GCA_022457155.1 of Cladopsammia gracilis. NCBI lineage: Eukaryota > Metazoa > Cnidaria > Anthozoa > Scleractinia > Dendrophylliidae > Cladopsammia > Cladopsammia gracilis. The sequence goes on along the minus strand of JAJGOT010000026.1, from coordinate 1,273,390 downwards.
TTTTTTCAAACAATCGAAGAGGACTCATTTTATCTCATTAACCATTTTGGGATTTGCGTCCTAAATTGATACGCGTTAGAAAGAGTGAGAGTATGTGATCATTTTGTGCAACTTTCAAGACCACAGTTCTTTTAGATGTTTGCCGAGTTTCACGTTTTGAATTAATTTGTCCTGCTTCGACCAGTTCTGAAACTTTACAAGGAGGGAGGCATACCGGAGAAGTAAGAAGATTTTCACATTTGGTATCTGCGGCAGCCTTTGTAGTGTCGTTTGCCCAAGAGGGGGGGGGGGAGGGGGGAGGTGTACTTTGCATATTTTTGGTGGGGGTGTGCCGCTGGAACTCTGAAACCCTTACCTTATTCCAGACTTGATGCTTCATACGACTGATCAGTTTCCTGGCAAATGATACCCTATTCTAGACCAAAACACTCTGATTTCTACACCTTATCCCAAAAAATAACTCTACTTGAAAATCATACCCCTCACAACGGCACATACCCATATATATATATATATATATATATGGGTATGTATATATTATATGAGAGTACTTTCCCCAGTTTGCGACAGCTAGCATGGGTGGGTCATGAAAGCATGGCCTTAGCGTGAAAATAAGCAAAGAAAAAATTGGAAGGGGGAGGGGAGAGGAAGCAAAACACTCTTCGTATGCCCTCCACCCAATATTTAATAGTAATACAATTAACATGAGAAGGTTGGCTTGAAAGAGGAAGCATTTCCCTGGCTTCTTTTTATTGTCTATTATAATACATTATTGTATTTCAGTACAGTTTTCCAGTTTTTTGTCTTCTGTACATATATACAAGTTAGAGTAGAAAGGCACACGATACAGCATTAAACTAGAAAATACAGTATCAAGTTTTCTTTGCTGATCTTTGTTGACGCCAAACACAGCCATGTAACTATGGAGCATCCATTTTTGATATTGACTGACATGCGTCCTGGGTTCTTGAATGGACTTTGCCCCTTAGTGTCACGTGTCCAGTTTGCCGATGTCTTCATCATAATTCTTCCCTCTGTGAGGACCCTGGAGAAACAGAAAAATAATGTAGGCATGTAATGCGTACAGAACTGCAGGTATTGCGCATTGCGTTCTTAACTTCACCCGCATGTACATGGACTGTTCACAGTTCCGTTTTTTCTTATGTGTTTGTCCGGTTGATCGATGATTAGCTGCTGTCTTTAGTTTCACGGTGCACTAAAAACTGGGAACAGTACAAAAACTGTTCAAGGGGTGGGTGAAAGTGAAGAGAGTTTAGTCTCCCAAAAAATATAGCTGACTTACATCTTTAGGATCCAATGTGAATTAAAAACTCTTTTCATCCAAAGATACAAGCGAAGCTGTTGACCCTCTGTGGACACCATTTACAACCAACACAGTCTTACCTAAGGATGAAAATCCAAATACTCCTTAGTGCATGTCGCAATACATCGTCACAATATTTGTTGAGGACTAGGTTAAGAGAAATTAAACAAAGGCTCCTACAATCAAGCCAACACGTGAATGCGAAACATTCAGACCCACCCCTGCGTCCAATCCCCCACCCTCCCTTCCTTCCAATGCCATCACCATGGACAAGGCAGGTGACCACTACATATTGTGGGCTCAATGTTCACAGACCCTCCCTTCTGTTAGGTGATATTGCTCCACTGACCCCTCCCCCCACTCCTTGCATTTAACTTCCCACCCTCCCCTCCCCTCCCTTGAATGCCCTCCCCATTGGTAAGACAGGTGACCTTTACAGTGGTAACGGCTGATAGAGCAAGCAATTAAGTATAATTTGATCCCACTGCTACAACTAAATCAATATATATGCTTCGCGTATTCATGAGTTAAAAAGGGATCATGTTTGGCTGGGGTATTGGAGGATTAATGCACCAATGTACTTACTATTCTAACAATCTTAAAGTGTGCTATTGCAACCAAATCATGGTAGTACAAATTGAACAGTTACCCAATACTGGGATGACTGTGAAACCTAATGCTGGGATGACTGTGAACAGTTCCCTAATGCTGGGATAACTGTGAACAGTTACCTAATGCTGGGATGACTGTTTCCAAATGTTCCTGGTCCACTCTGATCACATCTCCACTGTGTGACATCTTTATTACTGCAACAAATAGATTTTGAATATGCTACAGGTAAAAACAAATACATGTAACAAGCATAACATCACAAATGCGAGCCACTACTTCAATAAATGATCTTCCATCTATCCAGTGACAGACAAAGGGGAGGAGCCTTGTGGACCCCACCCCCACCCCCTTATCATTTTTACTTCCCCACCCCCTTTATTCACTCCCACCTTATGAGAAGGTCTGGATCTGCCAGTGCTGTCGCATTGCTGGAGAGGGGGTGGGTTCTCAATGTACCTATTAGGAGGACGGGGGGGGGGGGGGGTAGAAATATCCCCAATCGTCACTCGTTACATTAACGTACACAAGAACCAAAAAAGTAGGTACATAGATACACTTGCTATAGTCAGAGACTCCTTGTCTTAAAGCATTGTACGCCAGTAAGCACTGTGTTAATTAGATTACTTAACTTCTGTGTTTTACATAGGGAACCCACGCGTTTATCAAGAATGATCATAGAATAAAGTTACAAATGGACTTACATGATGTAGTGTTTCATTCCAAATCTGCCGTTACTTTTGTGCTGTTGAATAACCGGTGTTGAATAATTGAAATCAGTTTCTGCCGGGATTTTTAGCAGCTACAACGGTCCGATCAAATTGTGTCTGTAATTTTTTGAATGGTCTCGCATTTCACCGTCTGTTATTAAATTTTAACTTGTCAGCGCATATCACGTAACCGTTTGTTATTAATTAAATTAAGAGTTTAAATTTGTAACGGTTAAGTGAGAGAGAGAGAGAGAGAGAGAGAGAGAGAGAGAGAGAGATGAATTATTATTATTATCATCATCATCATCATTATTATTATTATTATTATTATTATTATTATTATTATTAAATTATTGTGTCGATTATAAGCGCTCTTACAAATATGCTTTTAGTTGCTCACACTGAGACTAAGCCCTTATGATTATAAAGTTCGTTATGTCGCCAGTGGGCTGAAATTTTAGTTGTAAACTAAATGACATCTTATGGCGTCCAGTGTAAATTGACCAAAATAATATTGCTATATCGCGTCAGTCTGTTTGTATTTTAAACGATATACAACGGTTATATCAGTAATGCCCAGTTGATTAAAGGCAGTTGTTAAATATGGCGACTGAAATTTTAGTTGCAAACTCAGTAACAATTGAAAGGAATCTTAATCGCGTCGAGTGTAAATTGAACCATACGACCATTTAAGCCATTGCTTGAAAACAACCCTCAATAAATGCTGCAAGAAAACAATATAACAATATAAGATTTGTCTTACCTAAAGTACGTATTTGTAGAAGACTTTTCAAAGTTATCGTCATTCATCCACGTTTTGACAAAATAAATCTTTGCTTCAGATAATGTTGTGGTCTGCATGCTTGGGCAGGTGTCTTTGTTCTTCATCTCCGGAACAGCATTAAAGTTATTAAAGTTTCGTTTGCAATCTAGAATTATCTGTCAACATGAATGCAACCCATTCAGCTTCCTTCGCTTTCCTCGTGGTGAAGGTGCGAATAAAAAAACGAATAATGAATTGTTATAATTAACTATGCATTTGCAATTCAAATAAGAATTTATTTTTTAAAAATATTCCACAGTTTCACGTGGAAGCAATTACCTAGAAAAACATGTTTCCATATACAAAATATTTAATAAAAAAACGTGTACAGTTTTAGCAAGATGGATTTAAGGCCGGCACACACTAGGGGACATGTTGCGGGACATGAAGCGGGGACATGTTGCAGCGACAGTTTTCCTCGTGTGACATCCCTGTTTTTGCGAAAAAGTTCTGCTACAGGGACACAATTTTGTCCCCGCAACATGTTGCACGAAAATTCAGCTGGTTTGAATTCATGCGTCATGAAGCGAGGACAAAATGACCCCCATTTCGATGTCGCATCGTGTGCACTGCTCTTGCAAACTGTCCCCGCTACAAAATAGGTGTAGTTGGTCCTTTTTCTTCTCTTCTTTTCAGCCACTTGCGTATCCATCGTTTTCGCTTAACATAATTACACATTTCTTCATCTAGTAATATCATTGACAGTGGTAGAAGCTTCTTTTTCCTAACCATAGAGTCCGCCATCTTTCTTTGCTCGTATACTAGATCCCAGGAGCCCTTAGTGATTTCTGTGATTTTTATACCTCAAGCCGCTTTGTGTGCACCAGCCTGCGTACTATCCCTGCAACATGCGCCAGTATGCTGTGCACACGAAGGGGCTTGTCCCCGCTTCATGTCCCCGGAACATGTCCCCTAGTGTGTGCCGGCCTTTATAGTTCGTGGTTTTGTTCTTGGAAATGGCCGCGGCCGCACTTGGCGAGTTAACTAGGTTACTTTGTAATTTACCCGGTTAAAATTCGCAAACAAATTATTTCCGTTAAAAGGCGTTTTTATGAAATAGCAGAGTTAACTTTTGTAAGCGGCCGCATTGGAGTGGGTTAATTCCGGTGACTTTTGTGCCATTTGTCTTTAGCCTGCGTTCCTGTCTTGATCGAAGAAGAGATGTTTACTTTGTCGCTTGATCAGTTCAGTTTCTCTGCAATTTCCTCCCATTTCTTTGAACTACCGTTCCCTTTTAGCACTTTTCTATGCTCTTTACACAGATCTATCAAAATTTCTTTTTCGGTTGTTGTCCACGGCGTTTTCTTCTTCGACTTCGTCGTTTTACCTGAACTCGGCTGGCTGGTTTCGGAATTTGACGGCGATTGAGGACGCGGCGAATCAAATTCAGGCGTGTCAAACGAAGTTTGTGGATTTGCCGGATATGGAAACGAAAACTGGCCATGGTGAGGGAACGAATACCCAGGAAAATAACCGCTTCTCCAAGAATTATGTTCCCAAGGATAATTTCCCGCCATCTTCAATCTCGTACGTGATTCGGTGAAGTGCAAAGGGTTTCTCAAATTACCGCGTGGGCGGTGATGATTGACAGCTCGGAGAATTAACCTGGTTAAAACGACCCAGAAAGGTAGTTTAGAATTAACCTAACCCGGTTAAAAAATCTATTGTTCACTGATTAATTTCCATGGGAACCGCTAACCCGGTTAAAAGTCGGTTAACCCTCCAAATATGCGGCCGCATTAGGAATTTTGATAACCCAGTTAATTTTAAGTGATTAATTGGAATTAACCCGGTTAACTCGCTAAGTGCGGCCGCGGCCAATTTCCCGTTAAAATTGACCTTTAGCTGTATTCAAAAGCTGCAAACGTTGATACCCTTGATTGATAAAGATTTACTAAAAACATAGTCTCACAATTAGAACGAAACTAATGCGAAATTTGGCACAGAGAAATTAGGCTCTTATCGTCCTTAATAGTTTTTAGTATAATATGCTTTCCAATAAATCACATGAGATATGACATGATCATTTTTCTGAAAATAGCAGATATTTTACGAATTGGTGACAGGTTCAAGAGAAAACATCAAATAAAAACACTCTCCTGGTGCAGATTAAATTTTTCCAGTCCTTCACGTTTGGAATGATCGTCCATTGTTCTCTAAAAAAGAGAAGAGGTCATTTTCATCCCTAAATTCAACCTTTGATTATTATAACGTACTCTAATTTTACAACTCGAGGAAAATCATTCCAAACGTAGCCAGGTTATAACTGTGTCAAACCTCCATCGTAAACGCATTTTTTTTTTCTATACAAAGAAATTTGCTACTTGAGATTTTTTTAAGTTAATTTATCGAAATTACAATAGATAAAAAAAAAAACAACTATTGCCTGGAAGATTATCAAAATAGTATCGTGTCTTATATCCGGCGTAATTTTCAGTAACAGGTAGCAAACCAAGTTAACAAATCACTGTTTTGTTTCTTACTGGTACCTGAAATAAGTAGAATTTTTAAACTAAAGAACTTGAAATCAGCCCGATCTGTTGGATGTGAATCAAGTCTCCCTGTGGATTGCTTTAACCGAGCACGGTAACCGGCTAATTTTTCTTATCCGTCTCCTCGGCGAAATACAGAAACTGGCGTCACTTATAATAAGGATGGTAAACATGGCAACTGTGACAAAATAACGGAATTACCCGGGACTACATGCTAAGAAAAATTCGACGCCGCATTGGCAGGCTTTTTCCTCGCCGGTGGATTTTAGTTTTAAGCTCTATTGTAATAATTGGCTTGATCCTTCAACGATTTAAACCAAGCGATTTTCGGTTTGAGGTATTTACAAGGGGATTAGATGTGAAAAACATGGAAGCGACGAAGAACGTAGCGCCCAGTCTATTAGCAGCCAATGTTGGTGCAGGAAGGGACTGGAAAGGACCTACCAGTGACGGATATTATGACGGATATCATAAGAAGAAAACAAGTTTTAACATCGATGAAGTGTCTCGTTTGCCCAAAAATGTTGCCACAACTAAAGCCGTTGTCCAAATGGGAGATTCTATTGAAGACAAAGGCGTTAATGTCCATATCTGGAGAGGGTTATGTTGTCCTAAAGTAAACAGTTTAAGACAGTACCCATTGTTTCCTTCTTTACCAAAACAGCATCTGTTACGTCACACCATTAACTCCGGTCCGCTGGGGACCTGGTACGGACAAAGAATCATGGGATACATTCATGCTCCTCTTACAGGAAATTACACTTTTCACTTGGATGCCCATGTTTTTGCCGAGTTTTGGCTCAGTGAGAAACAAAATGTCAAAGATGTTGAATTAATTGCGAAAATTGCAAAAGAAAATGATAAGAATTCCTTAACGAAGCCTGTTGGTCGCATCTCAAGGAAAGTGTACCTCGAGGAGGGCGGAAAATATTTCTTTGATGTGCTTCACGTGATGAACGGTGGAATGATGAGTCGTGATCACGTGAACGTCACGTGGAAAGTTCCCGGAAGTGATTACTTTACGGAAGTCCATCAAACGTTTCTTTCGCCTTTACTAAATAAAACGCCCGCTTACTCAATCCACGAACTATCAAAAAAGCAAAATAATTTACTTCGAGAACCTCGCAGCACTGTCGACACAGAAGTTAACGACGCTGATGCTGGCGAGGATGACGAAGATTATATAGGAATTGAAATTCCAAAAAGAAACAGCAGACTCTCGGATACGTTTTCATTCTATTTTGGGGAAGATTTTGACATCGAAAATCGATACTACAGGACCATTTTCGAACAACTTTCGGATGTATCGGATGAGCTTTTATCCGTTCTTTCGAGTTGCTCTTACGAGCCCACGTATACCAAGAAACGGAAGTTTACGCAATTTGAAGGAATTTGGCAAACGCATTTCAGTTCTGTTTCCCCAGATGATGGTACAAAAGAGTTCATTTGTATTGGAAACAAACAGAAAAAAGATTGCGACGGAAATGATTTTATTAAGCAGCCTGAAGTGCTACCACTTGTTCAGATGCTTACGAACAAAGTTGACGGGAAATATCCAGGGTATGGACTAGCTTTTTCATAAATGGCGGCCGATTGGTAAATCTTTTTTATTCATGCTGATCAGCCTGACTAGCTTCGTTAGCATGTGCAAAATTCAAAAGAGTTTACTCTGAAATGAGGCTAGTAGGGCTAACTAACATACATGTAAAAGAATAATAAATCGGCCGCCGGTAATAAAAAAGGTTTATGAACGTGTTGTTTGTTAGTCCATCCCAGTTCTCTCTAGACTTCTCGATATTTCCAGACCTCAGTGCCATGGTACAACCTAGTCCCCGGGGCCTTCTCCGCCTTCAAAATGGAGGGCCGGGCGTGGACCCTATTGGAGAAGGGTCGTGACTAGAATGGATACTCCAAAATCAGGTCGGACAATTCTTGAGAATTATATAACGTAATGTCGACACTTGGAATTTATGTTCAATAAATTTTTAAGTGTAAAAAAGAAAATCTAAAATCCCCACTCAGGATTGAACCTGTGACCTCAGCTAGGGTTAGGCTTGCATAGCCTACCGTACCAGAGTACCACCTATAGCTTCTCGGGTTGCTTAGGCCTAAATTTAACTATTAATATAAACTGCTAACCCTAACCTCAACTGCAAGCTAACCAGTTACTCAGTTATATAATTCTCAGTAAGTGTCCAACCTGATTTTGGAGTATCCACTCTAGTCACAACCATTGGAGAAGGCTGCCAAAATAAAAATACTCCAAACCTCCCGGAGCATTTGTCGCGTTACACATGATAAAATAAAACAACGGTTTCAGATTGCCGGAAATCAAACACGGCTATCAATCGCTAAAAACAACTTTCGAAAACGCCATTTCATCGTGTGTCACGTGACAAAATACACCAAGGTTCTTGGAGTATCTTGGCAGGCTTTTCCGCCCATCCGCCATTATGAAACCTGAGAAGGCCCTGGGTACGGGCTTGTGTCACGGTGGTGAGGTGCAAGTAACGAAAGGTGTAGAAAGCGTGGTAGAAAAAAACTGGACTTATAGTCTTTTTATGATCTATATTTCTCTTCAATTGTTACCTTTTCAATCCTTCGGCTCACAGAAACGATTTCACTGCTTCTTCCCTGCACCTGTTCCCTCTTAAAAGGTAAGCCCCCAAAACCAGCGGCCAAGCCCTTATACGCAAAGGCTGAATTAACAATCAACTTTGTGTCAAAAACATATAAAATTATCCCCAAAACACAAGCTTTTCATGACTTTTATTAGAATGAAATATTCCATATTTAATTTTCTCCTTATAACAGTTGACAGTAGTTGAAACCGAGAAAACTAAAATAAGTGTTCACGCTCTGTTTTCAGAAACTACGCCTTAAAAGCTATCATTAACATCGAGAAGAACTACGATGTCCCCCAAGGAAATCGATATCTTCTCGAACTCGTTTTCCGAGATCGAGCTCGGAACAAGGACGTTAGGCTGTCAGATTTCGTGTACAAGTTCCACAACAGTTCAAGCCTCTGTAGACCAAGGGGAATCACGTGGCAAAGGAATGTGACAGTCAACGTGATTTTAACAGTAAAGAACCAGGGGAACTGGGCACAACATTTTGTCAACGAAATGTCCCGGATCTGTGATGAGACAGGTGATGAGCGCTTGAATGTTATCGTTGTGGATTATGGCAGTCCGGACCTGGACATTGAAAAGGCTTTGAAGCGGTAAGTAGAAAGGTCTTTAGATCTGAGTGGTTAAAGGGGCAGTATCACGAGGTCGAAACTTGAAAACGTCGGCCCACGTTTTCAAGTTTGATTCCGCAAATTCGAAAGGGCCGTCGAGAAGTGGAGGTATTTCTTGAATCAGAAAATCCGTTTTGATAGCCGGAAGAAAGAAAAAATCACTTTTAACAGAGATATGTCCAAAATTCCGATGCAAGAATAGTGAACAGTGCCGCGCGTGGAACCTCCTGATACTGCCCCTTTAAGTCTTACTTGCCCCAGACACCGATTCAACCAGGACTGAAACTTACTGATGCCGAACTGGGGACGCACGTCCATTGCAGGGTTACCCTCTTCACTCCCCCAGCATTCCGTTAGGTTCCCAGGGGCGTAGCCAGGACTTTTTTCAGAGGTACGCACAATCAATTTTCGAACACCCCCTACCCTCCCCACCCTCAAGTCCCAAATCTTTTTTTTTTTTCAACTTTTTCAGGTGCGTACGTGCGTTCAGATAGCTACGCCCCTCGTTTCCCGGAAGGTCCGGGGGCACTTGAATGGGGAGAGAAGAGTAAAAGTAAGTTTATAAATTGACGCAAAACGCCCGGGGGGGATTTCCATATAAAAGTGACGGAGATGCTCGTCGTGAATTTTGAAAAGAACACTAACAGCTAAAGGTATCAGAATCTCGTAATAAAGGCCCCTATTCAATTTTACCCCTTAAAGATACCAAAATAGAACATTAACAAGAATGTTCACAGTTTATGTTTGTGATCAAGTCAGTTTCATCGTGAAAGTTCTACTTGCACCGATATTTTTCAAGCCATTACATAGATCTCTTCCTTTTTTACCCTAAAAGTTACCACGGTAGCTACAATTGGGGACATTTTAACACCAAGCACCCTAAAAGGTACCAAATGCGCATTTTAACCCCCGAAATGTACAAGCATCCATGTCACGTATATGGGAGACAAAACGATGGCAGAGACCAAGTTTCAGCCGAATGTCTGACACGCTAACGCTTTTAAGGACGCGCGCGCGAGGTGGCACTTCCTCTGAAACCCTGCACATCCACCCAGGAAGACGTTGATTAGACTGCCAGACCGATCCTCCCTCTGAATATTGGTATTTAACAGAAGATTTAAGATGGTGATGTTCACCTTGTTTTTGCAATTGCAACAGAAGTTCTCTGAAGAAGTACAAAGTTCTGAGGCGTTCTGGTGCATTTCACAAGACCGAAGCTATCCAGTCAGCGGTCAGCTCTATTAGTGATCCACACAGTATTGTCCTGTTGTATGACCTTCATCTTCTTACTCCGAAACATCTCTTCAGTGCTGTCAGAAAGGTAATATTTAAATTTATCTTACAATTAGCAGAGATTTCTCAGGTATAATGGGAAATTAGTGCTACAACGAAATGATCTGTTTACTGATTTATAGTCAATGGACAACCTTGCTTGGTCACTGTTAACGTTTTTACTTCGAAGAGGTGTCTACTTATGGGAGGTTATAAATGTAGTGTTGTATGTGGTTGTGAACATGTGTCCACGTAGGAGAGGTGACCGCCTAATCGAGGAGTCCGTTAGCGAATTATATTTATCATTGTTTTTGCTTGGGGTACTGTTTAATCAGAAAAGGTCTCCATGATCACTTATGGGTGGTTAAAATTGCACTTTTTTGCATGTGTTTGAGAATACTGAACGAGTATCCACTTAGGTGGCCGCCTTATGGTGGACTCCGTTAGTAGACAGTTCGTCTCTAGATCTTTATGACTGTTTATGCCATTTTTGAGGGCTAATAGGCAAGGTAAGTCGCACACGAGCCACAGGTGACCCACTCGGCCGGAGCTTTACCCGTTTTCGTTTGCGTGAAGCAACTAGGAATATTGCCACTCCCCCTGGATGGGATGCTAGTCCATCGCAGGGTTACGACCAAACAATGTGGAGTAAAGTTTCTTGTCCAGGGAAACAACACGACGACCGAGGACAGTCCGAGAACCACAGACTCGGATCTGAAGTCCAACGCGCTAATCACTACACCACTACACAGGATAACCACTACACCACCGCACAGGCTAACCATTACTCCACCACACAGGCTAACCACTACACCACCACACAGGCTAACCACTACACCACCACACAGGCTAACCACTACACCACCACACAGGCTAACCACTACACCACCACACAGGCTAACCACTACACCACCACACAGGCTAACCACTACACCGCCGCACAGGCTAACCACTACACCACCACACAGGCTAACCACAACACTGCCACACAGGCTAACCACCACATAAGCTAACCACCACACCACCACACAGGCTAACCACTACACCACCACACAGGCTAACCACAACACCACCACACAGGCTAACCACAACACCACCACACAGGCTAACCACAACACCACCACACAGGCTAACCACTACACCACCACACAGGCTAACCACAACACCACCGCACAGGTTAACCACAACACCACCGCACAGGCTAACCACTATACCACCGCACAAGCTAACCACTACACCACCACATAGGCTAACCACTACACCCGGCCACACAGGCTAACCACTACACCACCACACAGGCAAACCACTACACCACCACACAGGCTAACCACTACACCACCGCGCCTCCACTTTGATGGCTGATGGTTAAATTACTGTCATGTGTTTTACCCTCACAAAACAAAGTTGTTACTTGTTGCTTGCTACTTTTGGCGAGAGAAATCTGCATGCCAAGGAACCAAAATAGGATAGGAACTGTTATGTTATTCTACCTTTTATTATTATTTTTTGCATATTCTCAGCACACTGTGGAAGGACGAATGACGTTTACTCCAGTGTTATTCAGATTAACCTTCTGTGGTAGACCGCTGACCAGTACTACGCAACCCAAAGGCTTCTGGGAAACATTTGGCTTCGGAATATTTAGTAAGTCAGTGTACTTCCCAAAATTGAAGCAAATATTCAGTGGCCCCATAACTATGATGGCCCACACACAATCTATTTCGATACGAAGAGGAAACTGATAAGGGATGAAACGGACACAGACTTTTCGTTTGATTACTTCCCAATAGGCTCTTTGCATGCCTTGATCACGTGACACACTTCTTGTCAAATTATAGACTGCAACTTTAATTTAAACACCACGGAAATGGAAAGATGATGACGACGTTACCAATTTTAAGGACCGTGGTGTTTAAGTGTGAGTTTTTATGGTCATTAGAATGTTAGCAAAATCCTCTTATTTTTCTAACATTCTAATCGCCAGTGACAACGGATGAGCTGCTTGATCTTTCTCAGTTCTTGTCGCTAAATTCTTTGTTTACTTTCTTGCAGGTATCTTCAAGTCAGACTGGGACAGATTTGGAGGAATGAATGTCCAAGCCTTTCAGCACAAGTGGGGCGGGGAGGACTGGGAGATGATTGACAGGGTGCTGGCTGTCGGCTTAGAAGTTGAGAGACTGCGCATGCCCGGATTTTATCACTTCTACCATTCCAAAGAGGGAATGTGGGACAACTGACACTTTCTCGCGCCAAAATGAATAAAGGCAAATTTAACGAAATACAACGTCCAATGCAAATTTTCGGAAATATCTATTTTCATTCCATTTTTGATTTGCTAATACCATTTCTTTTATTGTCAAGAGAGCATAACGGTTGTTTTTGTAATTATTCTTTCCAGCAAGTTATCTTATCAGAAAAAATGTAAAAATCCTGATGATCTGAAGTAACATTTTATTTTCAAAGTATGTTTTTACAAAAAAATATATGCTAAATCACTTTTGAAACACACAGTTTCCTCATATCTCTACTGAACTGTCAACGTCATCTGTAAGAACTGCTCCAGCCTTCTTCGCTTTTAAAATGGCGTAGCAGGCGTAGAAACGGCCCAGTGGTGGTTAGGTTTCTTTGTGAGTGGTTGTTAATGTGTTATTGTCGGGAATTTGCCTTGTATAACGAAGCGCGAATCGGGAATCTCTGGATTACCACTCGTTTATTGATCTTTGTACTCAGTTGACCGAATTGCAAACTATGCGAGGTGTTTCGCTAAAGCTGGGTTATATAGCTGTGTCGACATGAAAAACTTTCCTTAGAATTAAGGTTGACGGAAGAAATTCTTTGCCCATCCATATTCCTTTCTTAGGTCTGTTCTTCAGAGTACAACTAGAGATACAACCTTAGCCTTTCTTAGAAACTGAGTACAAGATTAAAAGAAATGAATAACAGAGTTGACTGTCCTTAATATAACAGCTAAACCTTATCTTCTGTTTACCTAATACTACTCAGACTACTGAACTAGACATGGCAAATCTCGGTGGTGGTCTCGATATTTTGGTTAAACAAGGAAAGTTGTCTCAAAATCTTAATTCCCATTGCCAACGGCGTTCCTAAATGTGCCCACCTGTGTTGAACTCGTGCTCAGCATGGTCAAGGTTTGGAACCAAATGTGTGCCTATTCACAAAAATCGTTCAAGGGAGTCTAGAATTACGAAATACCAAAATAATAAGAATTTTACTTCACAAAACCATTCACTTGTTAATGCAAAGTACGACTGCATCAAATATAATTAATAAAAATGGCGATTTTGGCAGCGACAAATGACTTTCACTGATTTCGCAAATCTAGGTCGATCTTCGACCATTATGAGCCCATTAGGCTTATAGTATTTAAATCTGAGCCGACAAATAGCTTTAAAGATTATAAGCTAAGAAAAACACTTTATTTTAAAGTCTTCAGATACCCGGCAGCCATAAGATATCTATCCAACCTTGCCAAGATCCAGTAGTTTAATTCAACATCTAATTTCTCTTAACAGTGTCAGAGTATTATCAGTCAGATAGGTAATGAGAAAATATAGACAATCACCAACCGCGGGATGTTGTCTTGATAGACAACCAAAATAGGCGAGCTTAGCAGGACCAAAGGCCTGTTTATAAATGCGGGTTTTGATGTGATTTTTGTCGCGCTCACCGGCAATGCAACTTTTGTCGTTAAGTGTAAACTAGCTGCGATTTTCTGTGAGATTCGGGTGCGAAATTTGCTGCGATTTGCTGTCCGCCCAAAATCGCCGCCAAGTTGCATCAGGTTTCGAACATGCGACATCGCGCAACAAATCGCACTGAAATCGCCTCTAGTTTACAAACGCAGTTTGAAGATGCAACTTGCGCGCAACAAAATCTACACAAAAAAATGTCTGTGTAAACAAGCCTTAAAAAGCCGGGTTGGAAACGAAACATTGGCCACCATTATAAGCTTTAAATAAGCTTTAAGTGTACTATAAATATCTCAGCCATGCAACAAGCCAGACGAAATTCTGGTCTGTAAAGAAGCATGCGTTTTCATAAAAATTACGCATACCTAATTTCTATCCGGCTGACGAAATACTTCCTGCTTTATGGCAATAGGTTGGACAAGATTGTCAAATTTTTACCAAAGACATAATCCCTACCCTCTAGGGCCATTTCTATCATCTATTTTGTTGTTCAGTCGCCTCAAAGTATCCTATTAAAAGTCCAATTTCTATAGCATGCTGATCATCTTAAATAGAAATAAAAAACGGCGGAGAATTTTCACCGACAGAGACAACAATAGCACTGCTATTCTGAAACTCGTTTTGTTGAGCTACCCGACTGAGGTGTAAATTCATTATGTCAATGCGATTTAAACTCTAAAATTTTAAAGGAAAATATTTGTTTGGTGTTAGGAAGCAATATTTACATTATTTTTATCACGTTTAACCTTTCTAGCCTCTCTTTTTGTTTGAAATTGTATGTTATAATTTTAACAAATGTTTTATTCAAAGAGCGAGCCTTGAATCGTAGTTAATGAGATTGTGGAAGCCAAGCTGAGTCGCCGTAACAGGATCTAGGATGGAAAATAAGCCTTTGCAAAAAATATGCTAATTAAGGCTTTTAAGAGTTGCAGCATAATTGTGTGCTATTCCAAAATACATAACATTGATTGATAGTTTATATTTTGTGGTTTCGTACACGACCGCAATAAAACTTTCTCGATCTCGCATTACCCTCGAACGATAAACAGCGTTCTACCACAAGTCGATATCGATCGGACGCAGTTTGGTGAGTATGGAGAAAAAATGTACTTTCCATTCAAGTATAACACGATAGTACTGAAGTCAACAGACTAACAAACCCTTAGAATAAATACTCGCTAAATGTTTAAATATATACAGTATATAACTGTGTAAGGTTTTCAGTTCTATAGTTTCACTATTGTGTACTAAATCTTATTGCTACCGGTCCGATTCCTTCTTTGTTGGTCTGTTGAAATACTCCATCGCACAAATAACATACTATACCATACCACACCACTGAATGGATTTCTGTTTGTCGTGATGATTTCGCCGGTATATTTATTGTAGCGTTGTCAATATTTCATATTGAAATATTAAGAATAATTATGCTTGCATTAAACAAACTGGGAAACGGTTTCTACAATCTGAGCTCGTCAGTATACTCCCGAATCAGACCTTTACGAAAAAAAAAACAGAACTGCGTGACCGAAAAAATATCAGCTTGCATTTAGTCTAAAATTATGGGGCTTATTCCAAAATTTTACCACGTTTAGAGGAGAAAATCATGCGTTTAAGTAACGTGTGCAAATGACTCATTGTGTCCATGCACGTAAGATGGACAATGCTTAAAATTAGTGGTTTAAGTAACACTGTTAGGAAATGAACTTTGCGTACAAAAAGTTCTATTGTGTATATAGCTGGGTTTGATTTTAATTCAGTTCGTAGAAAAAAATTGGCATCTCAAAAAGTTTTTTTTGTCAGAATTCTGGGTTTGATTGCCATTACCATGTACCTAATAAAGAGGCATTAGAACTTTAAATAAGCATTCAATGACTGGCGAATGCTGTCAATACTTGTCAAAAAATCGACGAATCAACTTCAAAAAAAAATCTTAACACTTATTATGATCATCACGTATTTCAGTGTCATACTGATAATACCATTATAAAAAAGAGAAAAAATAAAAGCAATATTTTGACATTTTAATACGACAAAGACCCATATCGTAAGTAGGAAATATAATGTGTTTTTCATCGCTTAGAAATTTCTTTTCTTACCAGAGATTATCAACTTGATTGCGCCGATATTTTTGTCCACAAAGACGTCCTGTTTTATTTTGTCAATTATATTAAAGCAAAAACTCAATGGTTAGTGAAATTGGAAGAAATGTTGGAATGGAAACGAAGAAGAATTTGTTTGGCGTGGGCGTTTTTTTTACCTCTGCAATTAATTGCAATACGATAGCTGATAGACGAGAAGTCTCCCATTTAAAAACATCTGGCTCGTAAAGAAACAATCTCTATATATTCTTTTTGAATATTTATTATCTCAACTAACAAGTGAGGAAACAAGTTTCTTCTATATGTGGTCCAACCACGTTCCGTAGCCAAAACAAACCTGGGTAAAAAAAACTTACTGATGACGTATAGTTTAAGGTTTACTTCTCATAACTTTCACATACCCCCTTAATGTGGCTTTCCTTAAATTCTTTAATTAAATATCGGCGGTCTCAAGTAATCGAGCGGAAGAAGCTCGTTCTACAGGCCGTAAAAAACGTTACTTAAAAGCTTTTTTTTTATTTACTTAGGACGGAATTTATTACGGCCAGGTCGGAAGCATAATAAGTAAAAGCAAAACTGATAATTAGCGAATGAACCAGTAGCGACTATAATGTCAAACTATCTTAATACGATCATGATACTTCTCGTGTGAAATCAGTCCTTTGTTTTGTTACTTTCGCTTTCGATCGATATTGATGGCATATTTTAGCATGTCCCAGATAATCCCTGCAGAGCCGTGAAACAAACAAAGTTCACAGCTTTAAAGTTTCAGTTCAACACAGCTTAAAGATTTTATATATTGAGAAGTTTCACTCGTAAACGTTTAATGGACCAGTTTATACTCTACTAAATATCATTTTTGCTAAACATGCCTGATAATGACAATAGGTAGTAGATGAGTAAACGCAACGCTCTACTCAGCAAGAAACAAAACGCCGTATGTGGTGGTTCGGTAGTCATGACAACACGATTTGGTGGCCATCACGATCGCTTCGCACGAGATAAAACGCGAGAAATCGGTGCGAGCGAAAGTTTACTTAAACGGGTGGTACACGGTTAGAGTAATATTTCGCTCGTACCGATTTCGCATATAGAGATTTCACTTTAAAGTTAATTAAGAAATGCAGCTTAACACCAGTGATCAGTCTTTTTCGTGATATTATACCTGCCACCCGTTAGATTCATTGTCATGTAACAATGCGGATTGTAAGGCCGCACTGTGATTGGCTGGCGCCGAGTTAATAAGGACGCTTAGCCACTGAGCCTTAACGAAGTTGTGTAGTTTCTGATTTCCTTTGTTTGGTTCATTCATTCATTTTATTTGTCATTAACCACATAAAAAATATAATAATAATACAATACACTGGTTGAAATGTATCAGGCTGGCTAATGAAATGGCACACGTCTTGCAATGCAAAGAAAACTTTAAAGAAAGATAAAAAATTGTTTCATTAGATTAGAAGCCTTGATTATAGGCTAAATTTATAGTTACTTCGTAGCAATGTTAAATCTTGTAAGAACTTAAACAGGATCCAAGCGACGCGTCTCAAATTTTCAAATTCCTGTGGTCAGTCGCACGTTTGTAAGATAAAAGCACATCTGCTCGTTGTTTAAGAAAACAAGTTCTGACATGGAGCCACCTTAAAGCCGGTTAGAGCTAACATTTTTGCAAAAACAAATGTTCAAAAAATATTAATTTTATGGTCATCTTACTCTGGATGCAAGACGCTTTGAATCCATCCATTTAATTGGTTTATTCGGTTGTCATGTCCTCGCCAACTCGACACAAACCGCGCGAAATTAATTACAACACGTGCTTCAAACAACCAAAAACTGCGTTCTCTTCAATACAAGACTTTCAATTCATTTAGACTTTGCGATTTTCATGTCTAGTTCTCTTCAAAATATAACCGATCTTTTGTTAATTTGGATTGTTTAGCAGATGACTCTTTGACGCGAAACCAGTCGAACTGGTTGAATGGTCAGTCAGAATGGTTATTGTTAAAGCGGGTAATTTGCTATGCGACTAATTGTCATAATTATTGCCTCATAGTTTATGCGCAGTGGGTTTGAGGAATTCAACTAGAACTTCTTTCAATTGTAAGTGGCCCGATTTATTCGTTTCAAGTGAACTTGACGGTTTGTTGTTTCGCGGGAGATAGTAGTGATACGCAGCCCAGCATGGCGGATTCAAAAGGTCGAATGTAAGTAATAATTTGGTTCCGTTAGATTGTGTTAAGTAGATTGTTTGCGATGACAAACAGGGTACATTTTGTTCCCTTATGTTCGTGCAACTTCTATAAAGCAAAACATGCACAGCGCCGGAGATCACAGCGTGTTTCACAGCATGTTCTAGAGAAAAAGAAAAAATGTTTGGGTCAATCTATAAACAGCGTCGGGTAGACGTTTAAATTCACTTCTACTCTCCGCCTTCGTGCAAGTTTAGCTTGCTTTAAGATATGGACTGGCGACAAGTACTTAACACTAAAACACGAGTCACCGATGGAAATTAGGTAAACAAAACATTTAGCATGCTTTATAATTTATTGTTTTTATTAACGGCGAGAGAATCACTTATCGGGTTGTCGAGTCTAAAATTATGCACAATACTTTGATCTAGCGATACAGCAAACAAAGTTTTGAAGCATATTGGCGAAAGACAAAATGAAGTGTTTGGAGTTACTTGTATTTATGCTGGGTGATAAAAGGCGCGAAGTTATTGTTTGAGAGGATTATAGACTTAATATTGAAAGTGATAATAAGTGGTATCGCAAATAGCAAATAGTATTTACTGTTGGCTGCAAAGCGCGATCGATTTAAAGGCAAAATGAAAAGTGAACTTTGAATTATCGTGCTTCTTTCCTAAAGTTTGCGGAAAAGTGCTGCGAAACAAAGCGAGAAGTTAATTCCGGTTGCCGAACACTCGAGGCACTTTAAACACGTGACGTTTAAAGGGACGCCATCGACGGCTTGTTGTTAAGAGAAGTTGTCATTACGGAATTCAGCATCCATGGTGATTTCAATATTTGAATCGGAATAGGAAGTTTTGTTGAATAAACTTTCTAACAAATAACAATTAACCTTAAAATCTACAAAAGCATCGTGAAAATCGAACTAAACCAGAATTTATTACATGCGTGGAAAGTCTATAAATTATTCGATGTTCAAAACACATTTATTATACTTTTATTTTTAAGTGCGAGCCACTCATGTATGACGCCTCACAATTTAGAATTCATGCAATGAAGACAATAATTTATCTTCGTGCTGAAACATTGTTTCCTTTGAAGAAACAAGTGCCTTGGTAAACTAAACGTGTTTTTAAAACTCAATTAAGTTGTTCAGTGAGTTCCATAGACTTCAGTTGTGTTTCTTTTGAAGTGCGTGCACCACAAAGCATTTTGCACCGCCACAAGGAAGTTCATAGAACCGCCAACTTATTTCCATAGCAAATTAATTGTGCAGATAAGAGTTCCATACTTTTAAAAAACGTTCACTTGAGAATATTGCAATCAATAGCTTTCATTTGAATGTCACAAATTAGTCTGAGGGTTTCATTCACACTTAAAACTTTCATTACTTAAAACAAACAACTAGACGGGAAAGTTTTGCTGTGACACTACCTTTCATTTATATGGTCACACTTCAGGATTTCATCCACAGACTTAAAAGTCAGGCTCTGGATTGGTATAGTCCATTATCCTAGTCTTCCAAGCGCGACTGAACGGCGAACGTAATTTCGTTGCCGTGTTACCGAACACCCCCGAACGCTCACTGATCCTGTCTTCAAGAAGAGAACTAATCACTTAGTGCAAGATGAAAACAAACTCTGCCGCTTAATTTAGTTCGCACTAAATTCAAACTACTCAAAAAGCATCTGTTAGTCTATTTTGAGGGTCAGGAGAACTTGTGAGAGGATAGTTACCCAAGAACACAACAAATGGGTTACTCTAACATGGACTTTACTGAATAAATTTCAGATATACGCTATATTTCCGAAAATGGCATTTGCATATATTTATATTGATGATAATTTTTTATTGGTTTTATATTCTATATAGATATGACCCACCATTATATATCATACGTCATACCCTCACACGTGTCACCCGGACAAGTAATACGCAAGTCTCGCTCTGAGGAACATCTGTCTTCCAGTCACAAAGCGGAAAAAAACAGTATATATTTGCGAACAAGAAGCTCATCAACTGCTAGAACAGTGATTCCTAGCTTTTCAAAACTCGGAAGGGAATTAAGAATACGATTTGAAACTGCAGAACAACGAGAATCGAGGCGGGTGGAAGAGAATTCTACGGAATTCAAACGTGAGACTGACAGAAGTTGGAAAAGAAGGGAGAGATATCGACAAGAAATTAATGGCAGCGACAGTAGTTCTTCACATAGCACAGTTGATTCAGAGTCTCGCGTAAAAACAAAAATGTCTTTAGTACAAGCCGAGTCACCTCCGACGAAAATGGTGAATGACTTGAAAGAAGCTCAAGATGTTATCAAAAAGCTTAACGATAGTATTCAAAAAGAGAAGCGATTATCGGCTGCAAAGGATACAACTATTAAAAACCTACGCCACGAAATTGATCTCTTGGACGAAGAGCTGGTTGGTAAAAGAAAAGAGAATGACAAGTGTAAAGAAGAAATGAGAAAACTGCGATCAAAAACAACTTCGCTAGAAACGGAGAACAAAATTCTGGAACGGCAAGTGAAGATGATGAATGAGTCAAACAAGCGACTTCATAATGAGTTGCACGAGTTACGAAACAAGCTTCGGATTCAGGAGACGAAAGTCGGCGAACTTCGGGTACAGAGATCGGAAGCTGTTCGGAAATATGCGCACCTTCTGCAGACGAGTGTGGACAAAAGCACGAGACTGCGTTATTTCCTTCAACAATTGCAAAATGAGATTCTAGAGCACAGTGTCACCTCCAAAAAGTTTCAAATACAGAAGGAGGCTTTGGAGAATCTGATGCAAGAGGACAGTGAAGAAGATTTACAATTCAAGAAATACGGATTGATTTCTCCAAGAAAAATCAGGAAAATGTCTTTCGCGCTGTCGGAGGAGGAAAAAGAAAACTTGCGAAAGGGCGTGGAAAGCGCGCTGGTGGGCAGACATAACAAACTCCCGGACAAAAAAAGTCTTCCAATAGAGAAGCTTACCACAGCAACTGAGCGAATTGTCACTGAAGGAATGAAGACTCGGCTGGGCCGCGAAAACGAAGAAAGCTCGCAAATGTCCAAGTTGATGCAAGAAGCCAAGCACCAGATTAAAAGTTTGGACAGGATAGACTCGTCACACGTCGAAGCGTCTAACAGATTGCAAGGTAAAGTTGGAAAGCAGCTTGAGGCGCTTGAAGGAGAGCTCAAAGATTTATCCGACGAACTTCGATTGGCTCAGATTTCAAAGAGAGAGGATGAAGAAAAGCTACGATCCATTACAAAATTCTCCACGGCAGATTCAAAAGTTGAAGGTATCAGTTTGGCGCGAAGGGCATCACAAGTTGAGAAGTTGGATCTTGAAAGTGTGATACACAACATGGAAAGAAAGAGCGAAGATTACAACAGCCCCATGTCCCCGAGAGATCTTGAAATTCTATCCATGAAGCGAAAAATGGCGGCGGTGCTTGAGGAGCAGTTGATCATCTCAGATGCATTGATTGCGTCTCGCACCAGTCTCTCTAACCTTGAGAGTCTTCTGGAGAGCAGAAGCCAGGAAAACGGAAAATTGGTAAAGGAACTCACGGAAAAGGAAAAACGGATTTCAGTTACAGAGGAAAGTTTGAGAGAAGCTGAGAAAGAAACCGTGAATCTTAAGGTAGAACTGGAGGCGGCTAGGAACGAAGTAACAAGAAAGAAAAAGGAAATAGCGCAATCCGACGACAAAGTTAGAGAACGAACGCATAGAATTGAGCTGAACTTTACTCCTAGCACTCAAGCTGCTCGGGAACACATGGTTGAATCCTTAAAGGAAGAGCCAGACACAGATAGAAAAAACAGCATAGCACAAACTAGCAAAGTCATACCTGAATACAACAAAGTCGATAAAGGAGTTCAAGTTGGATTTGAAGCCTACGATCTTGAGAAATCTCGACGAGAAACTCCTCGAAGCACAAAGAGAAGGTTATCGATGGAAATAACGGTTAGCGGGCATCCTAAACTTGAGCGCAAACTTAGTAAAACAGAGTTAAAGCTGGTTAAACGAGCAGACAAAGAAGTTCAGGTAGAAATCTGTAAAGACTTTGACAAAACGACAGCAGTTTGTTTCACCGACGATGAAGTTTTAAAAGGAAGCCTGAGAAAAGAAAATCAAGAGCTCAAAGCCATGTTGGAGCAACAAGATCGAGAGATCGAAGGCCTTGAAAACGAGATGAGGAAACTGCGAGAGGGCAGGACGGAATCCTCAACGAATAGCAAGGATTATGCACCTGTTAATTATCCAAGGAGAATATCGGAGCTTTGGAAGTCTCTTGAAGAAGCTAGGCGTGAAAAAGAAGAAGTCGATAAACGGAACAAGGAACTCCAAGATGAGTTAGAAAGAGAAGAGCAAGAGATTCGAGTGCTCATCAGAAATTTAAAACAACGAGGGCAAGAGTCCATTTCGCCGTCTGAATTCACAGTAGAAAGTAGTAAGATGAGAATACCGCCTCAGAACAGCAATATTGTAAAAGAAAACGAAAATAGTGGTCTTGAACAAGGCCGTTCACTGGAAGAACTTGTGAGCGCAAATGAAGAAAACTCTGTTCATGAATTTGTTTTTGATAGTAATGATGGTAGACGCGTTCCAAATCACCAACGCTTAGAGGAAATTAACGAAAGCGAGGGAAATATTTCAATGCTAGAGTCGGTGATCGATGGCGTGCGAAAGGAACTAACCAACACCGTAGAGCAGAAACGAGAACTGGAAACAGAATTGTACAAAAAGGGAGAAGATTTACGCAAAGCAGAAGAAGAGGTTGAACTTCACAAGACTAAACTTTCGGAAATGAAGGCATTCCTGGACAAAACAGCTAAAGATAAAGCGACAATTGAAAAAAGCGTTGTGGAATACAAAACTCAAGTTTTAAAGCTGAATACATTGCTTAAAGAAACAAGAAAAGAAAAACTGAAAGCAGAAGAGGAATCCGAGCTATTCAAATCTCAAATTGCAGAGTTGAAATCGTCACTCGACCAAACCAGGACAACAGAAAACGATGTTAGAAACAGCATTTCCGAGTACAAAATGCAAATATTAGATCTGAAATCCTCGGTAGACAAAACAATGAGCGAGAACCAAAGGACAGCTCAATATATCAAGCAACGGAATTCCCAGATTGAAGACTTGAAAACTTCTCTTGAAGATATGAGAAAAGAGCATCAAAAGGCGGAGAAAGAAATTGAACTGTATAAATCTGAGATCTCAGAACTGAAAACCTCACTCGATCAAACAATGACAGAGAAGCGGAAAGAGCATGAATTAAACGAGCGATTGAAGACCCAGATATCAGAACTGAAAACTTCTTTAGAAGAATCCCAGAAAGAGTTATGCGCCACTAACAAGAACATCGAAATGCGCAAGTCTGAAATTTCAGAACTGAAATCTCAACTCGACAAAACAAAACGAGAACATCTCAAAGCTGCAGAGGAAACAGAACGATGCAAATCTCTGATTTCCAGTCTGGAAGCTTCGCTTGACAAAACAAGGCAAGAAAACACTAGTGCCGAAGAAGAGATAAAAAAGAGCAAGTCTGAAATTTCTGGTTTGAAAGCTTTGCTGGAGAAAAGAAGAAAGGAGACTGAAAGCGCAAATGAAGATGTCGAACGATACAAATCCAAAATGGCGGATTTAAAAACGTCACTAGAAGATGCCAAGAGAGAAAATAGCTGGAACGTAAAAGAAATTGGTAGATACAAATACGAGATTTCAGACTTAAAAGTCTTACTTGGAAGATCAAAGAAGGAAAGCGCTAATGTATCAAAGGAATACGAGTTGTACAAGTTCGAAATTTCCGATTTGCAAACATCGCTTGAGGAAGAAAGGGAAAAAAATCGAGCAGCAGCGAAGAAAATTGAAAAGAATGGGTCCGAAATTTCGGACCTGAAGAGTTCTGTCAAAAAAGCGCAAGAAGAAAGCCACGTTAAAACAACTGACTTAGAACATTGTAAGTCCGAGATTGCGGGTTTAAAAGCTTTGCTTGAGGAGGAGAGGAAACAGCAACAAGCTGCAAAGGAGAAAATTGAGAAGTTGGAATCCGAAATTTCGGCTCTCAAGGGTTCTTTTGCTGAGAGACACGACGAAAGCCACAATCTAGCCAAACACATTGAACTCTATAAGGCCCAGATTTCAGACTTGAAGGCGTCACTCGAGATAACGGTAAAAGAAAATAGGAGGCATAAAAACGAAAACGGCGAGCTCAAAAGTGAGATAGAAAAAGCACGAGATGAGGTGCATACAATTAAAATGAATGAGGCGGAAACTAAACTTGAGAATGAGAGGTTGCAAGCTAACAACTCCAAATTACAAATTACCATCGACAATCTCAAGAACCAATTGTCGGGCGCTGATAAAAAGATGACGGCGTTAAAAAGTCAAGCTGAAGAAGACAATAATACTATTTCACAACTTTTGGAAGAACAAGTGGGAATTGGGCGTCTTCAAGAACAAATTAAAGTGCTGGAGACCAAGATAAGCGTGAGAGATAAGAACTTAGAGCAAAAAGTGGAAGACATTATAAACAGAGATGAACGTATTGAGGAAATTGAGCGAGAAAAAAGAGAACTTGAGAAAAAGAATGCAGAAATGTCGCTTTCAAACCAGAAGGAGTTAGGTTACGATATAACCGACGGCGAAGTCGTGGTGAAAGCCGAGGCTCAAAGCATGTGCGAAACTTCAACAGAAAACGTTAGTGATAATGACATAGAAGATCTACAAAAAGAACTTGATGAGTTTAAGGAACAATTAAAAAATCTTCAAGTCGAATTAAAGAATATTCAACAGGAAAAAGCTGATTTGGAGGACACAGTGCAACAACTAAGAAACGTCAAAGCCAGTCAAGAACAAGAGCTACAACTCCTTCGACAGCAGATTCATGAGGTTGAAAGCGGAGTAAAAGATACTAAACAAACGCTGGAAAATAACTCGGCACTGATGGTAGAGAAGGAAAAAGAACTACGGGAGCTTGTGAACGAAAAAGTCATGAAGACGAGTGACATTGAAAGTTTGGAAGCAAGTTTAAGTGACGCGATTCAAGAAAGAGACTTCACATCGGCTGGTAAGTGAAATAATCAGTGGTACACCTTTTAACTTTGCCTTTCTCCCAAGTGTGTCCAAATTTAAAACTAGAAGTTCTGCAACAGGACCCTGTTATTGAAAAGGTGGATAGCGCTGTCCACCGGACAAATCACTATCCAGTGGATTACACGCACAATGGATTTTGTTAATACTTACCCACTGGATAGTGATTTATCCGGTGGATAGCGCCATCCACCTTTTGAACAACCGGGGCCAGGACTCAATAACTTAATCATATGGTCACCCTGCATGACATAATAAACAGTAGCATACCCCGGGTTGCGGGGGGGTGGGGGGGTACTCCCTATAATGGGCTATACGGGGATGCTCTGCCCGAGAGGGATACCTTTTTGAGGCTGGAGGTTTATGAAAGGGTAGGGATTTCACGAAGAATAGGAAAGGGTAGCGAAAACACGAGTTGAAGAATAAAAAACGTAGGGTCACGTAGGGAAAACTGTGATTTAAGTATTATAAAAAGGGCCTTTCAAAATATATCAAACAGACGCACGTAAAGGCTACATAAAAGGGGTACCATTTTCAATGAAAGGTATATGAAAGGGGTACCTTTTCTGTCAAAAACGGTATATGAAAGGGTAAGGGTTTGGACCTCGGTGCTGAGCATCCCCGTACGAAATTTTGTTGAGTACCTCCCCCCCCCCCCCCCCCCCCCCGGGTAGCATTCAGGAGAGTGACTGGTCAGTAGGTATTACATGCCGAACATTACACTTCAATTTAGAATTTTATTTTAGAACTCAAAGGCTAGCACTATTCTAGAAGTAGACCAAAGGGTGCCGGTTCCTTGTTAAGTCAGCTATATTAGCGAGAAAATAAAACACTATTTTACAAACCCTACTGAAACCTTTTTTTTCTCCGTGAAAACCGCGAAATTCTTATCTTTCACGGGTTCTGAGAATAAATATTAGCTATTGCGCATGTCCAGTGGTGATTTTATTATTCTTCAGTTTGAAATGTTTATATTTTTTAAAAATTTTGATATTTTGCCTTTTTTGAGTGCTAGAAAGTTCTTTATTCTTTTTACGAAATGCACTGCCGATGTTACGTTTTTCCGGTGTCTTGTACAAAGCATATCAGTTGATTTTATTCATTGTTCCTTTAATCTTTAGCGGTGTCTTAATCCTCAACAAAGCACCAACAATGAATTACCTCCTTCAAGTCTTTCAAGACACGAAAACAAAAGAAAACCGCGAAATTTTGGTGTTGTTGAGTACGGAAAGAAATGTCTGCTGAAAACACTTGTTACTCCCACGCGCGCAAAACGCAACTGAAAATGAAATCGCTAAAATTCAATTACAATATATAAAACTGTCGTACGCGCGTGCTCTCGAGCCTTGGTGACTTGGTATCAACCATACACAATAAAGGAATAATTGCAGTTAAATAGTAGTACATTTTTTCATAAAATCCAAAATATAGTGTTAGAGTGGTTTTACTTAACTACAGTCAAACACTATCTAACAATTAGTGTGTGATAGTCAAAATTAAACAAAAGAAAATAAAGGAATTATAGTCTAAAAGTGCGTACTATTCCACTAAATATTTCACGGGTTAAGTCAAAAATCACTCTACTTCAAAACTTCGCAAATAATATTATCACGCAATCATTTTATGGACGTGGTTATAACGTCTGCATAAATGCTGCGGTTTGTTTTCATCCAAAGTATAATTTTGAAAAATGCGACAATATTGTACTCTTAAAATCTGTAGAGGCAAAAATTTAATAAACGTTGGGTTATAAAAGTGCCTTTAAAGTTTGACCATGCTATGTTGCTCAATTCGGCTTTAGGATTAGCTAACAAATGATAGATGCAATTTGCACGAAATAACTTTTAGACCTCATGTACATGTCATGTCTGAAATTCACTCGAGAATTGCTCAAACAAACTTATTACTTAGCAAATTATAAATAAAAGAAACTCTAAACTTTTGAGCGAGAGAAAAAAAAGCGCGTTTTCAATGAAGTGTTCACGGCGTGAAAGTCAATTTATCCACTTAAACTGTAATCAAAATGCCAAGAACGCCAATTATTTAAAGACCCAATTCCCAGTTGGATTAAAAAGAACAATTAGTCATGATCATAGTTGTTTGTATCGGCGTCTACGCGTTGGTTTCGGCGTGAAGTTGTTTATAGTTCAGGTACAGTTCAGTTTACTCTTTAGTTTGTCAAGTGCTTCTTTGTTTATTTTAGCACCTATCGTTTCCGCTAAGCGATAACTTTTAACACTCTCTTTTGCAGCTAAAGAGGAAGCGATTGAACGGCTGCAAGAGGACAACCGACGACTGCAAGACGAGGCGGCGGATCAGCGTAAAATGGACATTCAGCAGCAAATTCTCGATCTACAGCAGAAATCGAAGATGGAGGAAGATTTCAAGGACCTCACGGGCAAGCTCAAGGAAACGGAGCTTAAGTATTTACTCGCCAAGGAAGAGAAAGATAAAGTTGAAAAGGATTTAAAGAACACAACCGAACGAATGATCATGCTGCAAAAGGGACTCAGTGATGCGAAAGCCGAGATCAGAACCAAAGAAGACAAGATCAAACAGCTGACGACGGAAAATTTCGATCTGCGGGCACTGATCAGAGACAAAGATGAAACCTTACAACGAGAAGGAAAGCTGCGCATGGAAAATATGAAAAGTTTAGACGCTCTGAAGATCAAGTTGGAAAAAATGGACGCGGACGACAAGAAGCAGAGAGAGAGGCTGTTTAGCTTGAAATCGGCGTGTTCAGAAGCGAATGAGGCGTATGAGATTGTCAAGAAACAGAACCAAGAGATGAAAAGAGATATGGAAGATGCAAGGAAAAGGCTCAGTGAGAGAGATTACGCGCTGGAGGCTACGGAGAAAGAAAAAGAGAGGATGGAGGAGCAGATCTTGAATGCTTCAAGAACAATAGACGACTTGCGAAAGAACGCAAGCTTCCGTAGAGATGAGAGCGTGTCGCCGGATTCTGCACTTGGAATTTCTCTGACGTCTGCTTTTGAGTTCAGCTCTGGTCCAAACAGTCCAAATTCCGTTGCTTCTGATAACGCATTCTCTGGGGATGGTTTTGGTGGCCAGGAAACCGGGCTGCTATGCAAGATGCCGACGATGATCGAAAACTTCCGAACGGTTGTTCGAGAAAATGAAGTGATGCGTGGTAAGCTTTACGATTTAGCCGTCCACAAGGAGAAGATCGAAGGCGAAACGAAGCATCTCGCACAGCTCAACGAAATGCTTAAAAACGACGTTGCTGTCAAAGAGAAGAGCGTGCTTGGATTAGAAGACAAAGTCAAGTTATTAGACAACGAATCACGAGATGCAAAGAAGAAGGTTGCTGAGTTGGAGCGCAGTTTTGCTGTCGTGTCGACGCAAGCTGACCTTTTGAAATCGACGCTTGAAAACCGAGAGAAAGATTTTGCAGCGTTGCAAGAGAAGACTGAGCTTCAAGAAGAGAAGGAGAAAACATTAGAACTGTACTCTAAATCGGTGGCCGAAAAATTCGAGCATGAAGCTTGCGAGAAGAAGAAATACGAAGACCTGTCGAGACAACTTCTCGAAGAAAGTACTGTTCAGAAAAATAAGCTGGAAAGTATCGAGAAGAAACTATCAGCTTCGTCCAGTGATCGCGACCATCTTTACTTTTCTAGCCAAGGTAGTGTTCCCATGGCAACCGTCGAAGACAAAGTGGATGTATTGCTGAAGATAAAGAAAGATTTGGAAGTGTCGGTTTCCAATCTACAAGCAGAATGCGCAGATATGCAACTAGCAAACGGAGAACTACAGAAAGATTTGACTCAATATTTGGAATCCGAGAAGATGAGGCAAGAATTGGAAGGTGAGCTGAAGGCCACACGAATTCGTGACGAATTAACGAGTGCTAAAGCTATTAAGCTCGAAGAACAAAAGGCCGCCTTACAAAATGAAAACAAGAGCTTGGAAGAAGCCATTGTAGAGTTAAAAAAGAAAGAAGAAAACGTTGAAGTAAAAGTCGGCGCCATGACACAAACCATTGCAATGCTGGAAAAATCCAACGAAAATTACAAGGAGGAAATAGAAAAGCTGAAGTATGATTTACGAAGAGCTGACGAAGAACATGCAAAATTGATGAACGAGCTCAGGTCATTCCAAACTAAGATGTCAGAGATTGAAATCACAAACGACGCTTTCCAAGCCGAAAACGAGAAGCTACGAACTGACATCATGGCATTATCCAAAGCCAAGTGCGATGTAGAGTTGACGATAGCCGAAGCCGAGAGACAGAATAAGAAGTTGAAAGAATCTGCAAATAAAGAGAGGGTAAACCGAGAGATTATTGAAGCTCAGAAGGCTGAAACCGTGAATCAAAGTGACGCTCTGCAAAACGAGCTGGACAGAGCGAAAAGCCGAGTAGTGGCGATAGAGGAAAAGCAGAAAGAAGCGGAAAAATCGATGGCAGAATTACAAAAGAGCAACCTCGAATTGTCCTCGGAGAACCGAAGGCTTGCCGACGAATTACAGCGCGTAACGAAGGACTTGACGGAAATGGAAAAAAGATACCAGAACTCAGTTCAAGAAGAAGAAAACCTGCAGCAAAAATTGAACCGCGTTAATCTGGAAATTGCTAAGCTGACAACAGAGCACGAGAGCAGCGCGAAGAGAAACGACGCCATGGAAAAGAGCCTTGTTGAGTCGAAAGGGAAGAACGAAGAGCTCGAAATACTACTGGAAAGGACTCGCTTAGAGAAAGCTAACGGTTTAAGAGATGTCAATCAAAAAGAAGAAGATATCCAAGCTCTGGAAGCAAAGAAAGACGAGCTCGAGGAAGAACGACAGAGTCTCACAAACGACTTGTATGTCGCGACGAGAAAAGTCTTAGCGCAACAACAGAACGTGGAGAGCTTGATGAATGAAATAAACATCCTGAATCGCGAGATGAAAGGAACTATCAAGAATGCCTTGAGCAAGGGTGTACGAAACGCAGGAGACGATATCTCATCGCCAGGAGAGGGAGAAAACGCAGTTTTGGACGGTGAAGTAGTCGTGCAAAATTTGCGACAAAGTATTCGTACTACCGAAAGAAATCTCGACTTCTTCCGATCCGAGGCGAAGATTCCCGAACACGAGACGAAGAGCTGTCAGCGCGATGTTGACTTTATCAACAAGGAATTCATGCTGCTTCGCAATCAAATATCGACGTTCTCCACCACTTCTCAGAAACTTTGCGAGGAAATTAAAAAGTTGAAGGAAGATTTGGCTCAGAAGGAAGTCGTGCTTGAAGAAACTAAGGGACACCACAATGCCGTTAAGGAAGAAAACTTAGAAAATCGCGAGTCCATAATTCAACTGCAGAGCAAGTGTACCGAGTTGGAGTCGCTATTTGGTGAGTACGAGAACAAGGCAGAGAAACAGCACGCAGAACTGGTGCGCGCAAATCAGCAGATATCAACTCTGGACTCAAATCTACTGCGAGTGGAACAGAAGAAGATCGCGCACGAGAAAGAGCTGTTGGTTGGGCAGGAGAAAATCTCTCATTTAGAAGCAAGTTTAAGAGCGATGAAAGACGAAGGACGCAGCGACAAGCAGAAGATAGCCACGCTAGAGGCGGAGTTTAACGAGAAACAAGCACTCGCGCGAGAACTGGACAACACGGAAGCAACTCTTAGAGATCTCAGGACGAAATTTGACGATGTGTTGAAGGAGAAAGAAGAGGCTAAAACCGAGTTGTATAGAATCCGAGAAGAACTCCGCCAACAGCAGGTTGAATTAAAGAATGCTCGCAAAGAGGTTGAAAACTTGAAGAAACAAATGAATTCAGAAAAAGACACGAGGAAAAAGGTGGAGCTAGACTTGAACGAAAACACCGCGGTCTGCAAGACGTATAAGAACAATCTGCAAGAGTTAGAGCGAATGCTTGCAAGGCTCCGCGAAGAAAACTCGAATTTGGAAGAGAAAGTCGGCATTCTAGAGACCACAGGAAACGCGCTGAGGAAAGAGACCGAGCTGCAAGCCATAGAAATGAAGCGACTTGAAGAGGAACTTGCAGATTCAAAAGAACACTACACAACTCTTTGCAAGAATCACGAAAGCAGTGAAAAGGAGAAAAAGAAGCTCACTAATGAGATGATCGCCGCGGAGGAGAAGATCACAAAACTACAAGGAACTTGCGACGAGCTGCTAAAAGAAAAAGAAATGAGCTCTGGAAAAGTTTTGTCCCTGAACGAAGCAATGGAAATAATCATCGCAAGCAACGAAGAAACCGCAGCAAATTTGAAAACGGATTTGTTAACAGCAAAGAAAGAACTCTCCGTGACTAAGAGCGCGCTCGACAGACGACAGAAGCAAGTAGAGGAGCTGCAAGATGAACTGAAAAACAACGAACTCAAGATCAAGTCTCTGGAAGAGAAGAAACAGGAAGTGTTACAGAAGTACTGGGCGAGTCAAAACGAGCTTACAGAGGCAGAAGGAACGATAGACAACCTACGGTCAGAGAATAATGAGCTAAAACAACAAAATGCTTTATCTGTGCAGCGGATTCAACAGCTCCAAGACACACTGCAATCTGAGAGAGATACGAACGAGAAAGAGGTAACAGCGTGGAGCGATCAGATGAGCAAGCTAAAGAGTCTGCATCAGAAAGCGATAGATGAGCGTGGAAACTTTAAAAGAGATTTGGAACACGCGAAGACGTCGTTAGCAAAGACTGAGGAGGAGCTAAAACAGACGATTGGGGTCCTGAATGACAAGGAAAAAGCATTCAACGAAGCTACTACTAAACGCGATCAGTCGTTACAAGATATGTCGGCGCATAACGCAAGCCTGAAGAATGAGTTAGCTAAAACAAAAGACGCGCTGACAAAAACAAGCGCCGAGAATGAAGACCTGAAAGAAAGACTAGACATCGCTTCAGAGAAAGTAGAGTGGCTCGAGAAGGAACTGCAGGAGAGAAACAGCGATATTGAAGACCTCTTAGCCGAAGCGCAAGCCAAACTGAACGTTGTCCGCAAAATGAAAGCTACAAACAGCGGTGAACACTTTGCTGAGCTGCCATTGTCCGAGTTTATGGCCCAAGAATATGAAGAAGGTGTAGATGGAGTAGACGCGAGACCTATTGCACCCCTCAATACATCAATGAAAGAGGTGGTGGTTTCATTTCACAAGGCGTGTCTAGCCTCCTTTAACGACAACAGAGGACTTCTGCAAGAGTTGGCGGCGAAATCGGAAGAAATGGCGCACACAGAGGAAAATCTTCAAAAGGAGAAAAACAATGCAGCCGAGATGAAGAGGTATCTACACGACTTGGAAAAGAAGAAAGCAAAGTTAGAGGACGAGGTCAAGCGATTGAGAAGGCGCCTGGAAGCATTGAAGATCAAGAGTGTGGAAATGGAGAAGGATAAGGATAACGAAATTACAGAGACGAAAGGAGAAAAGATCCTGCTTGAGAAAGATCTGTGGAACACCAAGGAAGCTCTAGAAGAACTGAAAGCCAAACTGAGAGCTTCCGAAGAAGAAAAGGAGAGATATGCCAAAGATCTTGAAGCCTCGCGCAAGCAGATGGTGGACGCTAAAAGCGACATTAAGGGAAGCCAACAACAGTTAGACGCTCTACAGGACAACATCTTACAATTGAAGAAGCGCACGTTTGAACTGGAAGCAAACGATCGCGCATCGCAGCAGCTGATTCAAGACAAAGAAAAAGAGCTGAGTGCTAACAAGTCCAAGATCGATGAGCTGGAAAAGTTGTATAATAACGCAAACGAGAGTAAGGCAGAGCTATTCGCGAAACTTGGCAGAGCTGACGAGCGAATAGCTAACTTAGAGAACAACTGTCAGGATAAGGCCACGGAGAAGGTCGCACTTGAGAGCCAGATTACAGTTCTGAAAGATAACGTTGCTGACAAGACCACCAGGTTGTTAAAAACAGAGGACGATTTGAACAATTCGCGCGAGAAATGCGAGGAACTAGAAATCCAACGTGGAAGTCTCCAAGCGACAAATGAGATTTTTAAACAACAGTTGGACGCCACAAAGAAAGATTGCGCGCAGCTGCAGGCCCTGCTGCAAAAGGAGGAGGGAACGAGTAACGCTTTCAGCAGTCAACTTAGCGCGGTGAAAAACGAAAAAGAGAACCTTGATCGAGAGCTGAAAGGAATTCTTGAACAGAAGGAACACATCGAACAGCTGCTGAATAAATCCGAAGAGAATTTGAACATCGCGGAGGAGAAAGCCGTAAACTCCTTCCATGAAACTGAAAATCTAAAACGACAGATGGTGAAGATTCAGAGTGGCGCATGCGCGGATTCTGCGCGCAAACAGCTCGAGATCGGCAAGTTGAAAGCCGAGGCTGAATCGCTGAGAAAAGAGTTACACGACCGGGTAAAGGAACACAATGAAAGCTTAACAGCGTTTAAGGTCACAGAGAAGGAAAACGAATTCCTGAAAAAAGACCTGGCTCAGAAGCACAACCGCGAGTCAGAACTGAAACTCGATCTTACATCGACAAACAGCAAACTTCAGAGCTATGTGATCGAGAGAGAATGCTGGGAAAGAGAGGTGAAGAACGTTCTGAGTGAATTTGAACAGCAGAAGAACGCCAGCCAATCAAAAGAGGAAAGGTTGGAACGACTGCGCACGCGTTACGAGAACGAGATCAGATTCTTGCAAGACCGCGTGGAGGCCTTGGAACGAGAAGTGCGGATCGTTCAAGAATCTAATGAACAACAGAGACATGCCGATGAGATTGCTTCCAAGCTCGCACTCGAGTCCAAAGATATGGAGATTGACAATCTAAAGCTACGACTGCAGGCAAGCAGAATGCACACCAGTGAGAAAAGCGACGTGCTGGATATCTTGAAAGAACAGCTACAAGAACGAACCAAGGAGATTACTGGTTTAATGGAGCAGATGCGGATGTTAAAAGAAAGTTACCACCTCGAGTTAGGAAGTTTGCATGCTGATTTGAAATGCGCACAAATGGAAAACACCTTATACAAGCGAGGACAGATAAGCGTGAGTTTTGGAGGATCGAGGCAAGAAACAGAACTTCTTGAAGCCATTAAACAGAGTCGGAAAGAATCGGAGCGCTTGAGAAATCTGTTGAAAAACAAGATGAGAGAGATGAAATCCCTTAGAAAACACATCCTGTCCGAGAGAGTGGATGGAGCGAGAAAGCCTGGGTACACAATGTACTAAGAACAAACATTGATGAATGACTTTTAAAAGTTTTTGAAATTCAGGCTAAACGAAAGCTTAAGGGACCGGTCATTAATTTGGAGGGGGGATGGGTGAGTGAGAAAAGGGGGGGTGGCCTGAAATATTTTATTGCCTGAAGTAGGGGTGGCCTTAGTGTTACAGAGGACGACTTGAAAAATATTTCAATGTTCATGTATGGAGTTAGGGTTGTATTGAAAAACAAATTCAATGTTCTGGGAGTTGCTCACCCACTTCCCTCACAATTGAGACTTCAGTGCTGATTTTGTGCGCTTTTAGTTAAAATTAACGTCCTAAATTATAAATTGTAAATGAAAGGACCACTCGACAAATTCGAAATACTGGATCCCTGGGAAGGATCTGATCAGCGAAATTAATTAGACACAAATGAAATGAAAGACTGATCGTACGGTAAAGGAATATTTTGTCTTTTAATCAGAAGTACAACCAAACGCAACTTGCTTTCGTACACTTTCATTAGCACTGGATACACGTTTTCCCGCGTTTTGCATTGGTTCATTACTTTATTTGTGTTAGTTTTGATTGATTAGATGTAATTGCCATAGGCAACAGCTCTGAACATATCTAATTAGCTTTTTGATATATTTATCGTGTGTCGTGTAGTTAGATAAAGAATCATATATATTGCGTTTGGTAAAAAATAACTTTATGGACGGTTTACAAATAACTTAGAGCGACAAAGAAAAAATAACTTTCTTACAAAATTAAATCTACTAATATATTCAATTTAGAACAATATTTTTCTAACATTTTGTACGAATGTAAATTTTAAAAATAAGGTTCCAATCTTTGGAAGTTTTCTGGTTAATAGAAGACCATTGCATGTTTTAACTTTTCGTTTTGGGAAACAAATAATTTTTATTTAAAAATTTTTAGATCTTTTTTTCCGCACCAGAGAGCTTCCTGATTTCAGATTAAACAATTTAAGATGCTTGTATAAAATTAAGCTGAAAATGTGTGTATTTGCAATAAAGAAAATAAACTGAATTTCTTTGATTATATCACTGTTTGAAGTTTAAAGGGGAAGTGTCATGGGGATTTGGTTTTATTTCATAAACCAAGAAACGTTTTTGTATTTTAAAACAGAAACCGAAAAATAATAAATTACCACAAAATGTACCAAAGACGGAGTGAGTCCTCAGAGGCCTCTTTGTGCCACTAGCTAGGAGGCTTGGGAGTGGGGAAAAGAAAGCGCGTCCCCCGCTCGCTCACTTTATTTTACATTTCCTTTTTCGAATACCGGTGAGGGCCTCTGCGGAGGAGAGAGATTGAAATCCCTATAAAATATATCGCGTTGGTGTCTGTTGGTGTCCTGCAAGTTGCCTAGCAGTGCAGAAGGAATCGCGACCGCTGAGAATGGCGCAGGCTACTACTTCATGTAAGCCTATAGGAGCCTTGTAAACAAAGATGGCGGACGGTAAACAGCAAGCGAATCTTTGAAAGGACCTTCTACCAACGTTTTTGGTTTCAAAGAAAACAAAGGGGAACGACGAAAAGCCCCATACAAAAATCGAGACGCCACCAAAGTTTCGACCGGCGGTGCACCCTCCCCCAAGTTTCGCGAGGTTCTTCGAGACACGTATTTCTAGTATAAAGTATTATTTCTGATATACCCTGTTAATTTTATAGGGGGTCAGTTGGGGGGTCAGTAGGGGGTTCAGCAGACAGGGAGTCAGCGTTTTGTCGAAACCCCATGAACAAAGGTTTTGAAGACAATAAGCTTATTCTTGGTTTTCACTGTCACGCCATAAAATTTTAAAATCGAAACGAATTAGTGAAAGAAGCCAATAATTTGTAATATTATAAAAGAGTAATAAATAAACAACTTCGCTAAGTCTCAGATCTGTGCAGTATCCCGTTGTTGAATTATTAGCCGAAGCATTCGACTCAAATTTACAGAGCTTTGTATGGAAACGCCATCCAGGAGGGACACCAAGATATATATTTTTTTAATCGGAACTATTTAGTGAAAGAAGCCAATAATTTGTAATATTATAAAAGAGTAATAAATAAACAACTTCGCTAAGTCTCAGATCTGTGCAGTATCCCGTTGTTGAATTATTCGCCGAAGCACACGACTCAAATTTACAGAGCTTTGTATGGAAACGCCATCTTGGTGCCCCTCTGAGGGGCACCAAGATGGCCGCCGGAAATCAATAAAAACATCTGGACTTCACTTTCGCTCTGAAAGCGATTACTTTCCTCTCGTAAACTACTATTCATTCGCATAAACTGCCTTCCTGATACTTTAACTGCCCAAAGTGCTAAAAATCACGAGGAGAGGCTCTTGTTACATAGGAAAAAGTTTTGTCACGGACGCCATGTTGGTGTTACGTAGGGTGAAAAGTCAGAAATTCAAAATGCTGTATTTTCAAAACGAAAGACGCTACCGGGTTGGAGACTTGTGAAAAGATTTATTTTTAAGCCATCTTCAACCTGGTGGACATATAAATTCAGAAGGCATTATGATTTATGATTTTCGAATTTGATGACGTCACGTGAAAACCAAGAATTGTTTTCATTGAACAAATTTGATGCAAAAAAAAAAAATGCTTACCTGAAGCTATAAATTGGGTTATAGCTTTCCACGATACTTCTCTTTCGGTCTCCCGAAAGCGATAAACTAGAATGCTCAATGAAAGGAGAAATCAATCCAATCTCAACAAGATGGAGAGAGTGAAGACGGCCGCCATTGCTATCAACCGAAGAGACGCGTGATTGGACGAGCGAAGTCACGTGAACCATGTCTGGCTGGGAATGATGATTTTGATCCGAAAAATAAATTTGTCTGATATCACTGAGCTGTGATATGGATGGTACGGTTATTTAAAAGCCTTCAACTTAGCTGTCATATATAGTCTATATAGGCCGATTTAGACGGCACAACTTTTACCTACAACTATCGCATACAACCCGCTCACGTCATACATACAACACGACTCGCGTCGTCTAAATCAGCCTACAACTCGCTCACAACTGTTGCATGCAACACGAATTAACTGGTAGGATTTTAAAACGAGTTTTAAAACTCTACGACAATCGTAGCCTCAAACATTGTTATATGATGTGAATTCGATGCTGATTTTTAGCAAGGGGGCATTTTTCGTCAAGCTTTTTCCGAATATCCCATCAATCCAATATTCTCACAAATTTAGTTTTTTGTGACGTCCGCCACTTTAGTACTCTGTTCAGTCTGTTCGATGCCGACACTGCAATCCGCTGTTCCCAGGGTCATTTTTGTCGGCCATTTTGAAGTCCAAATCCCAAGGATTGGCCATGGTGTTGAACATGAGGTATGCCTTGCGAGGTTCGCTAAAGACCTAAACGTACCTATTTAGCACGGTTCAGTAACACTCGGGGTCGTTTTATCTCGCTATGAAATTTTGGTTCCACAGTATCGGAAAATACGAAACAAGGCTCGACCAAATTTGTCTGTGGGGCATACCAAACTTGCATAATAAGGCTGGATTTCCACTGGTCGAGTAATTTTTACGTGCGTAAATATAATAAGAGACGATGTATGAACAGCTCGCGTAAAAGTTTACGCGAGCTGTTCATACATCGTCTCTTATTTTTATTTACGCACGTAAAAATTACGTGACCCCTGCAGTGGAAATCCACCTTAAATTACGTTTAACACTTCAAGGTGATCTGCATCAAATGACATAATTTATTCAATATTAAATACACACAAAAAATCCTTTACACCCAATCCAATAAACAGTGCAGATTAACATTCAAAAACAGACATTCCTTATTAATGTCAGATATACATTCATCGATGGCTGGCATGCAGATAGTGGGAATTTGTTTGTATAAATGCATTTACAGTAAACTGTCTAAACCAAACACCCTGAAGACCAGCTTCAAGCTTGAAGACAATAAAGTGGAATTCGGCCAGAACTAGCCATAAAACTGATGTCCGCCTTTATAGAGAGTTGTCCGCCAGTACAGGGGTGTCGGCCTTGGGGATAATTTCGGAGTCAGTGTGAAAATATTTGGGGATCATTTCGGGTCGTGTTCAGGTCGATTTGGGGGATCATTTCGGAGTCGGGGATCATTTGGGGTCGGGGATCACTTCGGGTCGTGTACAGTTGCAATCATAGGGGCAACACGCCCCAAAAATATTACCAGGATTACTCCAATTGGCACGGTCTCCAGGCTTTATACGAAGTTATAAAAACGCAAGTGTTGTCTCTGCAGTGATCACTCTAAATTGTGTCGCGTTTCCTCGAGGGAGGCAATGTTCATTCGCGCGCGTTTCAACCACCACTAAGAGAAAATAAAGACCACTTACAAGTATTAAAGAATATGAAAAACGGTTCCAACCATCATGTGAACATTTATTTATTTCTTGAGTAGGTCGTGCACCAAATAACAACGGTTTGGATTTTAAGTAAGGCTGAAATGACACATTGTAAACAACTGTTTTTAGTACCATAATTAAATGGAAAACAAAACCTTACATTGCGCTTATTTGTTAGGATTTACTGACAACAAATTGTTTTTCGTCGTTTTTTTTTCTGATTTATTAACTTAAGAACTATTTTCAACTGAAGAAGTGAAATGCCATACCGGACAGAAACGACGTGTTGTAAAAGATACAAGAAGACATCAATGAATTAACACACAACTCATTGTCTTGAGTGGCATTATAAACAATTGCTGACTCAGCCTTCCAAAAACTAGCACCCTTACTCCATTGGTGAATTAATTTAATTTACAGTGTTTAAAGTATAAATATCGCATATTCGACAACTTAAGTACTTTGTACAAAAGATCTACAAAGGCAATTAAAATCCCAGGTTTTACAAGTGATAAAAATGAACAGTGATCACATAATTATATTATCCACATAATTACATTACATTACATAATACATTTACCCATTTTTGCCTGAAGATTGAAATATTAATTCTCTTTACTTTTTACAATACTTTCTACTAATGTTGCCTTTGAGAATATTGATATTCATCACTGAAACATACCAAGAACATTTGAGCCGGAGATGTCTCTATAACATGAAAAGGTCCCCATTTACTACAAATGTAATCTCATGTACACCAAACCACCAATACAAATTTAAACATAATAGAGGACAAAAAAAGGAGAGAATTACAAAATATTCGAGTTGTCACCCGCTGTGGGGGTTTTTAATAAATAAGCCTTTTGTTGAAATTCACAAATAATTTTATAAGATTGCTGGAAATTTGTTTGACATGATCACCTTATGTGTAATTGAACAGGTTGGAGGGAAAAAATCAAATGCTTCTTTTGAAATACAGTAAAAACCCACGTATAAGAACCTAGATTTTTCCAACTTAGCCTAAATAGGTTCTTAAAGAAATGGTATTTAGTGGGATTTTAGGCTACTTAGGTTCTTAAATAGGTTCTTAATTTGATAGGGGCACTAGGGATCAGCACAGATAACTACTACAGGGCATATGTGATATGGAAAGCCAATGATACATGACATAGATGCAAGGAAGTTTCAATGTGCTTCAAAAACTGTGACTTTGAAAATGAGAGAGACACATGGAACTGTATTCTTAATACAATTGCATTGTGTAATCCAGTATTGGCGCAGACATGCTATGGTTTTCATTTTATTTCATTCTTTGAATCTTACTGACTGAAACCCGGACTAAATTTTTTTTCTGTTTTTTTTTCATCTGTGTCTTCATTTTTGTGAAATAAGAACCTATTAAAATTAAAAATTGTTCTTATGAAAAGGGAGTTTGAAATGAAAATTTTAGCCAAACAGGTTCTTAAATTTTAGGTTCTTACTGTATTGCCAGTTATAAGCTTATTAGAAATCAGCTTTCAGGGATATAGTTTTCTCTTAAAATTAGACATGGAGCTGCCTGCAAAGCCTCGTTTAAAGTATTATGACTATAACATTTCTTGACAGGATATTGCAGCATGTGATCTTTGCACGAGACTAAAGAATGAGTGGAGGAGAGAACGTTGCGTGTATAGTGCATACGTGGAGGGGAAAGGAGATCTAAGTTTGTCTATGCCAAGTTAACCCCCAAATGTTCAATTACAAATTCATTCATTCACATTTTTTTACAAGGAGAATGGCCAAACTGAGATTAATGTGCATATTGAGGTTGAAATTACAGCTAGAAACCAGTTATACGAGGGCCTGCCTCTGTTATGAATTAATTAATAAAAATACAAAAATACCGAAATTTATTAAAATAATGCAGCTGAAAACACTAATTAAACAATAACAATTCCTTTTCCTGTTTTTCTTTTTTCTTCTTTCATTTAACATGATTTGGCCTGCTTCAAGTAAATTATTGGCCAATACATGTATCAAACTGTTTAAAAGTATCTTTTGAATTCAATAGCTGCATTTCACATTAATTTTAAACCAGAATTTTTTTCTGATCTGTGATGTTTGAAATTAATTATTAACAACCAGAAATGAAGAAACGTGTTGCTGCATAAAGCTATTCTCTAAATAAGCACTATATCTACATCTATCATAAACAAAAATAATGTCTGAATACAATACCCTTAATAAACACAATATTATTTTCATCTCATGTGGCATGAACTATTGACTGAAGCTAGAATTAACCCATGATATCATTATTTTTAAGATCCCTTATCTTTTTAGAGCAACAATCGTTGCTAATGTTTTCACCCAGAAATGGAAGTTTGCAGTGTCCTTGTATACAAACTTTATAATAATATCTTCTCGGACTTGGAAATGCTTTTTTTCCATTGTTTGCACTTAGCCGTACTGGGTAAATTGTTGCTAAAATGCTTATCAGAGCATTACCGTATTATCACATCTGAGAAGAATTAAATTACCGGTAGCATTTTAAAACTTAAAAAACACCGCATAAGTCAATTCTATAAAATTAACATTATTATTATTTAAACACATTAAACAACAGCTTCAGCTTCACCCTCGGCAGTAGCTGGGGCAGGAGCAGGTTCATTTTCTTCATCAGCGGACGATTCGTTAGCAATTTCGTTCAGCTCCAAAAGAGACTTTTGTATCTGATCCATGTCAATCACGACATCAGTCTTATCCTCGTTAATAGTCGAAAGCTTTCTTTTTAATTCAGCGTCACTTCCCTCGTCATCATCATCACCATCATGGTGCTTCTTACCAAGCATCCACAGACCTTCATCTTCTCCTTCTTCACCCTCATGGTCTCTTTTGTGTCGGTTATGTTTGTCTCTGTGGCGGTGATGTCTGTGCTTATGTTTGTGTTTGTCACTGGACTTTTTTCTGCTCTTTTCTGGCTTCTTCCCTGAGCCATCCTTCACAAATGTCTTCCATAGAGATGTTTTGCACATCTCCTCAGTGATGTTTATAGGTTTCTCATGGGGTGCTGTGCCATTTAATTCTTTCTCAACAGTGACGTCCTGGGAAGGGATGTTACAAATTATTGATCAATAAGACATCATAGAAACAAGCTGCACTGGGGTTATAATGGCCCTTATTGTAGATGAGTACGCCACGCCAACATATCAGCAGTTTCTCGCTTTCTTGGGTATGTACTTGGTGTATCCCTTATTATTTTGTATTTAAACACTTAGTTTTTATTTCAGTAGAAAAAGAAGATAAAAACAGCAGAATAGGGACTCGAACCCAGGCCGAGGACTAGCTGCCGGAAACTATAATTTTTAAGGGATATAAGATAATATGCTGCTAGCCCAGACCATATATAAGAACTAACCCTTTCAATACACTGGAAATACTGGAATCAGTGCTTAAACCTTAATACTAAAATCAGTGCTTCAACCCTAGATACTGTAATCCGACCCTAAATTACACTGCAATATATCTAAATACATTACAATAAGGGATACATGAAGTACCATATAAGTACCATATAAGTACCAAAGCTTTCTTGACCCTATAGTCTCGTTTTGATGTTTATGAGAACCTCTGACGATGATGAGCATAAACATCAAAACGAGACTATAGGGTCAAGAAAGCGAGAAACCGCTGATATGTTGGCGTGGCGTACTCATCTACGATAAGGGCCATTAAACAACAACACAGTTAAAATTTTTAAAAAATCTCTATTTTGAAAAAAGGCAAAATGGAAATGCACCAATGAAAAATAGTAGTCAATGATGGTTGTACTTCTGGATTTCAAAGTTAAAACTGCCTTTTTCAGCATAACACTACCACAAAAAAATAACTGCTCAACAGCTTTTGGTCAAATACAACTTCATTGCATACACAAACTTAAAAGTTACACAACTACATGACTAGGGAGGAAAGTATAAAGGGGCAAGTGACATCAATTTTCACCTTTTTGCCATTTGGACAATCAAAATCATCATCGTCGTCATCATATTCATAGTCATCATCTTTCTTTTTTATTGCTGCCTCTTCCTCGGCCTTCCGTTTCTTGATGTTTTCTGGCATCAAATCATCCAGCACTTCCAGCTCATGC
This sequence comes from Cladopsammia gracilis, assembly GCA_022457155.1. NCBI lineage: Eukaryota > Metazoa > Cnidaria > Anthozoa > Scleractinia > Dendrophylliidae > Cladopsammia > Cladopsammia gracilis. The sequence continues at coordinate 1,230,188 of JAJGOT010000026.1, read as the reverse complement.
AGGGTGAAAACTTTTTCCATAACCTTGCGGACAGCGACCAACATCAACACCTATGTAAACAGAGGTTTACTCAAATAAGATGTGATAATGAAAACAAAAAACTACTTGCTAGACATTACTAAGTTACACAAGTTCAGAAATGTTAAAACTCAAAAACTACATAGGAGCTGTATTCAGAAATTACACAAAAAAAGCTTCCATAGCTTTATGTTTATCTTCCTATCTTCACCAATTTTCCTGATTTTTCTCATCTTTGAATTGGGTCAAAAGTCTGACCAGTTAACTGGCGCTAGACCACAGTACTAATATTATCCGAGGCTCCTACAAGCCAACTCGTGAATATGAAATAACCATGGACCATCCACTCTCCTACACGTTTTGCTCTAATCCCCCCATCCTCTAGGTCCAACTCCCCACCCTCCCCTCTCTCAGAATGCCCACTTTTCAATTTCTTGATAAAAGCCTGCTGCTCGTTCAATCAACAATTCACATATTTACAAGTTAAAATGAAAACAAATATAGAAATGTAAAGGAATTTACGAACCATGACCGGAAAGATAAGAGCTGCAGCAGTGGACTTAATGGCCCACAGGACAGCCAAACAAAGCAGCTGAATAAGCGTGAAGATGTGAACTCTTTTGGCTGGAACTTGACGCAAATACATCAGGTCAGGCTGGTGCTTGACAGGCATAAAGATGATCTTTAACCGCTCATAAAACTGAAGAAAACAATAACAAGGAAATCAACTTTATGGAAAGTAAATGAAATAAAATAATTATATAAATTTATTAATAAATAGGAATTTCAGTGGAATCCACAAGATGGCTTTTACTTTCACTATTTCCTGATCAAATTGAAATTTGGAAATGTTGGTTTTTCTGGAGGGTAGAAAACCGGAGTAACCAGAGAAAAAGCCTTGGAGCAGACGAGAACCAACAACAAACTCAACCCACATATGGTGTTGTATCCGGGAATCAAACCAGGGCCACACTGGTGGGAGGCGAGTGCTGTCACCACTGCGCCAATTCCTGCTACCACTCCCATAGATTCAGGTATCTCTACTTTATGACACAGTACAGGTCAAAAGCATGCTGCCACCTTCCTAGATATGAATGTTGTCTTGAGAATTTAGGCAAGGCAGACAAGGATTCAAAAACTGACAGTCGGAGATTTTAATCTTGCCATCAAGGTTTAACAGAACATCAAAATATTTAATAAATATTAATAATAATAAAAATAATAATGATTATTTCAAACTTGTCTAACCTGTAATCCCTTTAGTGCAGAAAATCCCATGTAGAAGAAAAGGCCAAAAAGAACAGGCATTGGAACATACTGAGACAAAATGCAAGACGTACGTGTCATTATAATTATCGCAAGTCAACTCTGCCATTCATGAATGGAGAGATTAAACACTTTAATATCTCAGGAGAATTCAGGACAACATATATGAATATCCTGGAATCTTTCAGTGACCATTCCAGGTCGTGAAAACCTCTTTGAGACATTTCTTAGTCAAATGTTGTACTATATATATGGAATCTCTCATTAGTGCCGACCACCTCTATGTAATTCTGATTGAATTCTCAGTCAAAAGCTGAACATAGATTCTCCGTAATAAAGTCATCATAGACTTTTTAATCTCAAATTTTGTTATTGATGCAATGAATTAGTAATTGGCCTTTGTGTCGTACAATTCAGGGGATATCGTGCTCATCATTTTAAATCATTCTGCACTATGCGCTTGGTTGATGTGAGATAACTTGTCCCATTACTCCCTGAATTGTACTGCACTGTAATAGTATTGTTACTATTATCAATAGCACAAGTACAGACCTTTAACAATGGTGCAAGAAACACAGTCAAGCCAATCAAGATAAAGATGAAGGTCCCGGTTACACGTTGTTCCCTAAAGGATAGATTACACACTGTTAATTTCTATGTACATGCATATACATAAATATTGTATCAAGGCTGTTTTACAACCATTTGCCATGGCAACAAAATTGTCTAACATACCTTACACCAAGAAACTGTACTTTTTCGCCTGGGGCTGTGCATTGTGATTCAACAAACAAGCTCTGCACATGACCAACTGACAGAACTGTTGCTGCTACTACCCATGGTAAACCCAACAATGAACAAATACCAATAATAATGGCAACGAGAAGAAGATCCAAGTGATACCCAGCACCTTTCTGTAGAACAAGACAAGAAACACTCAATCATTTAATTGTTTGAAAGGCACAGTTTCTATAAACACTAATCAACTGTGCCTACAATTCTAAATAGAATTACAATCCTTATTAAAAACACTAGTTGGCAATTACAATTAGTTCCAAATAAAAACATCAATAGACCATTCCGAAAAAGATTGAAAGCCTGGGGCAAGTGGCCGCACAAATAACTATGAAACATTTAATTTTAGAATGTGTAATGTAATTTTGTTGTTGTAAATAATGAAGTGGATAGTGTGGTGAATTAAATAAACTTAAACTTAACCATACAAGTCACCAAAGATGAAAACTCTTGATATTCCAACAACTTCTCCCAAATAGAACCATAACAAATGTATGGTAAACAGTAAGGAGAATTGGTCAAACAGGGCAAGTTACTTTCAATTACCTTCAGTTTATGTTCTCGTCTGTTCACAATCAGGGCAGTGATCTGCTGATCCATGAATACTAAGATAGTTGCGAGCAAGGCTGGGATGGCTGCAGCAGGAATGGTCCAGACAGGATTCTTACCCAGAGGAGGTACAATCCAACCTCTCTTCTCAGCAGCTGTTGGCTGAAATTTCAGTGGAATGTCAAGCTTTGGTGTGTTGATGCCAAATGCGAGGTCCACACCCACCATTATTACTATTGAAATCAGGATGGCAAAGTCGGAGATTACTGCACGAACCTGTTGGACAAGAAAATATTTGATTATAAGCAACTTGAGAAAACAGCATTTAATCTTTCAAAACAGACTCCCCCTAAAACAAAATCAGAAAGTTGCTTGCAATGTATAAAATAATACTGACTGTTTAGTGCGACCATCCAATTAAAAGCTATTGAGCAATACATTTCTGTGGTTTTGTACTTTTTATTGTGTAGTTCCAGAAAAAAATCCATACCCACCCCATGGAAGGTCATTGGAAATTCCTAGGGGGAGGGGAGTCTTAAAAGCCAACATTTTAGAAGTAAAGTATGAAGCTAAACTGGAATTTCCTGAGGGACGGGGGTGCTAAACAAAAATCCTTCCGTGGTAGGAGTATGGATATTTTCTGGAACTGCACATTATGCCAAACAAAGGAGTTATGAGCCAGGTGGATAAAATCCTAAAGTGCAACCATTCAAATAAAAACTATCGAGCAGCATTTCCTGTAGTGTTGTTCATAATGCTATAAGGTTGGTTCAAACTTTTAAGGCAATGATTCCATTTTTAAGTGTGAACATTCAAGTAAACGTTACTCAATTAAGTAGCGCTTCCCTTTGATGCTAACTGTTTTTTAAGTTTCTTTACTTTCATTTTTCTTCAACTCGTTTACGAAATGCTTCACATAAGAACTATAGTAAACTTCATTGTTCTGTGGCATTGGCTCTTTCCCACATAGAATATCTTTGATTTCAAGAATAGAGGAGGGGCTGATGGTTCATCATTATATTTCATTATAAAAATACAGAAAATCCATTATATTGCATCAAATATATTTAAGGAAATGTTTGTGCTTAACCAATCAGAATAGCAGAAGACAATAGCTACTAATTTTGCTTCTTTTGATGAAGTTCCCCAAATACAATATCTTTTAAAAATTGCATGTTGTGCGATTGGGTCTCAAAATACTTCAAACCTTAAAAAAATTAGACTTCATGCACCTTGAACCTTAACTTTTTAGTGGTTTTTGAGTCTTTTTAAGGCCAATGAGATCACTAGTTGTAACAATGAAAATAGTTGACATTCCACCGTGCACTGCCATTCGGCACTATCCTTCTTATGCGGATCATTGCTTAAAAAATAGATCATGAGCCTCACCTTTGTTGGAAAATAAGAACTTGTACGGAATCCCTTCAATGAAATCGCCAGTGCAAAAGTCCCCACGGCCAGAATAACAGACAGGAAAAATACATTGTCGTGGCACGCATCCCCCACAAGTTCTCCTCCATATCTCTCACAGTCTCCAATTGGATAATGAAGGTGAACTTCAGAAATGTTACTATTCCAAGTTACGTTATGTGATGCCCCCTTAGGTAAGCAATGACACCGATGCCAGTCTATATACCCGCTTTTAACAGGGCTATCGTCCAGAACATGGAAGAGCTTTTTGAAGCCCTCAACGATAAAAATCAGAGCAATGAGAGTGGCAAAGGATTCTTCTGTGAAACGAGTGAAATATCTCACAAATGCACTGGCATCGGTTACTACGAGAATAAAGCAGTATAACATGGTCCAAATCCCAATCCATAAACGGAAGGGCAAGTAGTCAATGCCACTGCTTTCACAAAACGTGTAGAGAATTTCTTCAAACACTAACATGGGACCAGTAGCACCAAGGATGATTAGAGGCTGGCCACCAAACAGCGAGAAGAGGACACCACCAATACCACCAGCCAGGATCTGTTCCATAGCAGCCTACAGGAAAACAAAAAACATGACATAACTAGGATGGTAAAGTTGCATATGAGCCACAGGCAGCCTATGTAGTTAGAACTCTACTGAATAGTGCAGATTGTTGTTTTACACTATGGAAATTGAAGGTGTGTGATGAATTATATATTTAGAGTTTCTTTCAATATTATTGGCAACAATACTATTTATCTAAGAGTTATTTTCATGACCTTGAAAAGATTACACATGAACACAACTAAAACAAAAAACACAATGAAAAGAAGCAATTTGAATGGTTTGGTGAAAGGGGGCAAGCATGTGCTGCTTTTGGTTGGTTTAATGTTTATTTATTTATTTACTTATTTATTTATTTAATGGACATGCAAATTAGCAAAGTGAATAAAATCCGGGCTAAAAAGTAGCTGTTCTCTTTCAACTAGCATTCCATTCAGGAGTTGAGCAGCAGTACTCTCCTTAATTGTTATCCACAGCTATTTCCTTGAGCCCCTTAATTACTGGATGCAGCCGACAAGTTATACAATGTAAATTCAGATGTGTTTTTTTAATTGTAGACAATTCATCACAATGTTTTTTTTTTTAAGTTTCCCATATCCTGCAGGACGACGCACACTAGTCTGATTAGTTGACACGCAACCTCGTGATCTCATTATTGATTTCAAGATGGTGGCAAAACTCTCCGAAGCAGAAGGAAGAATGACAGCGTACATTTAAGTTTTCAAGACTATGCAAGGCATTCAAGGATGGTTAAGACTGTTTGATAAATTGTTGTCGTTGCTTATTGCTGTGGGATTTTTTTGTTCCGGCAAGTTCCATATTTTATATAACTAATGCCATTTCAAATGGCAATTGTGGTTTCAAGTGTCGGCTACTAAATGCAGTGAATGAAGTGTGTATCGTCTTACTTTTTAGACATAATTTTAAACTTGTGTTTCTCTGTAAATACATATACATACATACATGTACATACACGCATACATACATGTATCATGATTCTCAGATACTTTTGTCTGCTTTTGAGACGTCAATATAAAGTTGTATTGTCATCTCAAAAACCAGCCTGTGATTGGTTGAAAATTTCCTGCGGCAATTTAACAGGTTCCTTGCGTAGAAAACCAAAATTTAAAATTATCTTCAAAGGATGGGCAAAATGTTGATTACTTTGTCAAGTTTGGCAGATAAACAACACTGTATTCAATGCAACGACCCTTTCTATCGAAAGTTAACGATAAGATGAGTTTAAAAGTTGCTTTTGTTCCTTTGAACGGTTGGTTTACATTGAGCTATGCTGTGCGTGTGCTATCACACCATCATAATTTGAAAAAAAGTTTTGGGCTAAAACCTCGGCATTAAGTTTGCATTATTTACTCATTTGTTTGAGGTTTGTAACTTTGAAAAACTTCGAAAAGATGTTCTAACAAATTTGTTCTATTTCAATGAGCAATTTATAGCGTGAAAAGTCCGTGTTTTTGAAACTTCTTTGCTAAACAAAAATATGATAACGCGTAGAAAACGTCGTGTACGTCAGCTTGTGATTATTAAGAATTTCAGTTTTGATCAGCACAAGTTATCTTCAGTTTTGCTTTCTTTTTGCCCGAAAAACAGTTGAATCGTGATACAAAACTAATTTCGATTTTGAGACCGCAATACTGCATTATATTGATGGCGTCGGAAGAAAATATATTCTCCGTATTGGGCTCCGTCACTTCGTGACTCCGCCCAATATCACATTATCAGAAAGGATGCTTCTATGCAGAATATTTAACAATAAGAAGCAAAAGCACTCTTTGAACTACACACTTCTCATCATGAAGTACTCCATATACAATAGCTGCTTACACAATGAAAAACTCTGTTTTGACAGTTTTCTTGCAATCCTAATGGACAAAATAATTATACAACGAGGAATAGCTGTTCAAAACAACGAACATACAAGGTTTAATGATACATATGGAAATCTTTTGTAACTTTTTTCTTCTTCAGTCTTTTTTTTTTCGTGTGTCTACTTTTTAAATACTAAGATTGTAACATTTTTTCCCTTTTTTCCTGTTATAAAAAAAATGTCATCCCTCAATTCTACATCACTGTACATACGTTTCCTATTAAGGATTGAAATTATACTCAGATAGTAAGTACAACTTAAAAAAAATTACCATATTTTTCCCTGTCTTTGTTCCCATCAAACCTCCAAATGTGATAATTGGCGTCAGACAAGCAAAGTAGATGAAGATAATTGATGCAATGCACTGGGGGTTAAGAGCATCCTTGAAATCACTCCAGTACCATGGAGCACGCCGCTTGATGTCATTAATAACACCTCCACATAACCTGTCAGATGAAGTAAAGTTATTATTTTTTTCACTCCCAGAAGTGCCCAAGATCAAGAGAACCAAAAAAATACCAAATTTTATTTTTAAGAGAAACAAAAAGCACCAACAGAAGCAACAGAAGTCACACCTAATTAGAATTTCATCTACAAACTTAAAAGTTAGAGCAACCTTGTACAGCATAATAAACAGTACCACAGGAAAGTACTGCTCAATAGCTTTCTTTTGAATGGTAACACCTAATTAGAATTTCATCCACAAACTTAAAAGTTAGAGCAACCTTGTACAGCATAATAAACAGTACCACAGGAAAATACTGCTCAATAGCTGTCATTTGAATGGTCACAATTTGGGATTTCATCCACAGACTCAGAAGTTAGAACCACCTTGTACAGCATAATAAACAGTACCACGGGAAAGTACTGCTTAATAGTTTTCATTTGAATGGTCACACTTTGGGATTTCATCCACAGACTCAGAAGTTAGAACCACCTTGTACAGCATAATAAACAGTACCACAGGAAAGTACTGCTCAATAACTTTTAGTTGAATGGTCACACCTAATTAGAATTTCATCCACAAACTTAAAAGTTAGAGCAACCTTGTACAGCATAATAAACAGTACCACAGGAAAGTACTGCTTATTTTTTTAAAGCTTTCATTTGAATGGTCACACTTTGGGATTTCATCCACAGACTCAGAAGTTAGAACCACCTTGTACAGCATAATAAACAGTACCACAGGAAAATACTGCTTTACAGCTGTCATTTGAATGGTCACAATTTGGGATTTCATCCACAGACTCAGAAGTTAGAACCACCTTGTACAGCATAATAAACAGTACCACAGCAAAGTACTGCTCAATAACTTTTAGTTGAATGGTCACACCTAATTAGAATTTCATCCACAAACTTAAAAGTTTGAGCCCCTTAGTACAACATAATGAACAGTACCACAGGAAAGTACTGCTTAATAGCTTTTCAATGGTCATACTTCAGAATTTCATCCATAGACTCAAATATTAAAACTACATCACATGTACTCAATGTTTTAGCCAGAAGGGCATCTGGCATCCTCTGACGCCCACTTTTTGAAGAAAAACAGAGAAAATTTATATAACCTTTTATTTAAAAATGTTATTGGTGGGTGACATGCCTTTAGGATGCACAGATTTCAATTTAGAACTAACTTAAATAGCCTGAATGTATTGGATAATAAAAGTCTGCTAAGGCACTGTGGGCAATTATGTCAAATCATTACATCTGAAGAGAGGCTGTTGATATTTCTGCACCACAACAGACTGTTAATCACCTTTGAGTACCGGTAATTCTACAACCTCAGGAAGGGAATTAAGTTGATTTAATTTTTGAAATAATCACTGCCGTATTTGAGGTTTTAGCCAGAAGGCCTCTTTTGTCTTATGTATGCCCACTTTTTGAAGGAATTGATAGAAAATTTTCATTTTCATTTATTTATTTTTTTATAGGAATATTTCTTCAGGGACATCCAATTTAGCTTAGCTAGTTTAAATGGAGCCCTGACTAAACTAAAATTGATGTATTAAGCTTTTAAAAATTTTACGGGTGATGTGCCTTCCAAGATCCCCAATTATTAATTTCTAACTTAGTTAATAACCTGATTGTACTGGATAATTAATGTCTGATAAGCCAGCAACTACTTCACACCATTACATGTATTTGAATGGAAATTGTTCTCATTTCTGCACTGTTACAGACTATAAATCACCTTTGAGTAATTCTACAACCTCTGGATGGGAATTAAGTTGATTTACTTTTTTGAATAATAAATTGCATTTAAAGAATCCTCCCATTACCTTCCTGTTTTCTTCAGTTGTTCTTCTCTGTCTCCTGCTGGGTCATGCTCCGGATCTTCTTCATTGCCATTGCCTCCTGATTTAGCAGATGCAAGACGGTTGTCCTGTGATGGGACGGCATCTGGAGGCTCGATACGAATGGATGGATCCCATTCCCCAGGTGGTAATACTGTGACCTATGAAATAAAAAATAACAACTTGGATTAATTACCAAAGAGCAGTTTTCAATGAGTTTTGAAAGTAGTTTTGCAGTTAAGCAATTAAAGGGCTCCCTGCAGTAATGTCCTAAGTACGTTTTTGGAAAATTTTCACTGAAATCTTGGATTTTTAGCCTCAAAAGGGACTCACTTGCCAAAATTATGACTGGATAATGTAAATATGACTGAAAGGATTTAAAGCAGGTCAACAAATCTTGTATCTTCAAACAGAATAATTTTTTTTGAAAAGATACATAGGGTGTCCTGGGGGCCATAGAGTGTCATAGGGCCCAAAACATTTTCTCAAAGATGTGGATTTTCTTCCTCATTTTGGATCTGTTTCAAGTACCTTAACAATAACAAATCATCAATTTGACAAAACTGTGCTTTTAAAGGCCTAAAACATACAATTTTAGTGAAAGTTACCAAAAACATACATAGGACATTCTTGTCGGGAGCCCTTTAATTATTGGTTTAGTTTTGCATTGCTATGTTTTATCTTGCACCATTTTATCAATCAATCAGAAGTAAAACCAAAACCAATTCTGACTTACTCGCATTCTTGGAGCTGGCTACCTGTATTTGCCTCAAGTTTTGATTGGTTCATTGGATTGTCTGTCTCTGTTGTGATTGGTTCATTGGATTGTCTGTCTCTGTTTTGATTGGTTCATTGGATTGTCTGTCTCTGTTGTGATTGGTTCATTGGATTGTCTGTCTCTGTTGTGATTGGTTCATTGGATTGTCTGTCTCTGTTGTGATTGGGTCATTGGATTGTCTGCCTCTGTTGTGATTGGTTCATTGGATTGTCTGCCTCTGTTCTGATTGGTTCATTGGATTGTCTGTCTCTGTTCTGATTGGTTCATTGGATTGTCTGTCTCTGTTGTGATTGGTCAGAGTGATTAATTTGGTTTTGACTTCACAACACTTAACTGAAAACTGCTGTAGATTTTTGCTTTTTGCTGGACCATATTTTTGCGAATTTGGATTTCAGAATTAACCATTGGGATTCTTGGTTTTTCACATACGGTACATGTATATAAGAACAAGGAAATATAATGTTGACATGTTTATTTTAATTTAAATTTTCTATTCTGGTGTCCCAAGTCTTATAAAGAAGGTCATAATATTGTTTTTTAGCCAATTTAATTTATATTCATTGATCTAAATAAATGCAGTAAATTTTTGCAGATTTTTTTTCACTGGAGTTTATTTTTGTAGGATCTTATTTTTGTGGATTGTTTGAAAACCTGTGAAATTTGCAGAAATTTCATGTCACATGGTACTTAATTACCTGCATCAGGAACTCATCAATGCCAGCTAACAAATCTTCACGGCATATTGCTTTGTAGGCAACCTCATGAAATATCTGTCATAAAAATGCAACATCCACATATAATTCAGTGCCAAATACTTTTATCAAATACTTTTATCAATAACCATGAACTTCCTATTCTTTATTAAAGCTTCCACAAGATTATCTACTTTCTATTTGAAAACTTAAAATAATTTCATTGGCAAAACACACATTGGGAAATTCAAATAAAATGTTTGTCTGTTCATCAGCAAGCAATCTACAGTGGAATGTTGCCTAACAGCTGCTACCCTGTCAATACTGTCACCCAATATGACCAAACTTTGGTGGCCCAATGATGGCCGGATTAAAAAGTGTCCTCTGTAGCTATAGGAAAAAACTGTTTTTCTGTAAAATCACAAATGAAAACCAAGCCTTCATTTTTTTAACAACAACTCTATGCTGAACATACCTCATCAGACATAAGGGTTGCTATGGCACGCCCAACCTCATGGTAACGCCCTGGTGTGCCAGGAGGTCCCAACATGACAAAGATAAATCTGGTGGGTACAGGGACTTCTGTGAGGTCGCCAAGAACACATGCATTCTCCAGACGTACAAATGCCGTCACAGGCTTCTTCAAGAAATCCAACTCTCCTACAAGAACATTGGACGCTTCAGCTCCTGGTGGTATTTTCTTCATGAAGTTGGCATCAAACTGAAAAGAGAATCCTGTTTTAGTCTTTTTCAAGTGAGTCCAAAATCTATGGCACTCCTTTTCATAAACTAAAAAAAATCCTGGATCCACCTTTGTGTGTGTGCAGCATCATGGGAAAGCTATAAATTGATGTCTGTTGTTATATTGCTATCACAAGAAAAAATACCTGATTCCCATTTTGGGATTTTTTAGGGTATTTACAGAACACTAACAAAATTCCCAAATTTGGCAAAGTGAGACAAGTCCCAACCTGGGAATTCCCAACCACGTTCCCTGGTTGGGATTTGTCTCACTCTTCCAAATTTCGGATTTATACGGGTATTTTTTAAATACCCTAAAATATCCAAAAATGGGAACCTGGTATTTTTTCCTGTGTATAAGGACAAAGGATGCCAAAATAACAAAGATATGATGTTTGCTTGCTGTCTGTCACATCTGGCACCTTTTATTCAAATAATAATTTATTATTGAGTTAGTGAGAATGCACAATGACAGTTATAAAAGTACAAAATACATAGCCATTTACACCTTACCTCTACATTGGTCTCGGAATTTGATCTCTCGATCTCAACTTTCGCATCACTGTCTTTTTGTTTTCCAACCAAGTCAACAGCTGAGGGCAGGTGAGGGAATTCACCATCTCTGCGATCTGTTTCATTTACTACTTCTAACGTTTGTGGAGGTATTGCTGATGATGTCTTTGGCGTTGAGTCTGATCGTTTGAATAATTCACTCAACCCAGCTGATGAAGGTTTCTTTGCGAATGAACCAAAGCTACTCATGCCAGCCTTGCTCTTTTTCTTTTCTTTTGAGCCCTGATGACGATGTCTCTTCAAGAGAATATCTCGTGCTCTCTGTCGGCAGTCTTGTTCAAGATGGTTTTTGTTCACCATGTCATCAAGCACAAGATCTTTAATACACAAAATTAAACAATTAAAGAAGCACTGTCTAGCTCTTGTTTTTCATTATGTTACAAAATGAAATTTGACATTTGACATTGACTTTCTTAAATTGTGACTTTGACCACTTTTGGGAGTTGACCCTTTAATCCCTGTTAATTGATCAGATCATCGCCAAATTTCTCCTTGTAATATAAAATGCTCAATCAATCAGAGAGGTTGTGCGAATTAAGGATATGATCACCAAAGATGAATTATCTTGATATTTTACCAACTTCTCCCTACTACTTCTATAAGAAAAGTACAGAAACGAGAAAAGAGAATTTGAATTTTGATAATAATAATATTATTGGGATGATTGGTTAATGGTCCTGATACTCACCAGCAATTTGGGTTAAGTTACTCGCATTCATGTCCAAAAGCACTGTTCCACGTAAAAGGGAACTTCGCAGTTCAAACAGACTGTAAAGTGACAGTGTTCCAACGTGTGGCTTACTCCACCTATCACCACCTTCTTCAACATCTTCTTCAAACTTTAACCAACGTGCCATTTCCCTCCACTCCTCATTTCCATCCTTGTCACATTGGAATGCCGCCAACTCCGTGAACATTTTATGACATTCATCATTTTCTTCTCCACCAAGAATAAAGCGCACTTTATCCGTTGGCAGTGATGACGTATTATTATCTGGAAAATAAAATGGTTTGTTGTAGTTTGAGTCTTTCAATCTTTTCAAATGTCAAGCTATTACTTAGACAGTCTATGTGGAACCTGGAGAAGGACCATAAAGAAAGCAAGGCTATGCCCAGATAAGAGTTATCACAGGGAGTCCAAATAAATTTAGGGTACCCAATAGTTAAGCTATATATATATATATATATATATATATATATATATATATATATATATATATATATATATATATATATATATGCAAAAACTAAGTTTTTCTCATCGCCCAGAGACAATAATTAAGAATTCGTCGCCTATGGCATCTGAGCACTGGTAGAGCACAGCCTTGTTGAAAGAGCAGAGGGAGATGGACAGACTAAAACACCTTTGTGTGGAGATAGGTGATAACTACTGCGGCATCAAAATCAACTCAAGTATTAAACACCCACCTGTACTTCATCTTGACTTTCACTTATTACTGTAAATCCTCTATTAACCCCCCAACTCCTCTCTATGCCCCCCTTTTGGAGCAAAAGGAATTTATTAAGCCCTCTCCCCTCTTTTAATGAATTTGAGACAAACGAAAATAAAAAACAAAAAACAAATTTAAACCAACTTGTCCTCCCGACAAGAATTCATTTGATGTTTCAAGAGAATTCTGTGTATAAGCAGGGGTACTTACAAAATGTAAAATATTTGGTAAGTGCAAATCAATCATTTTATCTGATGCAATTATATTGCAAGGAGAAATTAAATATTGATCAAATGTGTAGTTTCTCATTGACTCTAGTGGAAATAATTTTGATTTTCGCATAACAAATATTACAAATTAGCATTCTCAAAACAGGGTCTGGATCCCAAATCACGCGCTATTTTTTCTTTAATTCCCAAATCACGTCGTCTGTGAAAATTTTTTCTACATATATCGTATTTCTGGCCTGTAGCGCCTTTATTCATATTTCGAGAGAAATCCACTACAGGATGTTCTTTAAGGCTTTTGCCTCAGGCAATTTCATAAATGGCTGTAAATTTTGTAAAATAGGTCTTGAAGATGTGGAAATCCTTGTGTTTTTCTGCGCTGATAATTGGAACATTGAACTTTTCTTTGTGGATGGGATGGCTACTCACTGTACCAGATTTTGGAGTCAAGTTAAGGCCCGTTTACAAAATTTAATGTGATTTTTGATGCGATTTTTGTCACGTTTTCCAATGCAACTTTTGTCGTAAGTGTAAACTAGCAGCAATTACTATAGTGTGGATTGATACGGGCTAAAATACTTGAATTTCACAGAAATTTGTCGGTGGAAATCACGAATCACAGACCACAGATAAAGCAAATCCAGCGTCACAGCCAATATAGTATTCCCGTATCACAACTGGATTTATTTTGTATTCCAGAATCATGCACTCAATTTTGGCTAAATCCCTGATCACACAGAACCCCTTCCAGACCCTGTCAAAACCTTTTCATCAACCATTGCTTTTTTGTATACAGATGAATAATAATAATATAACTTTAAAAGAAGCACATGGACAATATGCTTTTTTTAGCACTTACTGTACAGTGGCAAAAATTACTAGTGACACCCCTTAAATGTACAATAGGCTACAAGATTAACCGAGAATTCAGAATATTGTTGAATATCAGATACAACATTAGTGATTACTGTTTAAACTGTGAATGTCACATAACAATTTTTCTTACAAATGTGAACTTGAAAAATAAAGTCTCAAGAAATCACGACTCAAATGGACACTGTCATTAGAAATTTCTTACAGCAATAAAAGTCCATACCAAAATAGATTACTGAAAAAAAAAAAAGAGAATTCGGAACACAGTTGAATATCAGATACGACATTAGTGATAACTGGTTAAAGTGAATTTGAAAAATTAAGTCTCGAGAAATCACGACTCAAATGGACACCATCATTAGAAATTTCTTTACAGTAATAAAAGGTCATGCCAATATGGATTACCGGTACTGAAAAAAAAAAAAACAAAGAATGCAGGTCAAACCCCAATATTCTCCTGTAAGTTAAACATTAACTTACAGGAGATAAAAATGGTAAGGGAGCTCGAGTGTAGCATTATCAAAAAGAAATGTTTTAAAACAATTCAAATAGTCATTACAAGTACATTTAAATTCATGCCCATAAGTAGAGATGTGTTATCAACACAAATTAACACAAGAGCTGAGAAATTGTCATAGTCCATATTAGCAGTTCAACTAAAGTTCATAGCAATACAAACTAGTGAACAGAAAAGTGTTTAAAGCTTGGTTAGTTACCGACATATCGTTCAACAACAGCCCCATTATATTTCTGTTGTTGAAGTTAATTGTTAATTGGAAACAATAAGTTAATTTATTTCAGTCATTTAATAAGCAGAAATGCTCAGTATTGAAATCTTCAAAACATATATATAGGAACATCCTTGAAATGAAATATTTTGCAATTTAATTGGAAAGCATATTAATAGAAACTGCTTGCTAATGGATATAAATGATTTTCAATCTAAAGGCCATTATTTCCTTCTCAATCTTACTAAGAGAACTTATGCATAATGACCTGAGGGTAGCAAAATAAACAAAAGCTCTCTCCAACAAATGAACCTTGAGTAAAAACCGTTCATCCGTATTATGCAGTTTAAAGCTCATTTCACAATTCTAAGATTTTTCATATACTTCCTCATTAAACATACACCAGTTTTCGTAGATACAAATTTAATTGAAAGGTACAGTAATTCAGCACAGCTGACTATGTACATTTTAATATAGACAATTCAATAATAGAAACTGCGATGTCGATATAAACACGGTAACGTGCACAAGAACACACTTCTCTCTTTCAGGGGTTATATTCCAGAATATAGCAGCTAAAGATCAATACAGACAAATGTGTACTTTAAAATACTCAGGTGTGAGGTCTCTTGAGACAGTGGCTCATATGTACAAACTGATATGTAAAGGGGAACAGACGTAATTTCCTGTATTGGGGGACTCCACCAGCGAAACTTCAAGTGGCTAAAAATCATTATTCGTCAATGCGAGCCATGTGATCTATATTTTCCTAGACAAAAAAGTTAACAATACAAGTCTGAAAATCTTAGAATATGATCTATGAATTCGCTCTTTCCTAAAATACAACCTTTTGCCCCAGTATAAAGGTAACTAAACGTAATTTAAAACCACAATAAAATTTATCAGTTTCGTAATATGTTCTGTAGACGATAGTAATGTTGTTCTCGATAAGAAAAACGTCTGAAACGGGCCATGAACAAAAAGATAGACAAATGAGGAGAAATTAATATACCACTGCAACACTTTTGAGATTTCGTAGCGTTGATTTCGACATTCAGAAGATATACTGTCACATTAAGAAGCAACTAAGCGCGAACAACTTGTATCTAGATCTTTAATATATTTGAACACTCCTCGCAAAAGTAAATTTTTCTCATGTCGCATGCTTCCTACAACTCCAACCACAAAGAAAACGAAAACGCCAAAGAAAAACAAACACGATTTACTTATATTGATTTGAATAATCTTTCTTGGCAGCAACCAGGGTTTTTGAATTCTTACCTTTCTCGTTGATGGAGGCGAGAGATGCATCAGTAGTATTCGACGGTCTTCGTCTTCGCCGGTGGTGATGTCTTTGATGGTGATGTTTGCGGGGCCTTAGGGGAATATGAACTCCTACGTAAACCTGACGATGATCTACAAGAAAGAAATATAAATGAACGAGTTAATCAAACCAGTCTGCAATCTACAATCACAAAAATATTCTTTTATTCAGCTTGTTACGACACGCGCGTGCCAGCCAGGGAACGAAAATTCGATTTTTTTATTCACGCGTACGTTGATAGTCGAGTTCCCCGATATATCCATTTGAGTTCAGCACCCTGTTATCAACAGGCCCTGGAATTTCATCCATGCTCTAGAAAAAAGAAGGAAAGTTATAGTTTTCCACATAAAGAGTGTGATCAGAATTTTTTTTCTCGTATTCACCGGTTGCCGGAACTCCATCGCATCGCCTTCACGCCAATGCTGTTTGAAGCCTCGATTGCGTGAACATCGTGTTTTTATCCTAGCCGGGAAGACTGGAA
The DNA here is from genome assembly GCA_022457155.1 of Cladopsammia gracilis. Classification (NCBI taxonomy): domain Eukaryota; kingdom Metazoa; phylum Cnidaria; class Anthozoa; order Scleractinia; family Dendrophylliidae; genus Cladopsammia; species Cladopsammia gracilis. The sequence continues at coordinate 1,213,536 of JAJGOT010000026.1, read as the reverse complement.
CGAGCACATGAAATATTCGTCGTCTGCATGCCAAGAGCTGATATCCATTTTCGCTTGCAAACAATTAGAGATTTTGTGGTCTTTGAAAGCGGGATTTTTATATCTTAAACCATTGGGGCATTAAGCTTTTACTCATTGACGTTTTCCACTTTTCCTTTATGAAATTGCGCATAAATTAAATCCAAATTTCATTGCTTTTGTCAGACGTTGCACGTGTGCATCAAATGTAAGCTCTATATTTCTATGATTCCATATTTGCAGGTGGTATAGCTATACGTGTACTTTCGACCCCGCGCATATTAACATTCTTGCATGCTATATACAGTCTTTGTTGACTACAAAGCGTTTATTTACTGAATAATACAATGCGAGAAACCCTCGGTGCAGTTAAAAACCTCCAAATAATTTTATTTTTAGTTGGAAAGTCACGCGCAGGGCACGAGATATTTATTAGCAATCTGTCCATGACCAAAAAATTTCGGTATAACTTCACCAAATATTACAATCAAATTATTGCTCTAAAAAGTCTCCAGATATATTTTCTCAAATATGTGCCTTGTTATATTACAAATTTGACTAGATTGATTTAATATTCAATATCTGGTTTAATATATTATGTTTTGAGATGATAAAAAACTCAACGACTGCATTTTTAGCTCGAATTTCCCCGAAAACCAGGCGTCGTAGTTTCTTTTTTCAATTTATTTATTTTCCTTTTTTAGAAAACCAATTGTTGCAACTTTATTTTATTCGTCTTTCCTCCGATCTAAAGAAATATAAAAATAATTTAAGCGAAAAATTATTGATCGTTTGTACTATTGCTAATAAAATCATGAAAACAAAAAGAATCTTCAAGAATTTTTTGCTTTTCAATTCGCAAAAACTACTACTTAACAAATAAATAAATAAAATTACATTTAAATAAAAGACGAGATACTGTTGAAATGGTTCAAAACAAATTTTAATTAGCTCAAATTTTTGGACAAAAGCTCTTTCCTGTGCATAGGTATGTCCTTGAAGCAAACTTTGGTCACGGACAATGATATTCTTTGATGTCAAACTAACGTCACACATCTTCATGATCAATATATTATCTCTTCAACAGTCGACAAACAAATGTACTTTGGTTTCCAATATCGATCGTTCGTCCCCACACTCATAACCTTCCATCACTGAAACACGGTTTCAGCGAAATGTAAGTGACATTAATTTTAAGACTTCGTTGTCAAAATGTAAACACACTTTGACTCTATAGCAGAAGTAAATTTGTAATGAAAAAAACTTCAAAACTGCTTTAGAATGAAAGCGTGTCTTTCGTTTAAAGTTTTCGATTGACGTCTTTCAATATCACAACGACCTTAAGCCTTAGCTATTAAAACTGGCGACGGTGAATTTTTCACGACAATTACAAATGTCATGCAATGGAAGACAATTGAAATCACCTGAGAACGTCATTTCTTCCTGTTTTCAAATTCAAAATAGCAATATCGATTCGCTTGTTCTTTTGTTAACTTGCCACCACACTGGCTTATTTGTTAGCGTATTACAAAACAAAAATAATAATGTATATCTGCTGCAACTTTCAAAGAGTATAGTCCAAAATACGGGGTTTCTAGCGACCTTGAGTACTTGCAAAACGCGTAGAAGTTTGAGCAATTAAGCTTAAGTTAAGCTTAAGTTAAGTCAATATTTCGGGATAAAAAATGGGTTTAAAGCATTCTTTGACAAGTTAAACGGCACTGTTAAGTCCCAGTTTTACCTTCAATGTCTACATCGTCTATTTGAGAACGATAAACGTCCAGCATATGAGGATCAACTGCTACCTCCCCTCCAATCCTCGAGCCCTAAAACGACATAAAACTGAAATAAACATCTGTCTTCGGTTTCAAAGAGAACAATCAGAGACAAGTTTGTAGCAAAAGAGATTTCGGGCTTTTTTCTTAGTTTTGCAGGATTAACATTATCTCTTTCGATGCAATTTAAGAAGAAAACGAGGCTGGCGTGATATTTATTAAGCTTCGGTCGTGAGAGATGCGATCTGCAGAAAGGAATGGATTGATGAAAAATAAAGTACGAAATAAATATCGTGGTCGATTCCACAGTTGGAAATCATATAAACAACATACCGCTCTGGGCCTATATTCCCTGGACATCATTTTGCTGAGAATGTTATTCGTCTCTTAAGAGACTATTTTAGGATATTCCATTGGCGAAGCAATAAAACCTCTAAACAGATCCTTCTTCTCGTTCTCGAACCGCCATTACCAATATTTATATGCACGACCAAAGCTGCGCACCTTTGCGACTCATCGTATAGGCAGATGTCAATCAAGGATTCAACCAATCACATTGCAGATTCGTCACGCAAATTATTGAACAGTCCGAGTAGCTGTTTTATTTTTTCCTTGTTTATATCACTAGAAAGTCTATTGTAAACATACACTCCGCTTTCTTCATAAAAAGGGATTAAAATACTAAGAAAAAAAATAGGGCTTCAACAACAAAATGCGTGTGTGCTTTTAATGACATTATAATTTGAATTTAATCGCGTGTCTGTCCCCTTTGAATCGCTATGAAAGGGATTGTCGTATTTGACCAGGGACAACAAGTGGAATTGTGTCCATTGTTTTGTATGTAATCGATTATGATCCCAATTTAATTTAATAAAATTTAACAACGGTATTAATTTAGCACGTTGAAAATTGTATGTTTAATGAGTGTAGTGTTATAAGCGCGTTGCTGATTCCAGATCGGCCTTCGTGTTGCTTTCCTTATACAAGAAACTGTACTCTACATTGTCTCTCTCGACCCAGGTGCATAAATGACTACCGGCGACAAGATGCTGGGGGTAACCCTGCGATGGACTAGCATCCCATCCAGGGGGAGTAGCAATACCCTCCCCCCTGAAAGATCTCACAACTTCAATAGACAGCTGTCAGAAGTGTATCAGTTCTAACATTTGTAAGTAGCAACTTTAACTTAATAGACTTTCTATTCCAGTGTCTCCAATTAGTTTTACCATTTATTCATTCATTCGTTTCCCTTAGCTTGCCTTAACTGGTGATTAGAGAGCATTTTTCTAACAAAAAGGTAGAGCGATGATGTTAATAAACAGTCTTTGATTCTCCTCATATTCACATTCTGACTGTTCTGTTTGAAACTCAAACAACCTGATTTTAAATATTTAGGTAGTGGGTGTGTCACATGACAATATATAATCAAACTGTTTGGCGATATATTTTTTTCAGTAAAACAACGGCAGTAGGTCACTTCACGTAGTCAGGAGACATAGTAAAATATTTTCTAATTTGACTGTTATCAATAGGTCGTAATTCGTCATTTCAACCATCCATTGCATCTCTATGATGTCAAAAAAGAAGTACCAGTCCGTCACTCGCCTGAATTGACAAACAAGGGCGAAACATTATTTTGCACTTTTTTTTTTGAATTACTAGAACTCTCTTTCTTTATTTATTTTTCGGTTCTGCGAAAAAAAAAGTTACGCGAAGAGGCATAATTTGTGAGCCACTTTTCAACTGTACATCATATGGAGGAAGCATTATTGTTATTTATAAAATGTAAGAGACTTTTTTATCTTTGGCACTCTCGGGAGGTTAAAGGGTTATATAATTTTCGCCAGGGTTTGTTTGAAGAACCCACGATGTACTTATTTGCTGACTCACATATTTGACTGAGTCATGTATGTTAATAATTGGTCGCTCTAATAACTTTCCTTGCGTGCAACAAACCGAGCAGAAACGTGAAGGATGATGACGTCAGAAAACTTTCCGCTCAAGTAGATCATAAGGGAGACAATAGAATGTTCAATTCGCGTGCCTCTGTCTTTATGAATTTTAATTTTTAATTAGCGCGTAAATTCTTTGAAGTTTATTAAGTGGCAAGTACTACTGGGTGCTAAGCAAAATACAAAGTAGAACTGATTAACAGAGGTACAAATAAGGGGAAAAGGTATACAAAAGCCAAGTCCCCCCCCCCCCCCCCCCCCACATCTTCTCCCTCTAACAGCCAAACCAAGATCTGGAGTTGTCTCATGATTATGTTTTAACATTTTCGCGGAGACTATAGATGAAATGTTACGGTGTGCTCATTCATATGAAAGCTCTTCACCAGTTCTTTCCTGTGGCGCTAGCTGATTTCTTTTCAGTATTTTACAAAATAACATGATATTTTTCTTGAATTTTGACTTTGGACCGCTCTTGAAGTGAAAATATCATATCACGGCATATCAAAAGTATACCGGTAGTTGCGCGCCTCAGATATAATTCATGCAGTCCTACGAACGGCTTACAACAACTGAAGGCATGAAACAAGTCGACTTACTCTCCTTTCCATCTTTATGATTATAAGTCCAGTCGGTTGTTCTGTGCAGCCTGAAGAAAAAACTGAACTAAACAGACCACACACTCGCCGTCGAATATAAATGGACGCATTAAGTTAAAGGGCGATCAAGCGATGCGCACAGAATTTGCTGTCAGTTTGCGTTGGCAGGCAATCAAGGAATTCTGGTTTAATTATTATTAATTATCTTCTGGTTGACAGGGTACTGAAACTGCTGTGGTGGATGAGCATTGCCATTCTTTGAGTAATTCATTTGTTCAAAGAATGCTTATATTGGATGAAATGTCAGTTGTCACCACTGATATTCAGCGCGCAAGTCTCTCACAATTGCTGCGTCAGTGTGCAACCGGAGAAATGAAGAGGAAGTCGATTGTTCCTTGGCCCCCTCGGAAAGCCATTTGAATTCAAAGTACACGGGTGGGAGGGGAAAATGCAAATATAGTCTCAGAGGTTTCTTGGTTCGTTTGCTTTGCGAACTTTCCTTCAACTCGCTTCTTCCCTTACGTAAATGAAAGCAAACTTCCCATTTCACCTTCATGTACGTATACCCGCTTCTTCCCTTACGTAATAAATTAAAGCAAACTTCTCAGTTCACCGACATCTTGCATTCAACCCATTGCATTCAACCCATTCTCGACCACAGAGCCTCATATCTATCAAGAAAACCGACCGAACACTGGGGCTGATGAGTAAAACGGTTCTTGCCCAGTCCTTACACAGACGTTCTTTAGGCTCGTCAGTTGGGACGAAAAAAAAAAAGAAGGAATCTACAAATCGGAAAATGAGTACGAGATTGCATGAGTACGGCTAAAAAACTAAAGACGGGGAGGCTACGAGGTTGGTTATGTCTGTCTTCTCTGTCTTTGGGTATAAGACATATTACCTCCCCCCCCCCCCCCCACCAATTTCAATTTTCCATTTATATTTCCATAGCTTGTATTGGTCAGTCTTTATTTAAATTGTTCTACAAAAAAGTCTTCATACAAACATTCTTTAATAGCGGTTGAGACCAATATGTAGCAATTGTTTTTTTTTGTCGAATCTGGGTTTCATCTAATAAATAAGTTATCAGCTTAGTCCATCGCTTTGCATGATGACAAAAATATATTAGATTTATGAAAAAACCTACAAAAATAAAAATGTACACTCTGGATGTAAAACTGCATTTGAAATAAAAAAATATTAGACTATAAATATACAAATTCTATTTACTATTAACAAGTGTCAGACTACACTGAAATACACTTTAAACACCTATTTGATAGGTTCAGTTCAGTTCAGTACAGTACTGACAAGACAAGTGGTTCGCACTGAACCAAAATGAATGGAAAGACATCATTGCCAACAGATTTAGACATTTCTCCTGAGGGTAGAAACATCTTTAAACATCACTGAGTTAAGAAATTATTTCTTCAATTGGTATACTGTAGTCGAATTGCGTCGAAAAAGCTTCAGTTCAGTTCTCGTTAGCCAACTTTTGTAGTTCTAGAACTGAATAAAGTTCCTGGTTTCCACACTAAGAAAGTAAGTTGACCTTTCAAAAAATAACGACCTTTTTAATCCCTTAACTGCCAAGAGTGCCAAAAATCAAATATCAAGAAAAATCCTAACCTTCATTTTGTACAAAATTGAAAAACAAATGGTAACATGCAAAAGTACTGCTGAAGAGGTTTCATTTAAATGTCACACCATAGCATTTCGTCAACAGATTCAAAAGTTAGAACAAATGGTACCATGCAAAAGTACTGCTGAAGAAGTTTCATTTAAATGGTCACACCACAGCATTTCGTCGACAGATTCAAAAGTTAGAACTACACTATATGCCTCCATAATTAACTCTGGGAGTGAAAGGGTTAATTGATAGGCCTTGGATGCAATATTATTGTAGATCTACTTTCAGTACGTACACTATAAATGTAAGATGAAGATGAAGATGAAGATGAATATGAATATGAATATGAATATGAAGATGAAGATGAAGACAAATATGGTGATGGTAGTGACGACATTGTAGCTTGGTAATTCAGTTCCAGTATTATTTTGTTTATAAATGTATAAACAGAATTTAACCTGTCGATGTCCTTACTGTACATCATAAAAAAATTCAGGATTGATTCATGCAAGTTCTAAATTTAATGTCACTTTAATTTTGTATAATTCTGAGCTCCAAACTTAACTCTTTCACTCCTAAGATTACCAAAAATCAAAATCCAGAAAAATCCCAAATTTCATTTTGTAAGATATCGAAAAACAATTGGTACGATTCAAAAGTACTGCCGAAGAGGTTTCATTTAAATGATCCCCTTTGGGGACGTGGTGAATACAGTATGTATGAATGTATGAATGGTAACACCGTAGGATTTTGTCCACGGACTCAAAAGTTAGAAAGACACTACATGTCTTCATAATTGACTCAGAATTGAGTCTGGGAGTGAAAGGGTTTACCTCTTTAAGCCCTAAGACGAATGCCATTTTTTTCCAAATTGTTAAATACAAACTCTGCTCCCATGTATGATATACCACTTGAAAGCTATTCATCAGGGTATTTCATAAAGATCATATCAGCATTTATGAAGGAAGTTATGGCTTTCGTAGAAACGAGTTTAAAACAAAAAAAATAAAAACGTTAAATAATGTCGTACCATTTTTATGTGCTAGGTACACCCCTAAACTATAGCTTATTTTGCAGCTCTCAGTGCATAGATTAATGTGGTACATGTTTGAGACTATTTACTCAGAAAAAAAAATTCCAAAAGTTATAGGGGTGGTCAACTACATCAGGAGGGGGCAAAATGTTACGCGTTCAATAGGTAGATCCTTACAAGACAATTTTGGTGACAAAAATTCATACAAATCTACCAAATATTGGCCAAGTTTTAACATCATGTGCCAATTGGCACTCTTCGGGCTTAAAGAGTTAAGAGCCAAATGACATGTCAGCTACATAACATACAGACTCCTCAGAAACTAACTAGATTTCTTGTATGTTTTTCATCTTTTCAAACCATTGCTTAGAGCTTTTATTCGATTCAAAGAGCTTGTTCGACAAAATTAATACTATCCATTCAATCCCTTCATGCGTGGCATGAGGTTCCAAGCCAACCCAGTCCTTTCACGCAGACACGGATTCTCTTTCCCAGTCTCCTATTACATCAGATCATAATCGTAGCCTTCAAGTTTGGGCAAGCGCATGCGTTCTTCGTCAAGCTTCCTCTGTCTTTCTTCGATTTTCTTCTCTTGGCGAATTTCCAGTACAGTCATCTCACGTCCGCGTAAAAGTTCGCTATAAGAGAGAGCAAGGAGATTAAAAAACTACCAAAACAACGTCCACACCTCTTGTTTCTAAGTTGTTGCTTTTACCCCTGCTTTTCACAAGGTGTGGAGGCGGGGTGGTGAAGTCGATAGCGCATTGGACTTTCAACCTGTAGGTCGTTGGTTAGAAGTCTGGTCTCTGACATCGTGTTCTTTTCTTGGACAAGAAACTTTACTCCACATTGTCTTTCTCCAACCAGATGTATAAATAGGTACTGGAGACAAAATGCTGGGGGGTAACCTTGCGATGGACTAGCATCCCATCCAGGGGGGAGTAGCAATATTCCTAGTTGCTTAATGCTGCAGAAACGGGGTTAAGCTCCGGCCGTGTTGGGGTGCCTGTGGCTCATGTGCGACTTTACCTAACCTTTTTACGGGGCACTGAATAGTCAGTGAAAGCGCGAGAAATTTCGCGTAAGCCAGATTCCGATTTTTTTTTACATTTTGGCTCATAACGTGCTCCAACCAATCAGAGTAAACCTGCTGTTGTTTCAACCAATCAGGGATAACTAAAACCTACATGATGTTTTCCCGCGCTTTGCAACGGTAGTATGTTTTTGTTTCGAGTAAAATAGTTCACTGCCTTTTGTTATGGTAGGCCTTGGTCTTGGTTTCATGACAGTTCTTTAAATAAAATGTAGTCACTTGTTACCTGAATTCAATTTCCCCATCATTATTGATGTCAATGAAATCAATTAATCTATCCAGTTGTCGCTGCATAAAGGAAAGAAAGAAAAAGAAGAGAAGAGAAGATTAAACAGCGTTAAAATTTGCCAAAACAAAGACAAACAAAAACAAATGCCTCTTGTTACCTGGGTCATCACAAGCCCGGTCTCTTTCAGTCCTGTTTTAAACTCCTCGCGGGATATCCCGCCACTGTGGTCCTTGTCAAACTGGTTAAACCAGTCAACCAGGCGAAGCCGGTTATCTTGAATGAAACTCAACAGAATGCGCATACCGGGAGCCATTTCCTAAAACGGAGAAAAACAAAACACACTGCCTTGAATCCTTGTAGGATATACCGTATTTCCTCGAATAATACTGAGCCGTCCCTCGATTAATCGCCCCCTTTGACGGAAATATTTAAAATAGTCGCCTCCCTTGAATAATCCCCCCCACTCGCCTCCCCCCCCCCCCCCCCCCCCGCCTCTCGCCATCTTCCCTTTCTTTTATCCCCTCCCTGTCAGGTTAAAAATTGACACCTTGGATAACAAATCAAGGAACCAAATTTGGAACAATTAAAAAGCCCATGTTCAGTTTATTTGATGTGATTATTTTTTGATTTAATGGGATAATAAAATCAAATATTTAGGACACGACTTCCAGTGAGCAATATTTGAAATAATCACCTTCCTCGAATAACCGCCTTCCCTCGAATAATCGCTCCTTTTGGTGCGAAAAAAATAATAATCGCCGCCGGCTATTATTCGAGGAAATACGGTAGTTAACATCACATTAAAAATCCGCCCTTCGACAAGACGACCAGCCAAAACCACAATTGTACTATTTTTAATTAGTTTTCTACGACGCAACCTTTAATTGGACTTTATTTCAAGACACTCTTCGGATCTTTAGGAGCACTATTCTCTTGACGTCATTTCACACAAAAATAGAGTTTCCCACGTATTTTAAGTTCTTTAAAGCAAATTTAAAACGGTTTTGAGAAAGCTTATTAAACCAATTTCGAACAAGTAACTATATGCAATCTCATGCAGAAAAATCAAGGATGGTTGTCTGTAAATACAACACTTTCAGACAATCGGTCATTCGTAAGATTCCAAAGAGAATGTTTTGGATTTAACAAAAAAGGAGAACAATCGAACTGAATTTAAAAGCTTCTTGGCAGACAACATAAAAGGGAGAAAATATAGAGATAATTAATATAAACCGCATTTGTTTATTGCATCCACTTAAAAGTCGAATATTAGGGCAGGTTTATAACTGTTTGGCTCCACGGTTCTATGTAGGTATTGCTCGCTTGCGTCACTTTGATGAAAACAACAATACTTTTTGCTTGATCAACGATAAAAAGTTGGAGGCTTTCATAGATTCTAGAGCACTGAGAAAAAAAAACTAGCCACTTCCCAAAATTTTGTTCTGGGATGTTCTTGATAACCACACCACAAAGATAAAAAAAAAATAAAAGAATATTCCGTGATTTGCACGTGGAAGATGAACGACCTTCTGAGTCGCCCTGCACGTCACTTTAATATTTGTTGCGCAAGCGCCGCATTCTATTTGGTATTAGCTGTCGCTGTAGGGTTGGGATGTTTTCGCTTTGAGCTATGACCAAGGGCTAATTCCCAAAGTTTAAGTACAAAATCCTTTAATAGTGGTTGATGTTTCTCCTAATTAAAACGCATAACCTCTATAATATCCATATATAAATTCACAGGAAGAAACCGTGACAAGCGGAAAACGACCTCTGCTTTGTATTGCATCTGGCATCATTAAAACTCTTTAAATTTGAACTTCGTCTGCTACATGGCTCCTCTTTATATTCATGCGAGACTTTAAATCGATAAATTTAAATTTTTGTGACGTCTTGAGGTCGCTTAAGCATCATGAAATCAATATATTCATGCTATTTGTGAATTTTCTATGTGTATGATAATATCTGGAGGATCTTAAGAGGTCGTAAGTGAAAACTACTGATATTAATTGTAAATATATTTGACTTCTTGCATTATTTCAAGGCCACTTTGTAGCCGAGGCGTTTAATACGTCAACATGGCGGGCGCCACAAACTATCCTAATTTTATTGAGATACTTTCAATGAAAAGCCGATATTCTTTGCGTATGGATATCCCAGCAGCCAATTATATGTTCACTTTGCTGTCCCATTGTCTGCAATTTCCGATATATTTGTGATATTTCAGTCAGAAATAAAATTATTGTCTCCTCGAACTTGCACAATTTTTGCGGCTCAAAACCACCAAGGTCACCAACGGCATTTTCTTGAGAGACCATTCTGTCTTTTGTTACTCCGGTTAAACGTAGTTAAGTCAAATGATCCGCATAAGAAGGATAGCGCTGAACGGCAATGCACGATGGAATGTCAACTTTTTTTTTATTGTTACAACTAGTGATCCCATTGGCCTAGACTCAAAAACTGCTAAAAAGTTAAGGTTCAAGGTGCATTTTGTCTAATTTTTTTAAGTTTCAAGTAATTTGAGACCCAATCGCACAACATGCAATTTTTAAAAGATATCGTATTTGGGGAACTTCATCAAAGAAGCAAAATTATTAGCTATTGTCTTCTGCTATTCTGATTGGTTAAGCACGAACATTTCCTAAAATTTATCTGACGCAAATCGATTTTCTTTATTTTTACAATGAAATATAATTATTAACCATCAGCGCCTCCTCTATTCTCGAAATCAAAGATATTCTATGTGGGAAAGAGCCAATGCCGCAGAACAATGAAGTTTGCTATCGTTCTTATGTGGAGCATTACTTAATCGAGAGTCTCTCGATTAACTATGGGTTAAAGAATAGTCTGAAGTGTCAACCGTGTCCTCGCCATTTCTCTCCTGCGCCAAAGCCTAACGGGGAGTTATGACGAGGTGACGAGCAACATTTGAGACTACAACCTAAGACAAAAATAGTTGGGAAGGTTTATAAAACGCTAAAACATGACACTACCTTTGGATTTCAGCTCAATTAAAGGCGCGCGTAACGATTTTAATAGTCCCCCTCTACCCCAAATCCAATGTTGAAGACGTCTATACAAAAGACAGTGTTTGCGTTCACCCCGGGGTTCACAGCGACTTTGAAAGAGGGGGGATGAGGGGGGAGGGGTGAGGAAAATAAGGAACCTTCCCCGGCCAACACTTTTGTCTTTGGTTGCAGTTTAGTTAAATTACTTTATATAATAGCCTGTTGCAGGCGTTCAGATAGTGGGGAGCGGCACAAGGGGAAATTGAGAGAGAAGACGCTATCCCCCCTCCGTCAGCATTCGCAATCCCCACTACCTAAACGCCTCGAACACGCTAGGAATACAACAAATTCCTACACGATTAACTCGTCCCATTCGGGGCTTTTCAGAGATAATGGCTAACAATTAGAAGGCTAAGACGTTTGAAAATCCCAATTGGTAGGAGACAGAGCAATTGACCTGGGAGTTGAACTCCACTTTTATAAGATACAACTCCAGCTAGTGGTCAGAGCAAGTTAGCCTAAAAAGGATCTTATATGTTTGGTGTCTATACTGAGAATTTAGGTCATTGAGGTTCTTATATAGGTTCTTATTTTCTTAAGAGGAAAAGGTGTTGTTACTGTTTCCAACAACTAGTCTATATGGGTGTGGTCCCTTCCTTATGTATAAAAAACTGCATGGTGTCCAAAAAGTAAGACTACATTCTAAGCAAATACACACCCTGCTCTAGGTTCTCTGATTTTCTATTTTTCCTGATTTTCCAGCAGGTTCAAAGTATGTAATGAGGGTTTTAAAGCCAACAGGTTTTTAAACCATTACGTTCATATATCCGCGGTTTTTTACCGTACTCCGCGTTTACAGCGTTTATTCCAAAAACAGAATAGTTCCTTAGATAGTACGATTAGCGTCTTTTACGTTCGCTTCAATGTAGAAATAGTCCCCAGAAGAATGCACAGCAAGTATAACAGTGTATGGAAACAAATTGAAACAAGAGTTGATACCTTTGGTCTCTTGTAACCACCGATTCCTCCTGTTATAATAGTAACACCTTTTTCCTTCTCAATCTCTTTGATTTCATCAAATATCTTAGGAGACACTGTTATGTCCTGGAAAAGAATGGAAAAAAGACTAAGGTTACAGACAGTTCAGTCTAAACTAAAAATCGTTTTCTCCTTACCACTAATCACATATTTTCATCAACTGCAAGATATTGCTGATCATAGCAGTATGCATGACGCATGTCATACATGAACCTAGTATATGGCCTGGCGCGCCACTAGTCTCTCGTAGCTCAGTGGTTAGAGCATCTGACCAGTGTGTGAACCTAGTATATGGCCTGGCGCGGCACTAGTCTCTCGTAGCTCAGTGGTTAGAGCATCCGAATTGTGTGTGAACCTAGCATATGGCCTACCGCCCACGAGTCTCTCGTAGCTCAGAAGTTAGAGCATCCGACCGGTGTGTGAACCTAGCATATGGCCTGGTGCGCCACGAGTCTCTCGTAGCTCAGTGGTTAGAGCATCTGACCAGTGTGTGAACCTAGCATATGGCCTGGCGCGCCACGAGTCTCTCGTAGCTCAGAAGTTAGAGCATCCGACCAGTGTGTGAACCTAGCATATGGCCTGGTGCGCCACTAGTCTCTCGTAGCTCAGAAGTTAGAGCATCTGACCAGTGTGTGAACCTAGCATATGGCCTGGTGCGCCACTAGTCTCTCGTAGCTCAGTTGTTAGAGCATCCAACCGGTGTGTGAACCTAGCATATGGCCCAGCGCGCCACGAGTCTCTCGTAGCTCAGTGGTTAGAGCATCCGACCGGTGTGTGAACCTAGTATATGGCCTAGCGCGCCACGAGTCTCTCGTAGCTCAGTGGTTAGAGCATCCGACCAGTGTGTGAACCTAGTATATGGCCTTGCTCGCCACGAGTCTCTCGTAGCTCAGTGGTTAGAGCATCCGACCAGTGTGTGAACCTAGTATATGGCCTTGCTCGCCACGAGTCTCTCGTAGATCAGTAGTTAGAGCATCCGACCAGTGTGTGAACCTAGTATATGGCCCGACGCGCCACGAGTCTCTCGTAGCTTAGTGGTTAGAGCATCCGACCGGTGTCTGAACCTAGTATATGGCCTGGCGCGCCACGAGTCTCTCGTAGCTCAGTGGTTAGTGCATCCGACCGGTGTGTGAACCTAGCTTATTTTCCACCTAGCTCGGTTTTCTTTGTTCTTTTCAGGGGAATATATCACATAACCCCGTTCATTACAGTGTCTGAAAAGCTGGGTGCGGCTTTGATTGTAACAGGGGAGAGGCGGGGCTGAAAACAATAGCTGATAACAATAGCAAAACAAAGGATTATATATTCCCCGCAACATATTCCCCTCAACATATTCCCCCCAACATATTCCCCCCAACATATTCCCCTCGACATATTCCCCTCGCCTTAGTCCCCTCGACTTATTCCCCTCATAATAGAATAACACAAACATGAAGACAAAATAGGGCGTAACAAAGAAAACGCTCTAGCATCGGTCAATTTTTTTTTTTTTTACTATAAAAGACAACTTCATCAATCATATTCCTACGTAATCAACTTGCCGGTCGCGACCAAAAAGCGAAATGTTAATAACATTATTCGATGGTATCGTACCTCAATTCAGGTTTCGGGTCTTCAATAATGTATGACGCCTCGTTTTACGCTTGAACCTGGACAACCTGAATATGTTTCTGCCGCTTTCCCTTGGAAAACACACCGCAACCACTCCATTGATCTTCGAAAGATGAAGGCGGGCAGTTGGGCCATGGCGAGACCACGAGTACTGTTCATACATTTTCTTCTCTCTCTCTCTCTCCTTCTACTCATAACGAAGCAACGTGCTCAATGCAAATTTGACAAAAGCAAAACATGTTTACCGTCTTCGCTTCGTGCCGTGATCCCAATGCGGCCTTGCGGAATCATGCTTTTTTGCATTTGAATTGAACGGAGTGTTACTCTCCGAAAAATTAATAGTTTCTTTGTTTTAGAAAACCTCACAAGGTGGAAAATAAGCATGTTATTGACCAGTCCCTCGGAGATATGTGATATATTCCCCTCGTGGCGTTCCCTCGGGCTACGCCCTCGGGTACGCCACGGGGGGAATATATCACATATCCCCTCGCTCCTGGTCAATAACCCTTACATATGGCCCGGCGCGCCACGAGTCTCTCGTAGCTCAGTGGTTAGAGCATCCGACCGGCGTGTGAACCTAGTATATGGCATAGCGCGCCACGAGTCTCTCGTAGCTCAGTGGTTAGAGCATCCGGCCAGTGTGTGAACCTAGTATATGGCCTTGCTCGCCACAAGTCTCTTGTAGCTCAGTGGTTAGAGCATCCGACCAGTGTGTGAACCTAGTATATGGCCTTGCTCGCCACAAGTCTCTTGTAGCTCTGTGGTTAGAGCATCCGACCAGTGTGTGAACCTAGTATATGGCCTTGCTCGCCACAAGTCTCTTGTAGCTCAGTGGTTAGAGCATCCGACCAGTGTGTGAACCTAGTATATGGCCTTGCTCGCCACAAGTCTCTTGTAGCTCTGTGGTTAGAGCATCCGACCAGTGTGTGAACCTAGTATATGGCCTTGCTCGCCACAAGTCTCTTGTAGCTCTGTGGTTAGAGCATCCGACCAGTGTGTGAACCTAGTATATGGCCTTGCTCGCCACAAGTCTCTTGTAGCTCAGTGGTTAGAGCATCCGACCAGTGTGTGAACCTAGTATATGGCCTTGCTCGCCACAAGTCTCTTGTAGCTCTGTGGTTAGAGCATCCGACCAGTGTGTGAACCTAGTATATGGCCTTGCTCGCCACAAGTCTCTTGTAGCTCTGTGGTTAGAGCATCTGACCGGTGTGTGAACCTAGTATATGGCCTTGCTCGCCACAAGTCTCTTGTAGCTCTGTGGTTAGAGCATCTGACCAGTGTGTGAACCTAGTATATGGCCTTGCTCGCCACAAGTCTCTTGTAGCTCTGTGGTTAGAGCATCCGACCAGTGTGTGAACCTAGTATATGGCCTTGCTCGCCACAAGTCTCTTGTAGCTCTGTGGTTAGAGCATCCGACCAGTGTGTGAACCTAGTATATGGCCTTGCTCGCCACAAGTCTCTCGTAGCTCAGTGGTTAGAGAATCCGACCGGTGTGCGGAAGGTCATAGGTTCGAATCCTGTCGGGGACTCAGATTATTTCTTTGTGCCATACTCGTGACCTGATGAACATTACAACCGTCTAGTGCCACGCGCGAAAAACACGTAACAGGTGTCAAACGTGGAAAAATGCGAGGGTGAGTCAAGATGGGTTGAAAAACATATATGTTTGCTGTGATTGATCAGAACATGTAACACGAAATGTTTCAACCAACGTAGACCTTCTGAATATCTGTGAATTTCAGCAAGCTTTGATAAACATACCTCAAGAGACAAGAACTTGATAGTGCGGTGAGCTTTGATGACATTCAAGAGCGTTTCTACTCCTCCATCCCCAATCGGATTCTTTCCAATCTGTAATGAAGATCACAATAAAGCTGAAAAATGTTTCTTCACATACACGCGGTGCTTTTCCCCACTGCGTATAAGAAAACTTCATGTATAGCAGAGGATAGATGGTACTATTGCAAACGTTATTTAAACAACGACAAGTTGTATTTGTGTCGCATTTGACTCTCGCGTTGAACAGGTCTTGAATCAATGGAGGAGGGGTAACGGCTGAGCACACGCAACATTTACGGACTTATATTAACAGAACGCCAGTCTTGACAGCGCATTGGAGGTAAGGGCTACACCTCCGGGTGAATGGGCTACACTCCACCCCCCTACAAAACAAACTCCACTAAAAATGGTTAACAGCTCCAGGCTCCATCTAAAATCCCCCCCCTCCCCTTTCGCCCCCACCCCCTCTCCCATCCTTCGTTTTCAGCTCTGGATCGGAATCCCTCCAAATGTTTGCACAAATAGCGCGATACACATATACACCAAATTGAAGAAACGTTGACCCGTGAAAAGCATAAACCATGAACGATGAGACCGAATGGGATTATGGGTAGGCAACATTGGCAAGCTGAGTAATATTCCATTTCTCGATAATCAAGATGTTTTCTTTGCTTGAGACATTTTAGAGCATGATTCCTACATCTTGTGTTGATATAAGGTGTATTCTGTTAGAGACGAAGGTTAATTTACCTAATTTCCCAGTAAACCTTTGGGTCGCATCGTTCATGGTTTATGCTTTTCACCCGACAACGTTTCTTCAATTTGGTGTATACACGTTTGACAAATAAGAAGAATGTCCTTTACCTTAAGCACTTTAAGATTTGGATGTGCAGCAATGCCCAGGGCTAACTTCTGAGTGGCCAGCAGACCAATACGATTATTACTGCAAAAGAAAAAAGTAATAGAGAGGTTTTCAGTTGAGTACAATACAATACAAATTTTATTAACACTCCCCAAAGAGGCTTTTCGGCGTTAATTACTAAATTACAGTAAATACATGATAAAAATTACAACTGGATTAAAATTAAAATTAAAAAAGGTCCTTTGTCCTGCAGTGCTTTTAAAAAGCGGTACATTTAAAAGGTGTGAATTTCGAGTCACGCGACCGCTTACCTCTCTTCGCTTTAAGAAAAGTGAGGAAAGATAAGCGGGCGCTAGACCAGTCATGCATTTGAAGGCAAGCACGGCGTCGCGAAGTCCAGTTGCGATTTGATTGGAAGCCAGCGTAACTCTTTTAAGACTGGGGTCACGTGATCGAACTTTCTGGTATTGCTGACGATCCGAGCGCGAAGTTCTGTACAGCTTTAAACTTGAGAAGGTGAGTGGTTGCTGTGTTTGACCAAACGGACAAACAATAAAACAATTTACTAAGACTAGGGTGTTGATTATTGTTATTAGAATGTTTCTATCAAACATATGCTAGACACGACTGATTTGGGCTAGGCTGGACATACAGGACGAAACAGTTTTAAGGATGTGATCATCAAAAGTGAGGTTCGGATCAAATGTAACGCCAAGATCTTTGACGACTTTTGCGGGTAAGAGGTCCTTCCCCAGCAGGGACAGACGGACGTTGGGGAGTTTGGATTCAAAACAGTTGACGACTTCCATATAGAATATTAAGCCTCGTCTTATCTCGGTTCAGGAGAAGAAGTGTCCTTAAACCAAAACAAACGTCATCACTCTGGCCAATCACAATGAGAAGCAGATAATCCAATGAACCAATCAGAACGAGCAGCCCAGTACCTCGTGTGCACCTCTTATTTCAGGAATGGGGTTAGTTTCTAGAGAAACTGTGGTGCTGCGTCGGTGGGGTGAAACACAAAAATTTGGTTTTATCGACTGAGTCGATAAGGTAAATAAGCCACCGTAAAAAGATTCGAGAAAGCTGACGTTTCGAGCGCTAGCCCTTCGTCGGAGCGAATCAAGGGATTGCGGGTAGTGTGTTGTTTTATATGGTAGGTGGAGCTCCGCCATTGGTGGAAATTTGGTGACGTGAAAAACAAATGTAAATTAGTTGAATGAAAAGCGTTCGTTGATTCCGTGGGGTTTGAGAGTGCCGATTTGAAAGATGATTTTTTGTTCTAAGTTTTTACGGCTTTCTGTGTTGCCCTGGTGTAGGGAAACGCCGCAGATTGTCATGTGTTGTTTAGAATGGTTAGTAAGATTGAAATGACGCGCGACTGGTTTGGATGCGTCTTTGTCATTTTTTTCAACGTCTCGGAGATGTTCTCGAAAACGGTCGCCTAGTCTCCTCCCTGTTTCGCCAATGTATATATTTTTGCAAAAAGTACTGGCCCGTATTAACAACACAACAGATCGACAGACAATCGACAGATCGACAGACAATCAGCACTACAAACATCACAGAAGGAAGAGAACGAGAGAATTCCATTCACCCTCACTTTCCACCCACACAATCACACAGTCAAAAGCATCATTTTAAAAAATTTCAAATTGCTCCAAAACGACCCCGAAACTGGCAGAATTTTTTCACAACCCCCACTAATTTCATTCAAACGTGACAAAAACATAGGCAACTTTCTACTTACGACTGAGTACACTGAAATCTGACGATGAACCGGGAACTTTTAAATGCGCACGCACACGATGCAACACTTGTCCTTTCATTCACAACGCGGACAAAATAACGGGACCCAAACGATCTATTAAAATCACTGATCGTTTCACATGCACCTCCGTAAATGTTATCTACTGCATAACATGTACTTTTTGCAAAAATATATACATTGGCGAAACAGGGAGGAGACTGGGCGACCGTTTTCGAGAACATCTCCGAGACGTTGAAAAAAATAACAAAGACGCATCCAAACCAGTCGCGCGTCATTTCAATCTTACTAACCATTCTAAACAACACATGACAATCTGCGGCGTTTCCCTACACCAGGGCAACACAGAAAGCCGTAAAAACTTATCATCTTTCAAATCGGCACTCTCAAACCCCACGGAATCAACGAACGCTTTTCATTCAACTAATTTACATTTGTTTTTCACGTCACCAAATTTCCACCAATAGCGTAGCTCCACCTACTATATAAAACCACACACTACCCACAATCCCTTGATTCGTTCCGACGAAGGGCTAGCGCTCGAAACGTCAGCTTTCTCGAATCTTTTTACGGTGGCTTATTTACCTTATCGACTCAGTCGATAAAACCAAATTCTCTTATTTCAGGACATTGTTTAGCTCTTTTATCTACTGTTTTCTCAACCAACAATGTCGCCACTTCAGTTAGGTGCTGTTTGCAGGGTTCGCATCCTTTTTCAGAAACAAATTTCCAGCACTTTTCCAAGACTTTTCCAGGACTCATACAGATTTTCCCAGGACTCCCAAATGCACTTTAATAAAGCTTTTACTGAGCAGTATAATGTAGTTAATGGAACGTGACGCCCTAGGGGTAACTGGTCACGCAAACATTGCCCAGTGAGTAAACAATAAGCAAAGCTTCCATTCATTATGAATGTGTTCTATTCATAAGCTTGGATAAATGATATTCATGTCTAGAAATCGATCAGATATGTGGAGATACAGACTAGAAATATTATCTTATCTTTACCTCGATTGGTTGTCGTTTTCTAAAGCTCTATTCATGGCTCGTGTTAGCCACGTTGTGTATTTTTACTTTGTAGTACAAATGTAGTCATTGGTCGCATTCAAAGGCACTGTCTTGTTATAAAAGCAGTAGGACACAATCCCAGGTCATTATCCTGGCAGCATTGCACGATGTAGTTACAGCTTATAAACTGTTTCCCACCCTCCCTCCCTTTGGAGATGGGTTGTTTTGTGTACTTTATTAAACTAGGGGTCGCTCCTTGTGGTTTGGCTAAGTCTGCGTAGCGGCTTCCCCCAAGCTCTTGGCATTCCTTGTGTGTTGCCATGGTTTTACCTTTGCCTTCATCTTGTTCGTGATCCAGCCCGGGCGGTGCTGGGGAGATAAGGAAGGCTCTGCCAATACTCTTGTCCTATCCCCAAGTTGCGGGGAGATAAGTGAGGCTTACGTTGTGCGCATAACCCGAAGTCGCGAATTACCTGCCATAGGGCTGTGTCCCCCCTATTACGCCACATTGTTGTTGTTTTATTGCGTATCATCATGTTCGTTTTGGGTTTGGTTACGTCAAAATAAGTCCAAATAGCAACATAGGAACAGTGACATTAATTATTTTTTAGCTGTTGGGGCTTCCCATCTGGCTCCTCTTTAATGTCTTTCAAGGCTGCCATCCTATCTTAGCTTACAAATCTCCAGGACTTTCAAGGACTTGTAGACATTTTCCATGACTTTCCAGTGCTGGAAAATGTCAAAGTAAAATTCCAGGACTTTCCAGGATTTCCAGGACCCGTACGAACCCTGCGTTTGCCCCATCAGAACTCGAAGCAAATATATGTAACGGAAGCCAAGCACGGAAAAATGTGTGCAAGTAAGTCACAATTGGTTTTGATTTTACCTCTGATTGGATTATATAAAGTGGCAGGAGACTATTTAGCCAATTACAAAGTGTAGCAACACAAAAGCAAAGTAAAATTTTGAAAACCACTCTAAAAAGGTCCATAAACAGTTATTAATTCAAGGAAAAATAACTATCAAATTTGATGACGAACAAGTCCAAAGGGAAGTTATGAACTATGAAGCTGTTGGGCGCCTGGTAACAGGGATTTTTCATAGCTCAGATAGTAGTCTTTGTACTGGTATCTCAGAGGTTATGGATCCTTCAACAAATAATAACTCTTCAAATTATGAGAGATCGGCAATACCTGATGTCAAGTAATTGTAAAGCTTCATTTTTCTTTAGAAATCGTCCTAGTGCCACACAGCCCAGCAAGGATAAACCATTCCAGGATATGTTTAGATGCGACAAACAATCGTTTGTCTGAAAATAAGAATACGGTTAGAATGTCAGTTTTGAGAGAACTTTAGTCCGATTTAGTTTACCCTTTTGCCGATCTGGGTAATACATTCTCCAAAAAAACGAATTTACCTTCTCTCCATAAAACTAATAATTTGGTAATTCCATGTTGATGTTGTTATGTTGTTTTATTCAGTAAGGATGGTAAGGAAATAAAGTAAAGGTTGTTGCCTAGGCAACAGGAACCCTGAGTAGCCCAATCACTACTCTTTCCAGAAACCACAACACCCACAAATTTTAAGGCCGCCTCTAGGGTAAACAATTCTGACAATTGTGATTCCGCAAGTCCATTTCAAATGCATTATGTGGTACACATATCTGTACCACACAAGTAGTACTTAGTGTATAGTATTTTATTTACCCACATATCATGGATGAGTTCAAGACTCGTTTAAATTTGAATGTGCAAAAGACAGAATAAAACTGATTGAATTATCAATAGACTAATGAAAGATACCAGTACTAAAAAAATGGTATACAATAGGTATACACATCAATAGTAATAGGTATAGAACAAGCATTGTTTTGTCTGTTGTGCTTACCTCTTCACCATTGTACTTCTTCCTCATAATTAGGCAAAGATTAACAATGATAAGAGAAGCTCACCTTCAAACCCTGCGCCATTCCGACAGCACCTTTAAATCTAATGCAATTCCAGCTTAAATCTAGGTGTTTTAATCCATAGTTAACACCCTAAAAACAACAAAAATTAATTAGTTAACCTACCTAGATCAAGCGCGTTTCGTTTAAAAAAAAAGTTTACTAAGAAGAGAATTCAATAAAAAGAGTTAAAATAATCAGTCTTCAAATGAATTCAGGTTTGTTCATTTGAACTGTTGTCATTGATTGGATGAAGTAAAAAGCATGTCTCCCAGCCTTCTTGCTATGCAGGTAACAATTTGTCAGGTTTCTTTAGCACTTCTTCTACTATAAAATCCCCAGACGGTTTATAAATTACTGAAAAAATAAGAGAATAACGAATGAGAATGACTTACTAGTCCTGCTCCCAGGTAAATTCCCCCCATTTCTCCAATCTCATTATGGCTTAGGTCTAAGTGTGTCAGGGTGCGATTTTCTTTCATAGCTTCAGCAAATGCTTTGGCATCTTTGTCTGTCAAGTGGTTTGCTGATAGGAAAATTTTTAAAATAAAAGATTCACATCAGACATGTACTTTTGCTTATGTAAAACCTGTAATCAAGAAAATGTTACCATGTCTGATAGTTAATATTAATTTTATGAATTCTTAGTTCACTTCAAAACTTCTCTTGATTATTGACCAAAAAAAAGCAATTTTACATTAAACAATGCAGGTTCCGCTCGAAAAACCACACTCCCCCATGGAAGGTCGGTCATTGGTAATTCTGAGTGGGAGGGGGGGTCTGAACAGCCAAAGTTTTAAAAGGAATTTATAAAGCCAAACTGGAATTTTCAGAGGGGTGGGGGTGAAACCAAATAACCTTACTTGAGTTAGGATTAGGAATTGACTTAGTTAGCGTTGTACCTGTGTAATTAACTATAGCTAGTAGTGTAACAATAATATTAATGTATGTATGTACAGTGTAGTATGTAATATCATATATAAGAATAATGTAGTAGTAAAGTTAAAAAGAAAAAAAAAAAACTTGTAATATTGGTTCCCTCAGCTCATCTGAGATAGTCCCATAAATCTGGTGGTTTTGTTTCTTTAAAACATAAAAGGCAGACTTAAAAATTTTACCCTCCCTTTGTTGATGCCCTGTGATAAGACATATAGCATCCTTGTTATGTGTGACCTGATAGTGGAGTTTTTGGTAGGGAAAAAACTGTTTTTAATTTATTTTTTAGTCCTGTTACGAAAATTGCAAAAATCTCTAAATAGAAATTCACAAAATTGCATAACAATGCACTATGGAGTTAATTCACTAAAAAGGCTACATTCTAAGTCCATGTTTACTCACATCTTAGCACCAGCTTTGTTAATGATGTGTTCTTCAGTAACATGCCGGCAAAAGCCACACCCCCTTGTGATCGCAAGAAATTCTGAGACAAATTCTAACACAGAAGAAAAAAATGGAAAAACTCTATCAACAATAACCAATATTATTATTGTACGTTGAATTTATATATCTTGCACAATCATCTGGGAAGGAGTAGTAAACTGTATTATCATTAGAGCAGTTTTCAATTGAGTGTCGTAAAACCAAAACCAAAGTAATTACTGTGACCAATCACAGCAGTCATAAACAATCCAATGAACCAATCAGAGCTCAAAGCAATTACATGTCAGTGCCAAGCGTGGGAAAACGTGTGCAAGCAAGTCACGATTGGGTTTGGTTTGACTTCTGATTGGTCGAGAAAGTGGTGCAAGATTTTTTAGCCAATCACAAAGCGTAGAATGCAAAACCAAAGCAATTGTGTAATTACTTTCGACACTCAATTGAAAACTGCTCTATAATATGGTGATTACGTAATATTGTTACATGAAAACAACATGTACTTTCATATATAAGCCATATTGGTGCGTGCCGCTGTGAAGTGTACATTAATGGTTTTCAAGCAGTTTAGTCTGGGTCAGGTATAAGAAATCAGATAGTTTTGGTCTAGAATAGGATGTAAATTGCTGGGAAACTGATCAGTGGTGTGAAGAATTAATTCTAGAATAGGAATTGAAACTCGGAAGAGAAAGCGGCTTCCCTAAACGGAAATAAAATAATCGCAGCAACATTGTTGACAGATGGTTTTCCATTAAAAACACTAATAGTGATACAATTTTTAAAATAACATGTGTTGACTGGAATGGTGATACAGTTCTAAAAATAGCAAGTCTGGGATACTGGTAGGGTAGGGATTTTTGGTGTCTAGTCTAGTATGGGGTTGCAAAATCAGCTGAACATGGTCTGGTATAGCTGGGTAAGGGTTTCAGAGTCCTAGTGGCACACCCCCCCCCCCCCCCCCCCCCCCCTCGGCAACTGGCTGTAGTTCACTTTCAAATCATGACTGAGCTTGACATTTTCCATTTTTCTTTTTAACACTGTATACGATGCTCATGACATTACTAATTCTGGAAGTATGGTCAGGAGTTTGAATGCTGTCTGGGATTGAAATATTTTATTTAAAGTCTCATTGCTCAAAACAAACTGAATATACTTTGAATTCACACTATGATTCTTTTACAAAATTCACATATTTTTGGCTGCTGAATTTGAATATTTCCTACGGTTATAGAATGTTACACATTTAAAATGCACATGTAAAATTATAACAAATTTTCATTGAAAGCTATCACAAAGAAATGGCCGATGTTGCAGAAGTCATGGGTTTGTTAATCACTGATGTATCAGAAATATGTTTTGGTTACACAGTCTGCTTTAATTTAATTATTAAATATTCAACATTGAAGAGAAGCAAGATATTAAATTAATTTTAAATTACAAAGTTTATTTATAAATTTACAAAGTTTAAACATATTTTTTAACAAACCTGTCAGCATTTTTGTTAACACTCTTGATTTCAAAAAGAAGAACTGTTATATAATAATGGAAACATTGAATGTCACTTTAAGTTACAATGTAGATCAGTCCAATGATATTAAAAATAACATTTAATATTTACAGCAAATGGATATAATATATTTCCCTAATTAAGATATAAGAGTCTGAGACCAGGGTGGTCTGAGATCGACACTGGTTTCATTTTATTATTAATATTTGAGTTACAAAATTTAGTTCTTTTTGATACTTTGTTTAAGCATAATTAATTATAATTAATTGATTAATTAATTAATTAATTATTAATTATAATTTAATTATACAATATAAAGTTGAGAAAATTTACTCAAACTCATTAATTCATCAAGTTTCAACAAATAAAATAATAAGCGTGACACCCTGGTTTAATTGGAAACCCGATCTTAATAAGCAAAGATTTTGATGATGTTTTTACCTTTGCTTTATCTGTATTTAAACGATCAGTTTGAGAAGATATAACAAACACTTGAAAGAGTGTTCATCAGGTTTCCAAACACCTTGAAGTCAGTTTAAAAAAAACTTGGCTGCACCATGTTTTTTCAACCCACTTCTTGGTGTTTGGATATCCTGATGAAACGCTCTTTCTTGTGTTAGATATATGACATAAACTACAGTGAAACCTGTCTTTAATTGCCAGCCTTATCGTGAGGTATCAAAAAGAAAAGTTGAGTGAATGGATAGGCAGACAGGACAAGAAAACATGGCCGACATACATGTATAGAGAGGTGGCTGTCAGTGGAGGTTTAACTGTATTTTAACCCTTATTTTAAGTTCCATTGTCAATTGAAAAATCTCCATGATAATGATTTTCTTACATATCCTTAATTCTCATAACCTGTTTGCTTGAATATGCATTGATATATATTACAAGGAGAAATTTGATGTTGATCCTTATAGGGACTGTTTGTAAGTCTTATTTGTTATCAACTGATGTTGAAGCTAATAAAATAAAATAAAATAAAATAAACTGTGGACAGGGGGAAAGAATCTGGCAGTTACATAGTTTTATATAAAATTATTTGATTACATAATCTGAATAAACTATGGTATATTACTCCATGTAATAAAATCTCCATGATAATGATTTTCTTACATATCCTTAATTCTCATAACTTGTTTGCTTGAATATGCATTGATATATATTACAAGGAGAAATTTGATGTTGATCGTTATAGGGACTGTCAGTCTTATTTGTTATCAACTGATGTTGAAGCTAATAAAATAAAATAAAATAAAATAAACTGTGGACAGGGGGAAAGAATCTGGCAGTTACATAGTTTTATATAAATTAAATTATTTGATTACATAATCTGAATAAACTACGGTATATTACTCTACCTGAGATGAGTATGCATCTATTGGTTGACATCCTATTTTTATGACCTCACAGTAGCTGACTCTAAAACATAGCTATGTCTTAAGCTAACAAAGGAAATGCTAAGCTGTAAGTACAAAAACACCTAAATTCTCTAAGTCACTACCAGGCAATCTGAAATATTCCAGATTTAAAGTCAGGTTCTTGCTATCTATTTATTAAGTGTCTCTAGTTAACATTCTTGTTTGTTGAAGAATTTAATAATCTATTATTTTTCATGGATAATTTCAAACTTCCTTTTCTACAAACATCATAATTATCGCAGAACCTACATCACATTTTTTTTCAGATGCTTACTATTTCTGTGATAAAGCAGTTATCCAGTAACATTTTAGCCAAAGCCACTGCTCCAGGAGCCTCTATGTAGTTATCTGTCAAATCCAACTTCTCTGTAAAAGTATTTTTCTAAAAGGAACAAAAAATCATGATCTCATCAAACTGCACTTACATGAAAAAAGATCATCTTATATATACACAGCTTAAACAACTTCTACCTACATACATACACATACATATATGTTTTATTTGAAAAAGCAGGTTGGAATTAAAGATACAGCATACACTGATGCAGACCTGCTAAATTTACTATTTTTACTACATGTATTTAATATACTATTTAATCTATTACTTACAAGAACAAATAAGAGGGGCAAAAGTGAGCACTGTATCCAAGTATGACATTATCAAGCTCAGTGCTAAGACACTTTTCAGGAAATTATGCAAAAAATCCTCTGTTACACAAGATTGCTTTGATCCCCTGCAAATAAGCTTACTTGATTGTTGCTAGCTCAGACCTTATAAACACAACTCTGCTCAGGGCTGTGTTCTCGCAGTGCCCAGGTGCCATAGACAACAAACTTTTGTATTTGGGTGACAAGTGTAACTAAACTGCATATACAATGTATAGACACTCTAAATTTTATAGTTGAACTCCCTATAATAACTCTTAGAGCACAGCCTTTCTGCTTGCAGACAGTATTTAAATTAAAGTGTGGCTATACATACAATGAGTGCCTTTGCAATAGGCAATGTTCCTTCAGATCCCAGACCATGATGCTTCATAATAATCTCCTTGCATTTAAACCGGTCTGACAAATATGACACTGGGACAAGATCTGTTTGTCAGAAGCAAAACATGGCACCCATAAATTAATATATAAACAAATAAATAAACAGAATAAACATGTAAATTATACAAAAATACATCATTTGGTAGAAAGGCTGCTTGAAGTGTTTTTGTCATGTAAAGCACCACGATTGTTGTTGTTATACTAAATGTGGCCTTATGTGTTTAACACAAAGAGGATTAACTCCTAAATAACAGTAATGTAGTTCTTCAGAAGCCTTAGGCAAGCTTAAACAAAAGCACTGAGTTGGCAGGCCAAGCCAATAACGGCTAGATAACGTACAGTGTAGCACAGATTTTAGAAATCTCACCAACAGGCACAGGAAGGCTTGCATAGGAATACGATATATATGATAATGATGATGACAATAATTATGATATCCTTACATCCTGCATGACATGGCACAGTATGGCATGACATGGTTCAACATGGCATGGTATAGTATAGCCTGGTCTGGAAAAGTATGGTATGGTAATAATGGTATGCTACATGTACATGTATATTCTGTGGCATCACATGTAACTTTAATTAAAATAGTCAATAGAATACAGTCAGTACAGATCAGATCAATGAACAGGGTATGAAGAGACTGTATTTTTAATGTCTGTTCATGATATTCTTACCTTCGTCTTTGCATAACTTGTGGTACATATTTCTTCCTGATGGGTCAAACACCTTTTTTGGTGCTGGTAGATGGAATGAAAAATTGACTAATTACAAAAAACATTAATGCAAGTAATGCAATGAACCATTGATGGGGCTGTCACTAATTTTTGAAGTAGATGGAGAAATGAACAAAGCTGCTGGGGAAAACACTTAGCGGTCTTCAATTGAGTGTCAAAAGTAATTTTGTGATTGCTTCGATTTTGCTTTGCTTAAAACTTTGTGATTGACTGGAAAATCTCACGCCACTTTCTCAACCAATCAGAATTAAAACTACTTTGCACACAATTTCCCATGCTAAGCAATTAACAGCTGTGACATGCATTATTAAAACTCAGCTAATCAGCTAATCTAATTATCTAATTATCTACTGTAATTATTATTATACTGAAATTATTATTATATTATTAGTCACATGCCAAAAATGAGGCAAACCTGAGCGAGAAAAACTAATCAAGGCAATAACAATTGCACATACAATGGTTATGCTCTGACCCTTTCAATTGTCAACATGTAAGTTCCTCTAAATGGTCTCTATTCTTGGCTTTCACTTACGTCATATCAAAATTCAGAAGCATTAAAAAAAAGATTTCGAATCCAAAATGTTTATGGAATTGTAAAGAGTTCAAAAATACACACCTTGGCCAAATTTTGAAGCGCAAAAGCATTTCGTTCAAGAGTTATAGGCGAGCAAGTATTAGATATTTTTAGTAAGAAATGTATGGAGCGGCCATCTTTGTGCCCCTCTCAGGGGCACAAAGATGGCGGCCAAAAATTCAAAGTCTTAATTACACCAAAAATCACATCTAAAAATATTGTATTTGCTATAAGCTCAATTAACTCGGCTTATAAGCACTTATAATGCAAACAATAACTTTCAGCTGATTCAATTTTGTTTATTTTCGCGGCTTATCTGAAATAGCGTGACGCATTGCGTGACACATTTAAAACCATTGTAAATCGGAAGCAAAACATCGTTAAAACCTGAAACTTTTTGTGAAAGATTATAACACTTGTATTCACATACCATGTTAGAAACAGCTTTGTAGGACGTTTTCTTTAGATTTTTTAATTTTATGACGTCATGTGAAAGCCAAGAATATGCAAATTCTTGTAGTATATAAGTTTGAAGACATTAAAGTTTAAACATCAAGGCAATTAGTATCTTTGATGATGATCACGTGCACTTCATTCTCAAAACCTACAGTGTATATTATGTGTACATGTACATGTAAAACTGCAAGCCTGGAGTAAATAATACATGCTTATCACAAATGGGCCTGAAGGATTAATTATTCAATCCTTTTGTACCTGGGAAATCCTCCTCCAGATCTGTTTCATAATCTGAGCTTGGATCGCAGTCTAACAAGTTCTGAAAGGAAGGCAAGGCAATGGATCTTGAGCTGTGATCATCATCTGATTCTGGAAGTGACACCATAGTTGACACAGAACCTGGAATGAGGGCACCAGCATTGAATCCTGTGCGTCGCCGAGGGAGAGTTGTTCTTCCTTTCTCCTGTGAATTCTTGGTCCATGTTCGAGGATCAGTAGAACTGTTGCCTAGGTCAAAATCATACAACAACTACAGTGGCTGACGGTAAACATGATGATGGTACAATTATAGCTTCTTTAAAAGCTATCACCATCATTATATTTATCGATCAGTATGCTAAGTTATGACAGGAGGTTATTATCCCTTCTTGAGGCCATAAATTAAAGCCTACTTATTGTAACCTTCTTTTTTACTGATACAAGTGACTTGAAATACATTGTGTGTACAACATGAAATGACAGCTGCAGAGATGCCAACCATTGGAGATTAAAAATAGGGATTTTTTTCTGAGGATGAAATGTTTTCGTGCCAAAGGCGTGAATCAAGAGATGTTTTTTTTTTGGGTCGTGAGCATGTAGGCGGGTCCGGAAAATTGCATTTCTTAGACCCAAAAAGCATTTGTGAAGTTAGGATATAATGAAAGACCACATTTTTTTTGGATTTTGGGAAAATTTGGGTTAAAATCTTAGCCTATTGTAGAGAAAAGATCCAAGGTCGCTTTTATCCAGGAGATTTAGTGACATGTACGGGAGACCGGTAGATTCGTTCCGTATCCGGGAGGGTTGGCATCTCTGCAGCTGTCTCATGTTTCTAGATTGTGTTGATCTGGTTGAAACTGAGAAATTGAAAAAGTGCTCATTCAATTTTCCTCATTAATTCAACCACCCCATTAATCCATAAATGGCCTAACAGTGGTCATATTAATTGAATCCACTGTACATGTATTTTATAAGCTTATAATAATTAAGTGAATCGTAATTCAAACAGATTGTCCAACAAAATAAGAAATAAAAAAATAATAAGACCACTTACTTGCTGTGTGATAAGTTGATGATGCAAAGCTAGTTGAGTTTGTCGCTGCCTCACTGTTTGTCTCATCCTGGTGTTCCTGTGGTGCAACATTATCCTCCCAAACAACTCTTGCTTTGACTGGGCCTTTCTTTGATCTTTGCGAACTTTTCACAGATTTGTTACTAGTTTTACTCTTTGATGGAGTTTTTGACCTAAATAAGATTTAAAAGTTAGAGTGCAAGTATCACTGAATAATTAATATTAATAATATTTAAGGGGTTGCAAACATTATTGTTACCATAACTACTTCACCCCAAATGGAAATGGAAATGGCAATTCAAATCTGACGCCACAACTTTGTAAAGAAAATAATAAATTGAGAATCATTATGCCAAAGGCAAAACCTTGCATTTAAATTGAAATGTACATCTCTTCCCCTCTCCCTTATACCTGACTTTACACAACAAAAGTGCTACTATTTTACCATTTCTATTGTGAGATACCACTATGGCATCCTTGAAAAAGCTGTGTTTGCCATGAAGGCAGCCAAAATACAGTGTAGTGGACAATTTGTTTGGTAACCTAACAGGTAACACCAGCCTGTTATGACAGACTATAATCTAGTTTTTATAGTACCTAGAAATATTATACACATTTGGTGTTCTTTCATTGTTGTTTCCAAATGCAGACTTTGGTCTTGAATAATATGTTGCTGTATCAAAAGTTCCCTCTTGATCCTTATAAAGTGCCAAAGATGTTTGAGGTCTTGAAGCATTTCTGACAACAGGGTTTGCTTTAGGAGGTGATGGCGTTATTGCACGGCGATAAGGCTTTTTTGCCACTTGTTTTTGTGGTAAAATAGTAGGTGTTCTATCCTGTAACGAACAAAAAAAAAAGAAAACAGTTAAGGATTATCTAAAAAACAACAACATGTACACAGCTTGAACTCATGGCACCTTTAATTTAACTCATTGCAGCATTGATTCCCAAGTGTTTTGAGTGCTTTTACAGAGAAACATAAGCTTAAAATTATATCTCATCAAAACTAGGCCCCTGCGAGCCAACCTGTGAATATCAGTGAAATGCTTAAGGTAACATAATATTTTAGTTTTTTTTTTGGAAATTAAATGGAACAACTTTTGACAAACATAAAAAAAAACAGTAATTTTAATTTCGAAAAAAAAAAAATCCGTCCTGGGCGAGAATCAAACTCATGTCCCTTGACTCCCTCCAGCTCTATTGTCCCATCATTTACCCACTGCACTACCTAAGGATTTTGCTAATTACCAGGTCGAAATTTGTTATTTTAACGTGGATATGTGGAAAAAGTTTACATCTGAGTGATGAATCGTGCGAGCAAGTGAGTGAGTGAATTTGATGTTGTCTCTGATAACCCATTCATTACACTACGCGTATTCATGGGTTAAAAGGTAAGACTACACTACATTCAGTAGCCAACACTTCAAATCGATCGCTAATAATCTCTGATAACCCATTCATTAAACTACGTGTATTCACGGATTAAAAAGTAAGACTACACTACATTCAGTAGCCGACACTTCAAATTGATCGCAAAGCAAATTGCAAGTTATATAAAACACAAAACTTTTTTTTTTTAAATAAATACTCGTTTATTTCAACACATACATTACTAACTTACAATACATATTACATTCCATTACTTGCGATTAATTACAGTACCATACTTACAATATAATACAATGCATCAACTTACTAACAATACTTCACGTTACATCAAGTTGCTACATTACTTACATTTTGTATACTTGATTAATGAGTTATGTCTTTAGGGAAATACTGCTAGGGCTAAACTTTCTTCATATTAAGCTAATAGAAAATAGAAACGAGGCATAGGAGACAAGTTGGCAATCAGAGAAAAAACTTACAAAGTTCGTGAAATTCTGAAAGTTTAGGTCCTTGCCCTGTGTTCTACAGATCCAAATAAAATAATGCGCAATCAAAAAATAGACATCCAGTTGGTTTTTCTTAAAAACTTTAGTATTTAAGCCTAATATTATGGTTGAAGTAAAGTTAATATAGTCTCTATGTCTGCGATGCCTTTGTCAGTGGTGAGCCATTGCTTAAAACTTTGCCAAAAGCGTGACGTCACATTGCAAGACCAGAAAAGGTGGATTAGGCCCTCCACCTCACTTCTACAGAAAGTACACATGTCATTCTCTTTTATTCCTATTTTCTTCAAGAAAACTAAAACACAAAACTTGCCAGAACAAAAATCCCACAGGAATAAGCAGCGAACACAATATTAAATGGTCCTATCCATCCATGAATGCCTTGCATTGTCTTAAAAACTTGCAATTGTATACCGTAGTTCTTTCTTTTGCTTCTCAAAAATGCAAGTCAACACAAGGAGAGATTTTGTGGTATGTATTTCATGGCTGAAAGCCATATAGTTGTCAACAAAAACTGAAATATGCATGCATAAATTTGCATGCGCTGATGTGACACACACAAAAAAGAAAACTCAGAGCTGAATTTACAACTCATCAGCTGCGCCACGAGTAATAACCTCAAGACAAAGAAGATCACACTCTGATTATGCACTGTTCTAGGAAATATCCATACCCCCTCCCCCCTCCTGCCAAAGAGGGGGGGGGGGGAGGTTTCAAATGCCAAAGTTTTTAAAGGAGAGGATACTGCTGCAGCTATTTCAGGAAAGGTAATGTTATACATTGAAGCATTCAAGTGTAAATGGCAATGTGTAGTTCCAGAAAAAATCCATACCCACCCCATGGAAGGTCATTAGAAATTCCTAGGGAGAGGGGGGTCTTAAAAGCCAATATTTTAGAAGCAAAGTATGAAGCTAAACTGGAATTTCCTGGGGAGACGGGGCTGCTAAACAAAAAACCTTCCGTGGGGGGAGTATGGATATTTTCTGGAACTGCACAATAGAGGTTTTGCACGACAGCCATGTTGCATGGCAGGAAGAATGAAAATGTTTTGCATTAGAAAGAACATTCTTTCCCATAGGGAAAAGAATCTATTGTTCCTGCCATGCAACATGGCTGCCGTGCAAAACCTCTATACCACAAATTAGCATGGGTAACAATTAACATAACAGAGGGATATTCATTCTGCTGCCGTATTAAAAAGTTTTAAAAAATCAAGGTTTTTACAGAGTAAAGCAAATCTTAATTCTTTGCATTCCAAGGACACAATGGACCTTGCATTTATGCATCCCTGCAAATTTCTGTGCATACATATTTATGCATAAATGTAATTCCCTTATTATATTGATTATATTTAATCATATCAGGTTCGACTGTAGTTCAGCAAACCAATTTCTCATCACTTTCAAAGAGATGCTGGCTAATATCCACACTTATAACCTAGATTTAATGGTATGTTCATTTGTTTTCCTTTCTCTTCTAGAATGTTATTGAGCTTGTTAATTGACTTTGCTTAATTGGTTTTGTATACTAAACTTTAAAATTAAGCTTAACATGTCACTTCAATAACAGAAATAAACTTGCTTCGAAACACTTGATATCTCGAGACCTTCTGTGCACTAAAGCGAAAGCAACCAGTGTAGAATGTACGGTAATGGAATGGGCAGGTACATAAAATGCGTACGGCTGCATAAAAAGACTCTAGAACAATGAATTGGTCAATTAATTAGGTGAAGCCGCGCCAATTATTAACAATCTCGAAAGAAAGTTTTGCTCCTTTTTGCAACGCTATAAAAGCACACAGACAGCTGAATAAACCTTACCATACCATGATCCGATCCATAAATACCTTATTAGTTGCAAAGACAATCAAAACGCTGCTCTTTTGGAATTCGAAGTAACTTAAGCTTAAATAAGCTTATTTGTTCCTTACCGGTGTTTGCGTCGAGGTGAATCTGTTGCCATGTGAATTACCTCCTTGTGATTTTGCAGATCTCATGATGACGAGCGTGAAACATAACTTCCTCTGCCTTCCTCTGAAGGCTTTGAGGCATTACATCGTGTTAGAAATGAAAAACGTTCCAACACTCCAGAGAGAAAAAGTAAAGAGACGTGAAGACATCAACCTTTTTCTGCACTTGCAAGACTTCCGCTGACATGACCGTGTTGTCAAGGAGGAAAATTATTCCCTAGCAGGGGTGGGTGAACACATGCCGCTATTTAGTATTCTGTTAATATATCAAAATACTCTTTACAAACAAATTTACAGTTTCAAATTAAAAAATAATCATTTTATGATTCTTTGGTATTAAATTTTTTAATAAGTTCTAAGAAAAATAAAAAGAAACAGAAAATGAATAATACAGCTCCCTACCCTCCGCCCCTGACAAAGTTTTTTTGACTCTTTGATCTTCCAGTATGGCAGAGAAGATTTCTCCGTTTCTTATCCCACTGACAAACGAAGAAGGACAAAAGCTTTTACAGGAATGCCAATACGACCGTCTTCTGCCTTATTTTTGTAAGCAAGTGAATTTAAAGTACTGTGGCCTTTGCAGCGCGGCTATTTGCCTCAACGCGATTCTTGAAAATTGCACTCAAAACAGCGTTCACCATAAGCTCAACTACAATGGAACATTTTCTGAACTTGTCCGCATCAAAGACATTAAAAAGACTTTACGAGAAGATGATATCCTAAAGATAGGCGAAGAAAGCTCACTTTTCAGAAAAGAGGATATTGATATTGAGGGAATAAGTCTACAAACCTTTTTCGAGCTTATTAAAATTGTTGGATTGCAAGCAAGTCTCTATCACGTGTTTCATTCACCACAGGAAACCAGTACAAATACAAATTATCTTGCTATTTCTTCAGTGGACGAATTTCGATCCATTGCGTTGGAAAATCTAGAGAAGCCACGGGGTCATGTAGTGGTGAATTATCTTCTAGGAGCATTTTATCCAGGTGTTACATATTTTGGACATTTTAGTCCACTGGGTGGATACCATGTTGAAGAAGACAGATTTCTATTACTGGATGTATGGCCTACAAACGCTCTTGGATGGGTCAAGACAGAACATCTCTTTAATGCTATGGTACCCGAGGACAGCACTTCAAAGCTGCCAAGAGGGTTTTGTGTTTTTAATGCTGATTAGCTGTTTTGCAGTCTACACATATACAGGGGCAGTAGGTTGTATTTGACACTGGACCAAACTAATATTAAAATGATCACTAAAGTGAAATTAGAGAAATTTATTCCCTCCAGAAAATTATTAATAATTGTTAGTTGAAAACTTTTGCTATTTTATAGCTTAAAGGGTAGTCTGTGAACAGACCGTCTGGTTGGAGATAGGGCAAAAAGAAAGGCCATGAAAATAAAAGAAAGATCAGGAGCGAGCCGATAGAAA
The DNA here is from genome assembly GCA_022457155.1 of Cladopsammia gracilis. Classification (NCBI taxonomy): domain Eukaryota; kingdom Metazoa; phylum Cnidaria; class Anthozoa; order Scleractinia; family Dendrophylliidae; genus Cladopsammia; species Cladopsammia gracilis. The sequence goes on along the minus strand of JAJGOT010000026.1, from coordinate 1,178,448 downwards.
ACTGGGGAGGGGGGAGAGGTAGGGCCTCTCTCCAGTTCCCCTTCAGCTAGCTTCACTCCTGGCTTTTCTTTTTGCCTTATCCCTAACCAGAAGGCCTGTCACCTATGTACATATGTACACACATGTTTATTTATTAAAGTTATCAAATAAAATACAAAAGAATATCTTGCAAAGTAAAACATGTCAGTTATAACTATAAATGATAAATGTTTAGTTGCAAATATGGAAACTTATAGCAACAATAATAGTATAGTTTACTAATGCAATGAAACTATTATTAACTGTCTTTGACTGTGGATGATTGGGGGGGGGGGGGGGGGGGTCCCCTGGAACCCTGCTTGTTTTTCTTTCAATGGATCCCCATGGATGTTTCCCTCTAGACAATGTCTGGAATCCCAAAGCCCTGAAGAAGCTGCATTTTTTTGGCCTTGGAGCCCTAAAACTCCTTGGTACCCTGATTTATGGTCTGTTCTTTCCTCAACAAACCACTTGATATTTTCCTCTGAGTATTCTTAGAACATTTCATGAAATTATGAGCAAAGTTACTTAGTTGAATATTTTGTACAATTTTGACCACGAATCCCAAAAATAACTAAACCACAAAATAGAACTCCAGCAACAAAAATCCTTGACTTTTGACTCATTCCAAGCTTACTCTCTACTATCTTTTCAGACTCGTCAGGCTATGATTCACCCCACCATCCCCATGCCCTTCAGTCCAATCCACTATTTCTGACTTTCCCAAAAATCAAGAAAATTGTAGGAAAGCAGAAATCATTGTTCAGAACATTTTGAGAAATTTATCTTGATTCCCAGTTGGTTTATATCTTTATCTTAACACCCGCATTCACGTTCAACATCATGTGCATGGATTATTTATTCATTTTGCAAAATACCTGGACTTTGCCCCGAGCACGCCCGCTTCTCGCACGAGTTCTTTTGAGTGTTGTGACTGGTTTATCGAAAGCATTCGAAAGCGCGGAAAATGTAAGTTTTTTCTTACACGTCTTGTGATTGGTTAATAGTGATCAGGCGACAGTGTCCACCACCGATCCCTGACCCGACCTTCAAAAAGTTTGATTCTTCATAAAAAGGAGTGCAACCGGTCATTTGGGACAGGGTTTCCTTGGAAGAAAACTCGGTAGTCTTCGGATCAAAAAGACGGGAGCGGCTTTTGAAGAGATCGAGAACTTATTTCGCAGAGTACCGCGAGATTTTGATTTACGCGGGAAGCTGGGTAGTAAGTTACATTACGTAAACTCTTTTGTGATCTTCATATAACGCAATACTTTGATCCTTATAAGCAAACAAATATATGGCAGAGTTACGTAGAAGAAGAAGGACAAAAATGAGCGAAATAACGAAGAACGAGCTGGGACAGCAGGAAAACAACGGTACGGTTCTTGAAAACTCTGAAGACAGCTGTGATTTCTCTGAGAAAACTGACTCGAAAGACGACCTAGAAGCGACGACATCGGAACAAAGAGAAGAACAGAAAACGGCATTAGAATATGTGGCGAATATCGACGTAACAGTCAAAAGTGGAGATTGCGAAGACGACAGTTCGAGCAACGCAGGTTCTGAAGGTCTTAAAGACATAGAAAAGGAAATAAATGAAGATACGAGCAATGGAGACGAAAAGGTAGAAAAAGAGGAAGACGATACTGATACCGGCGAAGATGACGAAGACGTTTATACAGTAGACGGTGAAGAAACGGTGACATGTGCTCTTCTTGGTCTCGAGCAAGCCAAGGTAATGCGCTTAATTTTAGGACTTTCATTTTTAGTGAACCATTTTCATTTTCCATAAGCTAAATGCAATTGTAAGATAATAGTTAAGATGTTGAAACTTGTTTTTCCACGAGGGAAAACAACGATGACAAACTGTCAAATTCTGTCAATTAACGCGCGTCGATTTCATTGTGTAAATTTCACCATTTTATGCTCACGAGATATTTTTTCTCAAGTGATGTTTTCAGCGAAAAGTGCTGCATGTACGTGAAATCTTGATTGTGATATGTGAAATTGTGTAAGGACTCTAAGCAACCACGAGAGTTAAACATGAATTCATTATTAAACATTGATATGTTCACCTGCTTAAGTACACGGAAAGTTGGGCATTATTCACCTGCAATATAAAAGTTCAATAAAATTCCGACGCGTGCAAAGATCCCCCTGTAATAATCGTTGAGTTTCAGTTTTCTTTCTTCTCAAGTGAAATTCTCAAAAGTTATGAGCTTGTTCACTATTGTAGCTACAGTAATATGAAGGATAGATTGAAATGTATGTGGGCGTCAGTCGATATTCTCAATAGCTCCCTGCAGTGCACACCCTAACACGGTCTCCTAAAATTCTGATCAAATGACATGTAGTTTGACTCTACATTCTTTTTAATACAGTTTTTATCTTTTATTATATTTTACACTTCAAGGCTACATGTAAGAGAAGGCTCAATTATAACTTAATTGTAATTGATCTTTTTTGCCTTTTTCAACTTAAGCTAAACTGCAGAATACCCTGCCACTTATTTGGCATCTTGTTGAATAACAAAGTGCCTGCTGTGTTATGCTCGTTCAACAAAGCATTTCAACACATGTAAATGAAGTGGCCAAGAGTGGTGGGGTATTCTGCAGCTACTCCAGATTTTGACCATTTTGTTCTTAAAAAGGGTATGTTTTGTCTACTTATCTGGAATAGGGAATAGATTTTCCGTTTTGTTTTGGAGAAATATGGTTATGCAGAAGGGTACAAGAAAATGCATACTAATAATAACAATTTAAGTTTTCTTATAGGTTGACTAAACAAGACTTTCGAATGCAAATTGCATTGATTAATTAAAAATGACCTAGTAGCATCCAAACATGGATTAGCCTACATAATTATAACACTCATGCAAATAAAAAAATGCTGCCACCTGTAGTTTCTTTACTTTGTCGATAGATGCACAAGGAACACACCAATTTCTTGTAGTTTATTCTCCAATTTTATTTACAATTCGCACCTTCTGTGGAAGCACTGTACTTCAGAGGAATGGAGGAAGCTTCTGTACTGGTTTGATCATCTATCTACACATGCTTGTGTTGTGGTTCAAAATTTTTGTTTAAATGATTAACAAAAAAATTCAGAGACCCTCTTTTTATAACTTTCCTTCATCATTATCTGTTTATTTTGTCTAAAGATAACAAACCTCAAAATTCTTTTTCCTTAACTACAGGACACTTGTTTTGTCTATTTCAAATGCATTAAATATCTAGAAATCTCAAAGTAACTTTACCATGAATTGTTTCAGCATTTATGCACAGAAAAATATAGAAATATCTTACTGGTAACCAGAGATGTGCTGTTTTATGAGTCATCAATTTAGAGCTGTGTATTAAGAATTTTTAATATTCTTAAAAGTGTCTCACAAATTACCATCTTGCAACTTGTATATTCCAAAGGTAAAATATGTTTTTAATACTGATTAAAATATGTATACATTTATATCCAAATCTGGGCTGTCATTAGTAGCTTCATAGCTGGTGATTATGATTGGAAACTGCAGTGAAGATGACAAGGCCCTCAGATTTTGCAAATGCAAATGAGTAAAAGACAAATAGCCATAGGAAGCTTAGGTACATGTAGTTCCTTTTCATAGCCCAGTATTATTTTTAAATTATTTTAACCCCATGTATTTTTTTGCTTTCATGTCAGGTCTTCATTGTCAAGGGGGAGGAAAACTTGCATGTTATGTTCCAAGCTGTTAAGGGAAATGTACAAGATACAGCTGTAAAACTTAAGGGAAACATGCACGATGCTGCCGAGAAAATGCAAGACAACATGCATGATGCTGCAGAGAGAATGCAGGAGATGCTTAAATCGACCAAAGAGAACATGACTGATGCTGCTGGAAGAGTTCATGTCATACTGAAAACAGCAAAAGACAATGTACAAGAAAGCATGCATGATGCTGCTGATAGAGCAGAAAGGATCTCCAAGAAAGCCATAGAATTGGCTCGGTCTGGATGGTACCTCCTCTCGCATTTTGAGCTTCCAGAATGGCTCCGCGATAATGACTTTTTATCACACCACCACCGACCCCCTATGCCATCATTTAAGTCTTGTTTTAAGAGCATTTTTAAGATTCATTCAGAGACTGGAAATATCTGGACCCATTTGATTGGGTTTGTTGCCTTTATAGCTGTCATGTTCTACTTCTTTTTGCGGCCAATCACCACTTCCAATCCATTTCCAAATGACTGGCAGGAGAAGCTTGTATTTGGTGCTTTCTTTGCTGGTGCAATCCTGTGTCTGGGGTTCTCATGGGTTTTCCACACTGTCTACTGCCATTCTGTTACGGTGTCCAAGGTGTTTAGCAGGTAAGGTTTTTGCTAAGCAACAATACCTTTTTACAGGTAATGTAACAAAAGTTTGAATGGAAATGAAAACAAAGTGAAAGATGTATTATGTCCCAGACAGGAATACAGACCCTATGACTATTCTTACACTGGTCTACGAGTGACTTGTGGTGAGTGAGGCCATATACTATGTTCATATATGACCGCATCCTATATACTGCTAGGATCAGCAACGTCGAAAACGTTGTGTTAAAAGTCATGTCAGAAACTGCAATGAAACTGAAAAGATACAAAAGTTGGTTGTCTCAAAAGCTTGCAACATTGTATGGCTCTACTACCCTATAAAAAAGTAAATGTAATGAATGTATAATTTATGCATCAACAAAGTGAAATGTTTTTCCCTTAATAAAAAAATCTTTAGAAAGTTTTTTTGAAGCACAACCACCTGCTGTTTAGTCTCCTATGCAGCCATAATGTGTCGTCACGCAATGCTCCTCATCACTAGTAGCGTTGTGTGATGACACAAGTAACAGCTGCATAGGAAACTCAACCGCTGTTGAAAGATCACCTAGTTTTAACCTTAAGAGCTACAAGTTTCTCAGGGGTGGTTGCTTGCAAGAGCTTAGAAACAAAGAAAAAGCTCAGTTCATAAATCTCAATGGTGGAAACAGGAGTGGTCGCTTTCAGCAGCTTTTATCATCTTTATACACTTTTAATGAGAATTTAAAAACAGTATTTGGTAGGTTGGTCACTGAGGGGAATTGGCTGTTTACAGAAATAGTCTTGAGAAGACCTTCAACCCTGCATTGTAGTGGGATTCTCCAGTACTTTTTATTGTTTTGGAAATAAACTGACATTTTTTTGTTGTTGTTGTTTCCTAACAGGCTTGACTACTCAGGAATTGCTATGTTGATTATGGGTTCCTTTGTGCCTCCACTTTACTATGGATTTTACTGTTCAAGAGTTCTAAAGATTACTTACATGTCTGTGATCTGTTCCCTTGGTGTCTTGTGTATCATTGCTTCTTTGTGGAGCAAGTTTAACACACCCAAGTACCGAATACTCAGAGCAGGTACGGTTTATTTCCAGTAAAGAAAAAAATCACTTCATTTAAGTGTCAATGTATTGCACATGAAAGTACTAATTAAGGACATTGTTGTTACATCCCCTATTGGAGACAGGATCACCATTTCTATGTGGTCCTCTGAGCCATGTGAAGTTCTAACTGTTTGCAGATATCATAGGAAAGGTAGCACCTATATCCTCAGTTATTTGAAGATTCTGAGTGTTGGGGGATCAAAACCGCAACCTCCTGCTAAGCAGAGCAGAATTAATATGTATTATTTATTTGATTAAATGGCTAAAGTGTTTATTAAGAACAAGTCTGTGGCAGTGCCAGTAGTATCTACATGTATTCTGAATAAATATCTCACCTGGCCTTATTACCCTTCAAGCCAATTTTCAAAGCCACGACCTCTCACTAAGCAGAGCAGAATTAATATGTATTATTTACTTGATTAAGTGGCTAAAGTGTTTATTAAGAACAAGTTTGTGGCAGTGCCAGTTAAGTATCTATTCTGAATAAATATATCACCTGGCCTTATTACCCTTCAAGCCAATTTTTTTCTGAACTGGCTATCAATTATGGTACTGCTTCAAATATGGAATTTCTTCCATGTTGAATTGCAAATTTATGAACACAAAAAAAACATGCAGTAAAATCTCAGAACTCAAACTCCCTATAACCATTGGGAATCCACTGTAAAAACCATATCTCACCTGCAACTGCAGCTGACGCCTTAACCACCAGTTGTTAATGCAAGACGTATTGTGTAGTTCCAGAAAAAATCCATACCCACCCCATGGAAGGTCATTGGAAATTCCTAGGGGGAGGTGGGTCTTAAAAGCCAACATTTTAGAAGCAAAGTATGAAGCTAAACTGGAATTTCCTGGGGGACAGGGGGTGCGAAACAAAAAACCTTCCGTGGGGGGAGTATGGATATTTTCTGGAACTGCACATTGACAGCAATGTGACATTTAAACCAAGGCTAAATAAGTCTTTCAAAATAAAAAATCAAGCCTATTGTTTGAGGGGCAAGTGTCATGGGGATTTCATGTCATTTCAAAAACAAAAAAATGTTTTCTGATATTAACAGAAACTGAAAAATAATGGTCTATGAGTGTGTCTAGTCATAGACGGACTGCGTCTGAATGAAATACCATTTGTCACATTTTTATCTCGTGAATACACAAAGTGTGTTTAAAAAGATATGCAAATCTGTCACCTGCCCTCAGTCATAAACTTGAAAACTCCCCCAGGGTATTACCTAATGTCTCATTTCTCAGAGTTCGACATCTCCACTTGCCCATTAGCCCGAGGCGACTAAAAATGGAGCTGGGCTAGTGAACGTGGCACATCCACTAGGCCTTGGGCTAGTAAAAACTTTCAAAGGAAAATTCATCTTCTTAAAGTTTGGGTTACTAACAAGTGTGCCTGGCTAGTAGATTGTTACTGAATGCTACATGTATTCCAGTGGCTCCTGATTCAGAATAACAGATGTCTAACCCTGTTTCAGACAATGTATTATCAGACAATGTATTATGAAATGTCTCGTTTCTGACAGTGTCACGCTTAGATGTTTTCTTATTTGTAAACTGAATACGCATATTTGTAAACATCAAGAAAAACTAAAATTAACCTTCAGTTGTTTCGTATTCACGAGATCGCTCTTAGAGCCCCCTTGATTGTTAATTCCAAAATGGGCTAGAACAGATCATGATTTGCTCCTCTTTCAAGAATTGGTTGATTACTTTCTCATGGTGTTTTAGTATCATTTTGTAAATACACTATAAGTAAAGATATTGAATCATGGTTTTGAACAAAAAATGTCAAAATCCCAGCGACACTGCAGCCTCTTTAAGTGCAAAAGCTAATACTGGTGCCTATATTTTCTGTTAGGTTTGTTCCTTACATTTGGGTGCTCAGGAGTAGTCCCTGCTATTCATTTTATGGTCGCTTACGGCGTAACACTGGCTCATCGTCAAGCAGCTGTGGGCTGGATGGCCCTTATGGGTGTATTGTACATTATTGGTGCTATCATGTATGCTACTAGGATTCCCGAGAGGTGGTTTCCTGGAAAATGCGACATTTGGGTAAGCAGTGGATTTTGTCTCTTATCTCTTGTTGTCCCCATTCCATTTCCCTTTTATTTTTAAGTGGCAACAAAACTTTGTTTGGTACTATGGATTGTGTTTAACAACTTTCTGTTTGTTTTCCCTGAAGTTTGACTAAGATTTGGGTCCGGGAGGTACTCTGTAATTTTTGGGCAGTGGTGCACCGCTAGGACTCTGAAACACCCTATACCAGACCAGGTTTAGCTGCATTTTGCAACCCTATTCTAGACAGGGGTTCTGACAGGGTGCGCGGGTGCGGGACCGCACAATTCCTAAAAATCTGCAAAATGCCGCACAATACTGAAAAATTTGCTTTAAAATTTTAATTAAATCAGGTTTTTCTATTGATTACCAGGATTTCTAGAAACTTTTTAGGCTATTTACAGGCCATTTTTCTTCCAAAACAATCAAGAAATTCCTCGTTCTCTGCACCATCCTGGGTACTAGTCTCAGTTTTACTTCTATCCAACTTTCTACCGTATTTTTCGCGTAGCTTTTTAGTTGTCATTTTTCCAGACATTACGTCATTTTTCTTAGCAGCCTGTTGATATTTTTTAAAGCACTTTCGCTTCCTTGTTCAGTTTAATATGTCAGGGAACGAAGAAGAAACACCGAAGAAATGTACCATGCAGAAATGAATGTCACTGTGTCTGAATTATTTTCGCAAAGAACTGATCAAGTTTGTGAATCTACCAAGAAAATACTATTAAAGTGCTGGAACTTCGGACCGACAGGAGAAAATCATTAAGTTCTGATGTCTTTTTTTTTTGTGAGAAAAACAAACATGCTATCAAATTACATTTTGCACGCATTTTGCGTACATCTCGGAGTTGTTTTTGCAGGAAACTTTCGAAGAAATTGTGTGAATCTTCACTGGAAATTGTTCACACTACATAAAATTTACAGATTTTTCATAAAGGCACAGCTCAGATCGGAAACATTTTATTTCGAGGTGGTATTTCGGTTTTACCCAATCAAGTTCATCTGGTCATGCCATGTGATTTTGTTGGGACTGGCGACAAAAAAACAGCCGTAAATTGGTGATTGCTGGGTACATTTTAATCCCCAAAGTTAAACATCTATATTTATATTTTTAATTTATGCCTGGCTAGAACACTGGTTATTTGATTGGTCACAAGATTGTGCAATCCCACACAATTTCCTGCACAATTGAAGTTATTTCCCAAACAATTTGCCCCAAACATCCTGTACAATTTTAATTTTTTTCCCGCACCCTGTCAGAATCTCTGTCTAGACTAGACACCCAAAATCCCTGCCCTATCCCAGACTTTAGAAACTCTATGTTCATACCACTGATCTCACTTTCACAGTAAATGATAGCCTGTTCTAGACCAATACTTGCTGATTTCCATACCCTTTCCCAGACTAAATTGCTTGAGAACCATACCCTTCACAGTGGCACATACCCCTAGGGTAGTGGGTTTCTGTTTGAGGTAGCTGATGTCCAAGATAGTGCAGAGATTTTTTATATCACTTAATTTCATGTCACTACGGCACCTCATTGGGACTCTTTCTCCTAGCTCCCATTATTTTGTTTGTCTTATTTTGAAAATTCATTTTATACATGTGACTTTCTAACAGACATGCTTCTTATTATCCTACAGTTTCAAAGCCATCAGATCTTCCACATCCTTGTGGTCGCAGCAGCCTTTGTTCATTTGTATGGAATCTGTCAAATGGCATATTATAGGTTTGACCAGGGAGCAGTGTGTGAAAAATGAATGTTATGGGCTTTTGGGGTGGCATTTAGTGTACAAAATTTCTATTTGAAGTTCTGTTTAACAGAATTCATCATACCATAATTTATTAAATTCACAAACTGCTGTATTACATTCATTTTTAAATTTAAATGCTTGTTGTCAGTTAATATTGTTTTGTAATTTTTTAAAGTGAGCAAAACAATTTGTATATATCTGGTAATGAAAGACAAACATTGGATGTAAATTTAATTACGGTATACATTTTCGAATTACATTTCGTGGGGTAGTTAAGTTGGGGTAGCTCGGGGAAGGTTTTAAACTGATACTTTCTTGACTGTGGTCACATTTCGTTTTCCCCTATCAGAGATGGAAATTAACACTAGCTCAGACAAGTGTCAAATATTTCTGGGCGATTACAAATTGTAAACTTGTTTTGGTGCAGTTTTGAACGACACTCGCACAAATGGCAAGATCCGTCGTACACAGCTTTACATCGTTTCTCAGTCCTTCTGTGATTTCATTTCCATGGGATTGGTGCAGTAATTTATACAATATGTATGGTACTGATATTCAAATTATATTTATTATAAATTGAATTAGAAGCAAACAACATACAGTAACAACTATGAAACCTTACATCTGTACACATTGATATTATTTTTGTTACATATTTATATGGAAACAAGAAATTATTATTCAATCTGCCAAAATAATTACAATGCATTCAAAATTCTCAGAGGGTTTGCGAGTCAGTCCTCCAAAGTAAAGTGGTCTCTTTTATAGAACATTTAATTTTGTTATTAAGTTTGTTTTTGTAGAATATGTAAAATTCTATGAGTGAATTTAACTTCATTTTTGTAAAGAGTTGTAAATAATATATGTATTGATAACAAATTTTCTTGTATTTCGAGTACGGTTTTAGATAACTCGGGCTTCTTAAATATTTGATGTGTCTGAAAAACCCAAATATTTCATACTGCTTGTCCAGTTAACAAAAGATCAAAGAATCAATTAAATCACCTAAACCGCCATAACATTGGTAAAACAATAAAATAGCAAGTGTTTAAAGTGTTATTTTTGTTTTAAGAACTCATTGGGTTTGTCTTTATGCAACACCAAGTCAGACATTATTAAAAATTTAACTAGGTAATATTTTTGTGTTAAGTTCGTATCTATCATTTGGCAGGACCAGATGGTTAATGACAGTATTCTTATTGTAACTGTTTGATTGTTTGTACATACACAAGTTATTTATAGAACTGTGTGAAGATTTTGTTCATTTAATTGACAAAAAAATAAAAGAAAACTATGATGATGTTTAACATGTTTAAATTATTGTGAATCTGTAGACCTGTTTACACATGTGATTCTTGTCACACTTTCTGATGCATCTTTTGCCACCAAGTTGCATCAGGTTTCAGACGTGTTTGAAACCTCTGCGACATTGCGTGACAGATCTCACTGAAACCGCCGCTGGTGTACCAGGCAACTTGAAGATGCAAATTGCACAAAAAATTGCCTGTGTGGATGGGCCTTAATACAGTCAAACCACATCCACAAACTTCTCAATTATGAACAGCTCACAGTCTTGGTCCCACAGAGACCTAAATCCATATAACATCTTCACCTAAAAGGGCCGATTTAGCTGGTACAACTGTGTTGCATGCCAAATGGAATCAAACCCGCAGCATGTGAATGGGACCCAAGTTGTGTCTCATTATTTTAAGAAAGTAGTACCATGTAAATCGGCACACAAAAGGACTAGTCCAGTGGACTATTACGGGGTCAAGACTCCTTTTGTATTTACATAATGTTAATGCCAAAAAAAAAAGGTATCAAAGACTTAAACACAACTGTCAAAAAAGAAACGTGGATGTTAATCAGAATTGTTTTGAACAGCGTCTTAAAGGTATAATCTCGTATTATATGGGCGTGGCCACAATTTATTTCTACCAACAGGAGGTACCAGAATAATGCATTAATGAGTATTAATTTTCTATGAGAGTTTTACTTGTACCGGGACTTTAGATCCATTACTTTTTTACTATAAAAGCTGCCTGATCATGCTACAACTGGACATTTTGAAACTATAATAGAGCGTATGCACTCACGTGGCAAGCAGCTATGCAAATTTATTGGAACAAAAGAAAGTGTTAACATAAGAAAAGCGTTCAAATCCCACAGGATTGTTTTGGTACACCAACATGGCCGCCGTTCTATTGTTTTGGTACACCAATATGGCCGCCGTGACGTAATGTGCATACGCTCTATTAACCGTCTCATTATCATTTAAAGGTACAACGAGTATCCCTTCACTTTTATATGAGAGCCTCCACACCAGGAATGTCAATTTAATGGGACGAGTACAAGCCCTCCTAACTAGTCGCTTCTATTCAAATCACTTTGAATCGACAGTTTAAAACTCTAGCGGTTTTCAGTTGAGTTTCATAGGTAATTTGGCGATTGCCTTGGTTTTGCACTGCTGCGCTTTGTGATTGGCTAAATATTATTGCACCACTTTCTCAACCAATCAGCAGAAGTAAAACCCATTATGATTTGCTTGCATACTTGAGGCCGGCTACACGTATTTGCTTTGAGCTCTGATTGGTTCATTGGATTGTCTGCCAACGTTTCGATTGGCGAAAGTAATAACTTGGGTTGGTTTCACAACACGTAAGTGAGAACCGCTCTGACTAATAACCCCTCTGTAGCAGAGGTCACGTGATCTACAGCTGCCAAAATTATGGGATACCAAAAATGAAATTAGCGAGGCTGTCATTTTTTTAGGCATCCGACCCGAGAGGGTGAAGCTTGGTGGTGTTTTATATGCATGGAAAAAAAAAGTTGGATCTCAAGACTGAACTGTAGAAGGTAACGTGACCTTCCTGTTTTGAAGACCAGCATTATACACGCGTTTATAGGATGCTGGGATCGTTGGAAAACCAGTTTCAGCCAATCATATCAGTGAACCAATCACTAAAGGCAAAAACCAGACCGGTGACAAGCGCGGGAAAACGCGCGCGGTCACCAACTCATTTTGTTTCTATTAAAACCTGATTGGCTGAAAAATAGTATGTGTACTCTAATTGGTTAGAGGACGTTGCGTGCATGTCCTAGACCAATCATAGCGCTAAGCAATCGAAAACTGCCCCAGCTACACCAATATACCAGAAAATGACGTCAGGTCTGAGCAGTACGTGGTGCCGTCACTGCTGGTGGTCAAAACTTCTGAATCTGCACGAACTTGATCTAGAAATATGACCATTGAAATGAAAACTATCCAGCAGTATCTTTCTGTGTTGCTGTTCATTTGTTCATATGCAAAATGCTTTTTCTTATCCATGTGGCAGTCTTGAGAGAGAAAGGGTTGACTGTCATTCAACATTTTGGTACAATGTCGACGCTATTGCGAGGCTTTCTAGTGGCATGGAACGAACGGGCCAAAATGGGCATTGAAATGCTAACCGCATCAAGGTGACTAAGCTGCGTGAGCCGAAACTTCCCCAGTCCCGATACTCCACAAAAAAGGTTTTTAAATCCAACTCTGTACTGCACGGAGTGAAACGCAAAGATGAACGGATTCAGACACGGATTGATCAACGCGATCACAATGGTAGTGTAATGGGCGGATGTATTGAGTCTGACAAGGTCAAACGCGAAGCATGCATAATACACCTGATTTGGTAACCAGCATAAAGCTAAAACGAGTGTGGCTACGGCTGCCATCCGGGATATGTTATGACGCATGTCACTGCCGATTCTGTAATTCATGGCACGTGACTTGCGAGTCTCTCTCAGCACTTTAAAGTACAAGCTACAAGTTACCAGGAACGGTATTAGAAACTTCAACAGGAACTGAGCAACTCCCAGGACCTTTACAGTGAGTGGGTCAAAAAATGGAATCTTTGTGACTTCGCAGCGTTGGAAAGCGTCCTTTTCCGGGTTGTATTTAACTTCAAAAAGAAGAAAAGCGTTCGCACAAAGCGATGACGTCCAAATTATGAAAACTTCACAAATGATCCGTTTTGTGTGGAATTTTGCGCGGTATTGAAGCGGTCTTGCGACTGCGTACCAGCGTTCCGTGGCAAGAGCAACGGTGATGTAAACCGATGTAGTCGCGGTACTGAAAGTTAATAAGTGCGATGAAACGATACGGCAAAATATCTCACCGCTGAGTTTTTCCTCGGGAGGGGGGAGTATCTTATGGAAGATAAATCCCGGTGTCAGAAAAATCACGATAGCAACTAGCAAGTCAGTAATTGCGAGGTGAAATATGTTGAGGTTATACGGACTCTTCAGCATTCTTTTGTTGTTTAAGTTGACAGCGCAGACCATGAGACTCCCGATAATCGTGCATAGAACGATAGCGGAGAAGGAGATACGAAGGAACGATGTCTCGTCTTTTGACAGTACACCATTTCGCTGGCTATCGGGGAATAGATTTGTTTCTGTCTCGTTGACAACATTGCTGCGTAAAGAAGAAGGAGGAGAAGGCGAAAAACTAGGCTCCAAGACAAACGTCAAATTTGCAGTTCTTAATTTCGACATTTTGCGATACGGCTTTGGTTTATCGTGTTCGAAGCTTTCAGAAACTATAAACCAATGCGGAAATTTACTAATTCTCATATTTCTTTTAATGGACCGATTTACTATTCATGCAACAATGTGATTGGCTACCAATAGGTCATTAGGCTTACATGAACTTGTCGTGTCAACGCCAAATCAACCAATTACATAACTCATTCGCAACTGAACTGAAAAAAAAAGCAACATTGTATTGTGATTTGATTGTTTTGACATTTGCTAAAGGAAAAAAGAGATGTTTTTTAGAATGAGTATATATTTTTTAATTTTTCCACTTAAAGGAATTTTTTAGATGGCTACAAAGCGTCGTATTTTATACCAAGAGACTCAAGTAGAAATCACTTTTTTATCATTAACCTTGGCTTTGAGACTGACAAACAATCATGTTGTTGTCATCTTTCTTCCGCTCAATTTCATCAATTTCGAAATATCGGCACCTGTTAGTCGGTCTGGCACGTGCTATCTTGGCGCTAGTTAGGCCTAGGGCAAACGTCGAACTTAACATGTGCCGAATCTAATTCAAATGAGCAAGAACAATAGATTTTGCTCATTTGCATTAGATTCGGCACATGTGAAGTTCGACGTTTGCCGTAGGCCTTAGCTTCTTACCTGTTTACCGACCTTTCCCTGTACACTGGATTCTAAAGTTTTATTTGTTTCATCAAGTACCACACAAAAATCGGTTTTGAGAACTCAAACATATACATTGTGTGAATCAAAAGGGTATTTCACGGAGGCGTTTGGTCGCACGACGAGGAAGCAATGATCCAGTTTAGTATCTCCCAATTAAAAATATCTTGAATCTCATGTGAGAAAAGTCCAGTTCAAAGTCCAAACGGTGTTAATTTATCCTCGAATAACAGTCCACGGGTGAACCATTTTTAAAACTTTCCATAGACAGATTTCATATTGAATGGAAGTTAGTGTTTTCTGGTTATTGGATCCCTTTCCCTCTAATCGACAAATAATGTTTCCTTCCACATTATATTGACCATTCAAAAGACAGCCGTTTTGAGAAGTACTTCCCTGTTGCGTGCATTTCGCTTTTGAAATTCTCGGCCCAAGTTGAAACTTAACTCAGTATACATGTGTATTTTGCTATTCAAGGATGCAATGGTTAACACAAAGTTGTATTCCCAACGTCTAGCGAATGGACTTGAGGATTGTATTAACCTAACCAAGGAAGAGAAAAGGGTATTTCAAATGCTTCAAAAAGTTCCTTATTTCATCATAATATACTTAATACCTCGAGGATCATGATATTTTTAAAAGTCTTACGCCCTGAATATAAAATACAATCACTTATCATCATTTTATTAATTTCCGCAAAAATATATTTCTTAACGTCTCCGGTGGGTCGTCTGAGAGATATTTCTAGTCAAGAACATCACGTACAGTTCCATGAAGATATCCAGGAAAATTTGCCGTAATGAGTAAACATTTAATTTAAAGTTGTCAAAAGCTGAAAGCATCAATTTTTTGCAAGGTGAATAGTACCGTATCATCTAGCAAACACGAACTTTTTGTATCAACGACAAATGAACCATTCAATCGAACTGTTCTTTAGTAAACTGGTAAGAGTTGTGTCAGTTGTTTCTTCTTGAAAAAAAAAATCGAACGCGTGACTTTTAATGAAAGATTTTACAGTAAAAGCTCACTTAATGCCCTTTCAAGTACTACTTCCCTGGGGCGCAAATAACCAGCTAGTCAAACTCCAACTTTTCCCGGCTTTGTAAGGGCCGTGTCATCCGCTGATTCAGTTTTGCTTCACATCGACATCTAAAAACGTCAGTTAAGTCTACATGGACATTACACCCATTTTTATTAAACCAAAAGACAGATTTGAATCAATGGAGAACCAAAAAATAATGGTGCAGTTTTGTGTTGAATTACTCCACTAAGGTACTGAAACGGTCAGTGCCTTTAACTGCGGAAAGGATTGCAACTTAAAAAATTGTGCCATGTTTTTTTTTCAAAGTTCTTCTCTTGTCTTGCAAAACTACTAAAAACTCCCTTCGAGAATTCAAGTCAGAAGCACTGCGCGTGTGACAAAAGGTACGGCCGCTAATCTCTAATTTAAAAAAATATAGAAACTCCTCATGGCAAAGCCCCATTACCTTTAATTTCCTTGAGCCGACATTTTAATCCAAAAACCAAAAAATCCCCACGGCATTGTCCCATGATCAGAACAAATGCACGCTATCTTTAACTTCCTAGAGAACATTTTCAAATAGTGAAATCAGCAGATTTGTCATTTTATTTCGCTTAAATTCACTAATTTCATCATTATATCTTGACCTGTCTTTTCGTTGCACACACGTTTTTTATCCTGTGAGGTTGACACGTGTTTTTATCGCATATGTTCGGACGAGAGTTGACAAAAGTTCAAGCTTCCCCTCTCGTTTGATGCGCTTTCGTTTGAAGACGCAAAAATTGTCTTTGCGTTTCGATATTCCGTCCACACGAATACGTATTGAAAACGCACGAAAGTGGTCCCCACAATCTTTTGAAAGCCCAAACTTTGGAAAGAAAGAAAAAACCCACATACGTGTTTATAGCGAAAACTTATTTTGAAGTTCTGGTCAGGTAATTATGGCAGATGATGAAAGTTCTTTTTGACGGAGTAAAATTCTAAAGCAACTTTTGGAAATACATCGGCGTGCACAGCAAAAGCGCAACTTTATTATTCTTATTGATGGTACATGAGTCACGTTGGCATTAAGGCTCATTTTCATAAGATAACAATCGCACATCACCGATCGCTTATTTTTGTTGGTTAATATCCTCCCGGCCGGGAAGGGGGGGGGGGGGGGGTACAACGGGAATATGAAGTCCTTCTCAAATATCTACGCAAACCGAAGCAGTTCCTGGATACATCTGACAAATTGAATCGATTTTTGGGTCAGGTCTGAAAAAGGGTACGTAAAATCACTTACCGTGGTCTGAAATAGGGTAAGGATTTCAAGAAGGGCGCCGCACGCCCCTCCCAAATTTTCGGGAGTACCCCCTCCCCCCCGGGGAATGAATATAAAGAAACCAGCTCTGAATACAGCTTTTTCAGCATGGTTCCCGTGATCGCTAATACCATGAATAGAAGAAATGGCTTTCCCTAATACGTGTGCATGATCAATCGTCCACTCTCGCGGGCGATCGCTAATAAAAAGAAACATAGAATGCACGATCATTGCAACAAACCGTTGAGAATGGCCGGATCTGGGTTTCCAGACCTAGATCAGTATTAATACTTGAAGTGAAGCAAAAAAACGGCAAACTGATCGTTACGGCTGAAAAACAGAAGCAGAAGCAGAAGCAAATAAGATAAAATAAAAGTGGAATATAATAGTGCCCAATATTTCGCTTCGCAAAACAAAGCTTCTTCAGGGGCTAGCACTATAAATGATTACAACTGTAAAACCGTTATACAAGTGGTTTTGAAAAAAACTAAAGAATAACAAAAACAATGAATATGATTGGTGAAGAGTTTGACGGGTGGTAAACTAAACTGACTAGTGATGAGTTCGTCGCTAATACCATGAATAGAAGAAATGGCTCTCTCTACTATCCATGCTAGTACATATTCCATATGATAGTACTTTTTGTTCAGCAATTTGGTGATCTTTGGCAATCAATTGAAAACGAACCTTTACAGGAAATTGAAAATTACAAAACGTATCCACATAAACTGGAAAAACGTAACAAGCAAAAAGCTATACAGTATATCTTAAAACTTACGTTAAGCCCCTTCATTACTTTAATATTAACACACACATACATTTGGTAGTTGAAACTATAATACTGCTTGAAATATTAGGAAAACAGTAAAAGCATACACAAATGTTTTTTTTAATGTCCATACAATGCATCGTAGTTGTAATTAAGCGACACACAAGCCATTTTTTATTTAGATTTAGTGGTCTAAAATATTTTTGGAAAAATTGAGTTTCCAAAAAAAAATTATGATCTCAAATAAGGTAAAGGTAAAGTCACACTGCACGAGCCACAGGTGACCAACACGAGCACGAACCACAGGTAACCCACACGAACCACAAGTGACCCTGTCAGCCGGAGCTTAACCCGGTTTCTGTACCACTACACCACCGCACAGGCTAACCACTATACCACCGCAGAGGCAAACCACTACACCACAACACAGGCAAACCACTACACCACCACACACGCTAACCACTACACCACCACACAGGCTAACCACTACACCACCGTCCCTCCATCCTCACCTTCTATAATCCTCTCTCATTGGTGGAGAGGAGCGTTGCTTGGCAACCCTTAAACGGCTACTATTCTTGCAATAAAAGGTATCAGATTACAACCTCGTTCCCAGGGTCTTCTCCAGGGGACGGGAAAGATACGACCCTGGGAACGAGGTTGATCAGATTATCGATCATGGATCTGATAATACAACGAAAAAATAGCAAATATACGACATATATATATATATATATATATATATATATATATATATATATATATATATATATATATATATATATATATATCATAGTATACAAATGGAACTTTATACATGCTTATGTTTTAACAAATTCCAATAATAAAATCCTAATTTTAAGATTGTTCTTAGAATAAATTATACGTGAAAACGTTTTAAAATTGAAGACGCCAATATTAATAATTATTTATTCATATACATGGCTATTAAAAATATTTGCTGATATTACTAATTTTGGTTACAAAAATTTATTTAATTGCTGCAACGCCAGGAAGAATGTCCTTCGTGGAAATTTTAAACATCGGCGATAAATACTTCATTTTAACTGTTCTTTAGGTGTCCGCGCACTATTGTATTTCGCAAAAACGCATAAAATACTTAGAGAGTAATATTCCTTCTGTCGGAAAGAGTTTTTCAGGAAGAGATGTGATAACTGTTTAAATGCAGAATGAGAATTAAGCAGCTTATCCACGCAGCTGTAGGCCAATATTTCGTCTCCACTTATTATTTTTTCTCCAGCTGGTACACCATCCGTCGTTTTTTCCCATGAGCTGTAATAAAACCGTCTTCTCCTGTTTTCAACATTACCCCGGTAAATTTGGAAGCGTTATTACTTCAAATTCATCTTCGTCCTAAGAAAAATAAGATTGAGAGTATTTTTTTTAAGTCGAAGTAACAGTAAGGACAGGAAACGTGCAACCGATGAGTCGGGAAAGAAATGTACTTGTTTGAGCTGCTTGCTCAGAGCAATGTTGTTGTATGCGGTTGTAGAACCAACAGGAGTGAAAAACAAACACAAAATCAAAGGAAACACACTTGCCTAAAGAAATAAATCGAAAAAAGAATAGGTATAAACTAACCTCTTCATCGACCTGTCTGATCCTGTTATGTTGATAACAGTGCTCGCACACTCGTTCAGGTGTCGTGTAACCAAACTGAGGCAAACGAATCCTCTGTTTTGTACAGTCCCTGCAGAAAACTTGACCACACGCTCTATAAATATAAACAAATACTACATATTGGCCTAACAGTCCTCTGTTTTTATACCGTGGACTTGAGACAAAAACAAGGTGAAACACACCACCAGACACTCAGGGCGACATGGTTTTCAAAAATCCAGCTAGATATATATGCATACTTATCCTGTTTAAGAAAACCTTACCTGTCGGGCCGCACGTCTCCGTTAAGGTCTGATAAGGGAGTGTACCCCCCCCCCCTTCCCCGGGTGACAAGGGCCAGTGCTTGGAGCCTTAGTAGCAACCCCTGTACTGCATGTGTAGTAAAGACCCTGCTCTCCTGTACGTTGTTTGTATAAATGCGGAATACAGTTAAAACTTCCTTGTGTGACAACCTCTCCCAAGGACATTCGCGCCAACATATCCTACTACACAGATTTTTTTCAAACTTTTGCTACAGCTAGATTAGGAATTACCCTTTTAAGACATGCAAATGATAAAATCGGGGAGAGAAAGGGGGTGACCGACTTCGTTTTGGAGATATGTGCGTAGAAAAATACCCAGATTTTGATAAATTTCCAATTGTAGCCCGACATGGCCTCAGTTGCTTATAAAGCATGTTTCTTTATCAAATTTTATATAACTGAGCTCAGTGGTAAGGCGTTTGCGTCAGAATCGCAAAGACCATGGGTTCGCATCCCGTCGAGGCCTTTAAGTTTTTTTCAGGCTCAAAGAGGCCACTTCGAAAAATACCATAATACTCTTTAAAGTGCAGGTTTGGGTGGTGCTTGATGTAAGCTTGATTTTTTCAATTTCTTTTGTTTTCAGCACGAACTGCACTACACGTGCTATGCTTGAACTTCTCAGTAGCAATAGGCCATTTCCATGATGACGTCATATGACTACAACTACCACAATCCTTCAGGTTTTTGTTTTGTAGTGCAAATTAGGGCCATTGTTACTTAAACCTCACTGGGATTACAAAATTTAAATAAGAAAGGAAAAACGAAATGAATTCTGGTAGTTGTAGTCAAATGACGCCATCGTGCAAATGGCCTATTTGCACACGGTGCAAACTTGTATACGAACACACAATGCTACGACGTCCTAGCATTCCCACATGTACTCTGGATTCCATTGTGCCATTCTAACAAAGGAGACTTGAATAATTACACCCCGGTGAGGCTGAGCCTGCACAAAAAAGATTACCACGCATAACTGCGATGATCTCCACCTCTTGAATTCGCAGTTTATTTCATATACGCATTATCAATTTGCCTCTTAGTTCGTACAAATATATGTTGTGGTGCAATTTTGTCCTCGGTGCAAATTTGATTTTCCTTTGTTTTTGGGTATGGAAATGTATGATAATGTATGATAATGAGTTTTCAACAAAGGAAAATCAAATTTGCACCAAGGACAAAACTGCACCACAACATATATAAATGTCCGTTATTTTTTTTTTACAAATTCAGAATAAACGACGACCCACCTGCAGTGATGCTGGTCATCGGCAATAACCATGAAAGACAGAAAAACATAAGCTAATTAGTGGCAGATAAACGATCGAAAAATTTATTATACAGTAAATTGCTAAGCTCGATAAATCAAATTATTCATAGCAAAAACATTTTGATTTTCATAATACCTTTCTTCTGAATTGAGTAAACCTCTGTTTGCAGTCGGCGCATTCCTTAGCTCTGTCATCCGGGACCCATATGACGGAATCCAGAGGTTTACTGACCACCGGCTGAAATGAACAAATAACGTCATGAGCGACGCCATTTTGTACTAATTAAAATCGAAGGAGCTATTTTGACGACTCTTACATCTGTTTCCTATAGCTATAGAGTGTTTTCACTCACGTGGTCTGCAGCTATGCTAATTTATTTGAACAAAACAAAGTGTTTGCATTAGGCCCCGTCCACACGTATCCGTTTTCATTTGAAAACGGAAGTTTCTTTCCGTTTTTCAAAATCTCTCCGTCCACACGTAGAGTTTTCGAATCGTTTTTGCCTGTCCACACCTATACGCAAAAACGACTGAAAACGCTTCATATGCCTCTAAAGAGCATGCGCACCACTGAGTTTAGCCGAGCCTGCGAGTTGTTTGTGGCTTTTCATCGCTTTCCTTTGGTCTTTGTTAAAAATGTCAAAAACTCAACGAAAGAGCGACTGTTTTGTTTGGACAGATGACGAGGTTGAACGCAAACGCATGCGCAGTGGACTGAATTCGACCTCTTGACGTCATCGTTTTCGAAAAGTTCCGTTTTCAGGTGTCCACACGAGAACGCGAAAACACCGTTTTCAAAAGTTTCCACTTTGGAAAGCGTTTTCAAAAGTTTCCGTTTTCGGTGACCGTTTTCATCGGATACGTGTGGACGGGAAGCGAAAACGGAAAAAAACTTTTGCGTTTTCAAACGAAAACGGATAAGTGTGGACGGGACCTTAGAAAAGAGTTCAATCCCCACAGGATTAGCTTGGGACACCAATATGGCCGCCATTCTATTGTTTTGGGACACCAACATGGCCGCCGTGACGTCATGTGAAAACACTCCATATAGCTTGAGGATAGGAGAACGAGGGATATTCCGATACTGATATGACTTTGCACCAAGATACATGTACTTAGCAGACTTATTCAAAAAGAACGATGTCAACATCCGGGTGCCACGAAGCTCTTTTATTAGAACTCTAATTTTATTGGCCCTGGGTATCACGAAGCTCTGTTGTTTCAGGGCTAGGGTCCATTCTTCTGTTGTTTGTTCTATTGTTTTCTCAGCCAATCCTATGAGGCGTTCCGAGAGCTTCGTGCCCGCCCTCAACATCCAGAATTTACCGTAACTATGATTTTCCACTTCCGCGTTGTATCGCAAACATTCAGTTAGATACTCAGGGCCACTTCCAACCTCGTTCCCAGCGTCTCTCTTCTTCCCGCCCCCTGGAGCGAGAGGGGGCGGGAAGAAGAGAGACCCTGGGAACGAGGTTGGGCCACTTCTAGGGTCAAGACTTACAGAAAAAGAAAGAAGTACACAGTCTCTAACTGCCTTCAAGAGCATTCTTAGCCGTAAAGACTTTGGCTCGCTAAATGACATTGGCTGTAACTCTTGCCATTTATGTAACAGCTAATTTTAATGTCAGTATAAATCTGTAAATATTTTAGAAATGAGTTATTCGTTTTTCTTAAACCGTGAATACGCGCAAGCGTAATGAACGGATTAGCGGTAACGGTGGCTAATACACTCACTCACTCGATTCATCATTCAGATGTAACTTTTTCCGCATATCTACGTTGAAATAACAAAATTTGGCCTTGGTGATAAGCCAAATCCTAGATAGTGTAGTGGTTAAACGATGGGACAATAGAGCCGGAGGGAGCTGAAGGAGGTGAGTTCGGTTCTCGCCCCGGACGGATTTTTTTTCTTTCTTTTTTCGAACTGAAAATTACTGTTGTTAATTTTTTTATTTTTTTTTTGCGTTCGTCTAAAGTAGTTACATTTAATTTCCAATAAAAAAACCTCACAAAATTGCGTTACGTTAGCATTTCGTATTCACGAGTTGGCTCGCAGAAGCCTTTGATTAGTTGTTAGTTTTAAGCTCTCAGTTAGGTGTCCCCAATTAGTTCCATTGGAAAATTGAGCTAGAAGTTTTGGCACAAATAAAGTTTGATTGATTGATTGATTGATATAAGCTGCAATCTGAATTGTTAGATCAAAACCATAGTAATCACTCTGATCAATGACAAGAAACGCAGGCAATCAAGTGCACCAATCAGAACGCGAACCAAATACCTGTAGCCAGCGCAAAGCGCGGGAAAACGTGTGTGAGCAAGTCACGATTGGTTTTGGTTTTACTTCTGATTGGTTGATAAAGTGGCGCGAGATTTTTTAGCCAATCACAAAGAATAGCAATGCAAAACCAATGCAATCGCGGCGAAATTACTTTCGACACTCAACGGAAAACTGCTGTCTTATCTACAAGTGATTTATTTTACCTCTGTGTCTCCCTCTTCATCTTGAATAGTAGAGTCCTGTCATCGCCCAGAATGCTATTGTCTTTTGCGACATGTACTTGCAGTGCCTTTTTTCACGGCGCACGGCATAATAATTTACGTGCTTAGAACAAGTCAATTGTGATTGGCTAACAGACTCAGCTTTGGGAATACTCGTGCACTGCCGCTACTGTCAATCAAGCGGTTAGCGTTGCTTTGGGAATACTCCTGCATTCCCTCTGCTGTCAATCAGACGGTTGGAAGTGCGTAACAAGTTTAAACGTGTGATAAAGTGCACAATAGCTGTCTTATTAGTTGCCGCAACCTATTCAAGCTATTCAGTAAAAGAGTTCAAAAGATTTTAATGACCTCAATAGAAGTTAAATTTCTTTTAAACTTCCTAAACGTTGTTTGCAAGCAAACAAGAGTGCGTTAACCACGCTTTACAAAATAATCTTTGCAATTCTGATTAGCGTTTAACTGAGAAGCACTTTATTTTTCTTTCAGCCTGGTCGTATCTATCGAGTTACGCGATAAATTCCGAACTCGCGCAAATATTTTCCAACTCTTTATACGCGACTAGCGCACTTTTTTAAAATTACGCTCCGCCGAAGGATTATGAGAAAAAAAAAAATAGAATCCTGTTTCGGTAAGTTCTCTCGTTATATTCAATTGTTGAGCGGATCATAAACACACCAAGCAACGCAGCGATAAAAGCAGCGCTAAAAGCATAGATATAGCATACACTTGCAAATAATATTTTTCCTGCTCCTCTCTACGACTAGCGTATTTTTCTACCAAAAAATAATGAGAAAAATATACTTCTTTTGCCAAGCAGATCACAAAAACACAACCAGCGCAGCAAAAAACAAGCCGCCCCACGCTAACAGTGTCTCTCGAGAGTTGACATTCTATTGTTGCTAAAAATTAATTATTCCACTTTCGATCCATTACGGTTAATCAAAAGATATAAATAGTCGACTTTGCTTGTAACTATTCAGTTGCTAAATACGTCTTAGAGTCAACATGTCAAAGCGCACGAGACACCCTCAAGGCTTTTACGCATCCTTATTTGATGTTCGCGACCGAAGCTTTACGTCGAAATACCGTCCTAGACAAAAGCCATCTGTTATGGGTGTGTACGAAGTTGAGCGCATTGTGGCAAAAAGAAATAAGAACGGCAGAGCAGAATACTTCATTCAGTGGAAGGACTACTCCTCAGCAGAAAACACCTGGGAACCGGCTGACCATTTACCAGAGGATCTCATCGCCGCCTTCGAAGACAGGTCCGTTGATCCACTTCGAGCAGACGAATCCAGAGAGAGACTCGCTCTTCTTTTTGAGAAGGGTTTGAAATCGCCGTTGGCATGCAACGAGACAATCACAATGCGTCACGATGTACTGCGATCGATGTTTCCTGGGCTGCCATTACATCTCAGTGGGACTCCATACCTCGCTAGCGAAGAGGAGCTGATAACAGCAGGACTTGGCCGTTCTCTGAGAAAGTGTTTAACAGTTACCGGCGGTGGTTGTTGCGTGAGGACCCCAATTAGCCTGAAGTTACTTCTTGGAAAGTCGCCTGCCTTCCTGGACGAGCGAGGCCGTAAAATACCTTCCCGTCCGGTGGAGAGAGTTCAAGTCAGATTCACGAAGAATTATTTCACCGGAAGCATACAGTGAGCTGAGAGCAGCCACCTTCATACAAAACGGCTCCTTTAGGAGCCACCAAACATAATAAAAGTTTTGATCAACAGTTACGACACTTATATCTTTTCCCTTTGAGCGAAAGAACCCCGTCTCCTAATGATACATCAACCAATACAAAATATATTACAAAGAGCCAAAAAACTTTAATAAATTTTCAAAATATTTTTACAAATTAAAAAAAATAAATATCTTCAGCCTTTAATCTTCAGCCTTTAATCTTGTGCTATGGATGAGAAACGAGAAATTCTTTAGAGTTAAAAATATTTGATTAGGAAAGTGTAATATGACCATGTCGTTGTCATATTACTTACTAAAGTGTGATTTTTCCACGTGCGCGGGAAACTCGC
This sequence comes from Cladopsammia gracilis, assembly GCA_022457155.1. Classification (NCBI taxonomy): domain Eukaryota; kingdom Metazoa; phylum Cnidaria; class Anthozoa; order Scleractinia; family Dendrophylliidae; genus Cladopsammia; species Cladopsammia gracilis. Next base: position 1,153,167 of record JAJGOT010000026.1, on the reverse strand, counting down.
TTTGGAAGCGAGGATATTTAAAGACTATGATGTGGTTTGATACCATTTCTGATAGTTAACGAAAGAAAAAAAAATATATTTACCGTCTCCTAGCAGCTCCGCGAAAACAGACTGGTCTCTTACGAAGATCATGGCCATTACTACCATGAAGTCCCTATTGAGACAGAAACTAAGTATTACTAATGGATTCATACACGCCTGCACAAAACATGCATCAAAGTTAAGAACACATTGACGTTGGAACTTTATTTAAACACTCACCATCTCGTGAAATGATGTGCATTTGGCGAAGCCTGAAAAAAGAAACAGCAGTAATGTTAGACTTGAAACATTTGTGCCGCGACCCGGGCTGCGACATGACAATCGGAAGCAAACTCCTGTCTGAAGTTATATAAACAATCGTAGAACAGTAGAATTACCAGAAAGCTTCTACTTACCACATCAAATAGGGCCAACTGGCCCTCCAAATAAGAGACCAGTTCTGTAATGAAGTCCCGCACTTGCGGGTCCATGTTCTCCACATTGAGCTGATTGATCTAAAGACAAAGAAACGCTGTGGCTATATGGCCGGTAACCGGTCAAGGTTTTCAAAACACTAAATGGCCGGCAGTCCTATATTCTCAGTAAATTTCTCAAAATCGAAAAATTCCAGCTAATCTAAACTATCATATATCGATTAAGAAAAGTCAAGCGATCCTGAAATGCTTTATAGATCTCAAGTCTATGATAGTTTAGATTAGCTGGAATTTTTCGATTTTGAGAAATTTACTGAGAATATAGAACTGCCGGCCATTTAGTGTTTTGAAAACCTTGGGTTAACCTCAAAATGAAGCTATTTTTTTTGCACACGTTCGTATTTTATCCGCCTCAACTGAATTAAGTAAAATGTAGCTTGACTTGAAGTAATTTGCCTTACCGTTGGCTGCTGTTGTGCCATTTTAAGTTCAGTTTCAATTGATACACGTGTTTACAGCACCGATTGCAGAAGAAAAAGGAGAGATTTTCTCACACTGATCGCAATGTCACGCAACCATTTCCGGTTCTTTCCAGTGCTTCACGGATACGCCCGTAAAAAGAAATTGAAATCCATAACTCAATTTATCGTAACTAATTTGGTTCAATTGATAAGTTTCGAAAAATATATTTTAAACCCTCTATAAAAATGAAGACCAAAATTTATTGATTTGACCATATCCCACTTATTATTTTGCGTGACATCGATACGTTACGGGGCATCATCCAGTATTTGACTACTGCAATTAACCTGACTAGCGGTTGTTGCCGATATCACCTGCGCGCGCTGTCAAGAACATGGCGGATTTGAGTTCGACCATTAATTTCATTCAAGAAGCTTCGATAAATACACTACAGGAAAGAAGTATTTCACCAGATTGCAGAAGTATATCACAGAAATTCGGCGCAAAGACTGTGGAAAGCTGTACGGTTTGGAAGGTAAGAATCTAAATATGAAATATTAACTTTTTGTTTCGTTTTAATAGCGGTGTTGTTTTGCATTCAGTGTTATAAACTATTTACACTGTAGAGGCTACTATCCAATAAATAGAGCGCTTGTAACCTCAATGTCAACATGTTGAACCATCTTTTGTTAAATGTGAAAAATGTGTCAGCTTCTTTTGTTTTATGGACAGAACTTAAGTACCCTTTGAATTCCCAGTATATATTTTTGACAAGGTGGTATAATCCCGGGGTATAATGTACTGCAAATGAAAGAAACAACAACAGTGGTTTTAATGATGCTAAGCCATGTTTATTTGAACTTAAGTTGAAATATGACACTACAACTGCTTTTATGTATCAGTCAAATCGAAGGTTAAACATCCCCCTGCACACAGAGTTTTATAAAGACATTTTTTGCCACAATATTTTACCACAATATTTTGCCACAATATTTTTTTATACAACAGCTTCAAGGTAGATTTGCAAGTTTTTGGCAAGAAACCAGCACCAATAGCCCTGAAATATCAGAAACTCTGAATTAAGAAGTAACAGAGAACAAACAGTTATCTGTTTTATCTTTTATTTGCCTCAGGGGTGGGGACATTTGATCACTGAGAATGGGCTTCTAAGTGGGGCATTTGAACGGCTTTTTGGCCCAGGGGGGCGGGAAATTTGAACACAAATTTTCTAAAAATTCAAATGCCAGGGGGAAGGGGGGGAGGGATGTTCAACCTTCGACTTGACTGATGCATTACTGGGGTCACATGAACTAGGTGTGAGAAAAAATAAATCTATTTTGCAAATTCCTTTACAGCTGTTAAACTACATAAAATACATTTTCAATAAGTCATTTAACTTCTTTTTTTTTTGTTTCACTCAGATCTTTGTGAGTCACAGTACTTCATTAAAGCCGCAATAATGTCTTGTTTCCGAGACCTTTTGTTTAGTAACTGTCCTGTTTTGCATTGTAGGAGTTTAATTAACTCTGGAACCTTCTTTCTTCTGAGTATTTCTTCATTTAACTCCTCATCGGATTGTTGTGAAGGTGGCACAGGAGGCAGTTCTGTGGAAGGCAGTTCTGTAGGAGGCTGTTGTTGGGCAGGCAGTTGCGGGGATTCTGTTGATATGCGCATCACTTTTCTTGCTGCCTCCTGTTTCCCTCCATGGATCCAAAAGGACGAATCCTTTTTTTCATACGGGCGTTTGTTTCGTTGCTTGTCCCTTAACACTTCCTGCCTTTTCTCCACCAGAAGGAGGTTTGTTGAGGCATCCCAGCGATTGATTTTTCGGTGATAATATTTTCTAAGATCATCATTTTTCTTCTCAACACCTACAAAAAACAAGAAAATATTTATTTTATCATATTGCCACTCTATAGGGCTTATGGCAATATTAAAGGGCTAGGTTATACTATAACAAACAACTCAAAATAAACAAAAAAGCTATTAATGGCCATGGATGGAAAATCTTGGAGAAGATTGAAGTGGACTGTATTCAGTTAGATTTGAAAAAGGCTTAAAGCCACTTAAAATAAGTAATTATTTCTGCACAAATCACCTTTCATCATCATTTCTCTATCCAAAAACATACCTTGACCACTAAAGCGTCTCAAACTTCCATGTCTCTGCATCATAATGGGCACATGGTAAATGAGGCAGTGCATATAGGGTGTAATGATGACCTTCTGGCAGTATCCTGGACCACTTCCAGACATGGCTATCATCTCTTTTCCCCAACTCAGTGCCTGCACAAAATTAATTATTGGTATTATGAGTGTTGTTTTCAACAGTTTTTGAAGATAGTCAGAATGCGCAAACATTTAATTTTTAACAAATTAAAGTTATAAATGTAACCATACCCATTTGCTGAAACTCAAAGACAGTTAAGGTAACTAAGGCTAATATTTCATTAGCAAACAATAACATTCTTTGCTAACCTTTGATTCAAATGTCTTGATGTCATCCTCTGTCATGTTGTCCATGTTGTTATTTATAAACTCCCACAGCTCTCTGAAATTCTTAACACAAACCAAAACATAATATATTAACTAAAGTTATTTGACAGTCTCATGATGACTTGTGATGATGCTAGTTTTCACCTGGCAATAGGGTCAGTGTAAGAAGCTGAGACATTTTTTTTTTGTTTTGAGGCTGTGTTTTAAAATTTACTCATCTTTGTTTTTCTTTAAGTTTGTTTTCTCTTTTTCAATTCAGAAACACTAAAACTGGAAGTTAATTTTGATAACAAAAGCAGTCTCTATAGGCTACTTACAATCCATAGTTGTCTTGTTTTTTCCACTTTGTCTGATGGCAAGAACTTGTCAAACAAATGTGGGAGTTTTTTAAGCAGAAGTCTTTTTTCCCCTCCCAGCAGAGAAGTCCAGTCCCACTTGCCATCATTTTTGAAAAGGTTGAAACCAATTCCGAGAGAACGCACTGCTGTGAGAAAGGCCTGCTGATGGTTGTCAGCTCGGTCTTTTGCTGGTTTGTTGAAGTTATCATCCTGCCAAAAAACATCAAACTCGTTATTAATTAAATGAACTCATAAGGTGTATAGAATGGTAAAATTCAAGACTAGCTGACTTGCCGTAATTAAGAAATTTTAGTCTTTCTGGAATGATTATTGCCAGGTTCTGAGACCCTGGTTTGTTAAGGCAAGATTTCGAGACTTGTGTAAAATTTCCCAAGACTCATAGTTTTTTTTTTTCAAGGGAGAGAATGTGCAAATACAAAGTGGCTGTAAGTAGATCCGTCTGCTTACGAGAGTGTACATTAAGTGAGCTTTGACTGTATAAACTAAAAAACTACTTACCTCATCCCATTTAAGAACATCGTGGATCAACCCCTCTTCCAACCTGTCTGTTATTCTCAGCATAAGATGCAGCTCATCCAGGACAATGTTTTCCAAGGGGATTGAAAACAAAGGTTGCGAATGACATCCAGGTTGTTTGGACCATGAGTCATCCACCCCCCTTGCTATACCAGGATTTAGGAAGTAGCTGGAAGAGTGTGACATGTCACATCTATAAAGCAAAGTATTAAACTTGTCATAACAAACTTCTAAAGTCAAGAAAGTGAGTGACTTGGAAAAAGAAAAAACATGAATTGAAAGGATGCATACACTTATTTCAAACAAAGTTGCTTCGGAAATCGGAAATGGTGTTTCATAACCCAAAACAAAAGGTGTATATATTTACCTGTCATTTTTATGTAGTTTGCACCAAATACAACTGTTGTTGGAGGTTGCTCCTTTCATTCCCATTGCTATCAGCAAAAACTAAAAATGAAATGACATTTATTAGCAATAAGTTATTATTAATTTGTTTTATTGTTTTATATCTCAATATCCAAGAATGGCAGCAGCAACTGGCTTCTGTAGTCGGGTGCTAGTTTAACAGGTCAAACTTGAAGGGGCTACGTCGCGATATTTTGAGTCATTTCAATCATACATGTAGCTTAAGTGTTAGAAAACCTAAAAATATTTGTTTGCTGAGGAAGGAAATTACCAGAGGAGTGACTCTAAAACAAAATGAAATGAGAATGGAGAAGATTGGAACAGACTGGAAATAACGATTTTGAAAAAAAAACCCAAATTTTTTCAAAATTAAAGAACGGTGACGTACATGTAGCCCCTTTAAGGATGTACATTTATTTTGGAAGGAAATTTGTCTCACCTTGTAGTCTCCACCCAAATAGAAATCCAAGTTTACTTTTTGGCCATCAATAGTGATACTTCCTTCTTTTATCAGCGCATTCACATCATTAATAATATTTGAAAGTGAAACTTTAAGGGTATCATACTCCTCGCCTGTCTTCACAACAGCAATGGTGTGATTACCTGCAAAGGATAATTAATTTTTGTAATTAGTAACAAGTAATCTAGAACCTCATATACATTGCAGGCTAAGAAATGGTTCACTTAATTTATATGATAATTTTTTGGGGTAGCAAAAGGCCCTTGTCTTGCTTAATCATATTAATTTATATTAATCAGAATCAAATCTATTATTTAAAAGTGCTTTATATGTAAAAGCTATTTTCTCTGTAATTTTAAAATGTGAATTACCAGAACTGGCCAAACAGTTTTGTCCATCCTCCAGCAAGGCAAAGGTACACACAAATAGATTGGTGCTGTGGGTAATTTTGGTGCCATCTCCTGAAATCTTCACTTTAATTCTCTCTTCGCCTACACTCTTGTTTTTCAGCTATATGTATAAAGAAACAAACAGCGGTTATTTTCATGTACAACATCAGTTTATATCATTAATGATGTCGCACCCCAAAACATGTGTCTAGAAAATAAATGATGCTATTTTTTTAATGATGCTATTCATTTTTATGGAGCCTTAACCAGAAAAGTGCAAAGTCAAAGTTAACTGTCATCTTATTCAAAGTTATTAAGTTATTTATTATTAATACTTACATGTTGTCGTATCTCTCTTTCTAGCAGAAGCTTCAAAGGGAGTTCAGCACCTTGAACAGTTCCTGGGGTTCTTGTCACCTTCCACTGGCTGTTTAACTCTTTCGAACAGCTTTCCACCAGGTATGTTCGTGGGAGGGTTGGCTCTGTTTGGGTTAGCTCATGGTAGCCTTCAAGTGAGATGGAAAACCGGTCCATGATAAACAAGATAGTCTTGATTCTTTCCTTTTCCTCGTCATCAAGGGTGGCATAAGACTTGGATTGGCCTAAAGTAAGAAAATGCAATACAGTCAACTCTCTCTTTACAGACACCTCTCTATAACGGACACTTAGTATTGGTCCCTGTGTGCAGTTTTTCAGTCATTTTACTGGAACTCAACACTATTCAATGGACACTTCTCTATGATGGACAGTTGAGGCCAGTCTCAAAGGTGTCCATTATAGAGAGAGTTGACTGTACTTATTGTTGACATTAACTCTAACTTTAGACAAAAAATTCTTATTGTGTTGGGAATCTAGGTCATTGTAATAATAACATAAATGATTGTTATGACAATGCTAAAATCACAATAAAAATTATTAACTTTATCACTATGATGTGGCACCTACCAATATTTTCTGGAGGTGCATTCTCTTTGTTCACTTCATCAGTGCTTCCTGATCTGGCATTTTCTAAGTTTTGGAGAAAAATGAGTTTATATTATATTTCAATATCTAAACAGTAATTATAAATTATGTTAAATATTTTTACTGGTCTTATTCCCCCAACTGCACAGACTAAAAGTTTAAAAAGCAGTAGAAGCATGGGAAGTCAAGGGGCAACTTTTTAAGTCCCAAATTATTTCAGCGTCACTGTATTTGTTAACCTCTATTAAGCGGCCAGTTTTCAAAGCCCGAGGGTGGCCGCTTAAAGGAGGTGGGTGTATTTTTAATAAGACCGCTTACCTCTCTGGTGCTTGAGAGCCCACCCATTCCCTGAATTTTTCCTATTTCTTTTTATGTGGGGTATGAATATTTTTGTAATTACCCAATTTAACTTCAATATATATATTTTTGTGTGTAGTGCTTTTGATGGCCTCTGTCAGACTCGGTTTTCATAATATTATATTTATCATTACACAGTATATATAGTCAGTTTCTCTTACCTGATGAAAGGTTTACTCTTATTTGTTTCCCTGCTTGGCCCTCCATTTCCAGAGTTTTTAGGCTGATTCCGTAGGTTTCTGCAAACCATAATGCCTTCTGTGCCTTTTCCCTACAATTATAGTAATAAAACTGTCGAGTTAGAATTTCATTTTCACTGTTTTAAGTTTAGACTCAGAAAATATTTATCGCATGGGGCAGTTAAAAGTGGATGCCTCTAGAGTTCATGCTATCCCTGTGGCCGCATTCCTTGTATTACTCTTAGACTACATGACTACATGGTTACCTTATTTCCTTTAGATGCCGCTGTTGTTGTCGGAGTCCAACCATCTCGGTTGGGAGACCCTTGTGTCCATTTTTCTCCCCTTTTAGTTGTAGCATTGCGTTGTATAGCTCTGCTGCCTTATCTGTGAATTAAAAAGTCATTACAGCTCTAGCTAAGTCCGTTCATTAACTGCAATTAATTACAATGAATTGTAAAGAATAGCAGGGGCTAGACACTGTTTGATCTTTGATGTTCAAAGTTTTCAAGTTTATCAAACAAACAAGACTCTTTAAACTTAAGCGTATACAGTGCTTTTTATTTTTTGCGTTCAAGGCACTGATTTCCTTTGAAGTCTTTGAAGATAAAATTTGTTATCACCATACTTCTTAATAGCTTATTTAATATTTATATTTTACCTTCGAGTTCTTGCTTTAGTTTTAGATTTTCTCTTATCAGCTCCTCTTCTTTTTTTTTCAGCTCGCTGATAACTTCGGCCGGCCCTTGTGCGATTTCGTCTGGGTGAATTGCCACACTACACCAATAGCCCGAACGAAAGGATTGACGCTGGTTGCCGTTTGACATCATTTTCAGTCTTTTTGCCACGTACCCAATCCGGCTTGCGACGGCGATTCCAACGCGGAGCGCAGAAGAAGGCAGCAGTTTGTAGCCCACCTGAGCCAAATTGCCTTGAAGGACTTCAAAGACTTTTTTTGGATCAGAATTTAGATGTCGCCACTGCCACAGTGCCTCTCCGTTTATTTGTAAATAAAAGAGAGGATCATATTCCCTTTTCAAGGGAGTAGAGACGTAAAGGAATGCAGGATTGATCGGGGATTCTACGAGCTCTGAAGAGAGCTCCCGATCAATGCGCTGCAGTTCGCTTAAAGAAGACATTTTACTTGTAGTTCGTGGCGATCGTGTTCGTGTCTCTACTCAGTTTTGCAAAGTCTGATTATTTCAGATTTTCGCACATTACATAAACACAATGCTTAATTGTCATGGCTTGTGCTCTATTGATTTCGGAGGCGGAGTTATGAATTCATTAAAACGTTCGCGGGAAGTTTAAAAGAGGTCGAATCAACTCCCTAGGGGGACTTACTGGGTCGGATTTTAAGTTTTACGGGAGTTAAATCAAACAAATTAAAAAGGATAATACTTCCAACCGTCAGATTTGCGCGAAAATTTGGCAAATGATTCCTGAAATGCCACTTCTAAAAAGCCATATGAATGCTTTCTTGGTAAGTTCTTTTTTCGCGAGATTTTAAACCTCAAAGTGTCGGTCCCATACACGGAGAGCCTTAAAATAGCTGCATTTGAGACCTAAAAGGATAATACTTTTCAGGCAGTAACAGACGTAAAGTTCGTTCCATTATATTTATTAACATCTCCTTTACAAAATCCATATGAATGGTAACCAGTTAAGTGAACCGTTTTCTTGTAAAAGTAAAATTTCGGAGCGGTGTTGACCGTTTTGGGCCTACTTTCTTTGTTATTTTGTATTCTTTCTCTAATGAGATTTTAAATGTTCGCGCGAGAAAGGCTATTAAAGTCCCGGATGTGTCGCGGCATTCTGGGCGATGTGTTGACCAAGCAGTCTCATCAAACCTTAGGAAGTAATCCACCCACAACTGAAGTCTTCTTGGGTTTGAAACAGGAAATAACGTCTACAAACACAAATGATGTACGTAACAGATCAGTTGTCAAAACTACCAGTTTGTCCTGCTTAATCTGAAATAGATAGATTACGTCTTCTACGCCCAGGAGCAGGCTAAGTTAACGAAACGTTTACCACTAAAGGGAAAAGAGAAAAGAGAAGACGGATAACTAGCCGTCTGGGACGAAGTATAGAAAGGCCATTGTGGAGAGGTGGCAGGCAACCCGGGGTACTCCCGTGCTACCCCTATGGATACCGTAAATGCCGCTTATAAGCTTCCCCGGTTATAGGCCCATCAGTTTGATAACAAAACATTATTCCTGTTTTACCCCCTCCTATACATAAGCACACCATGGATCCTAAACAGCAATTCTTTACAAAAATTCATACCAAATTAACTGAAACAACGCTTCTTTATCATAACAATTTTTGCTTGCCAGCCAAAAAACCTTACGAAGTTGTATAAGCCCTGGTCTTATAACCGGCATTTTACGGTATGGTGTTTGAGCCGTTTTTGGTCTGAGAAACGGGTATCGGTTTAATTACCGGTCAGGTCCCAATTGTTCGGGAGTCAGGTCTGAAAATCGGTAGAGAAAATTGCATACTTTGGTCTGAAAGTGGGAGAAGAGCCCGTTAGATGAGTTTCTACCCCCCCCCCCCCTCCCCCCGTTAGATAAATTTCTACTTTATGTACTCTGTGATGCATAGGGACTATATCCCCTATGCCCATTATTGCCCGTCTGCGTCCTAGTGTCTTGGCATTGTAACGAGAAATCAGATATTGATTTCTTTTGGGTATCAAACAATGCAAACTACCTTACCTCGGTGTATTTCCTGTAGGTTGGATTCCGGAAGCTTTCTTCATCTGCTTTCAAGTGAGCCCACAGTGATACCGTGACAGTGGGAACTGACAGCTTCTGTCTGTCATGTATGTTATTACACAGGAAGTTTCCAAACCTATAACACAGGGACACTTTGTTGAACAAACATAAAGGTGATGTCACTGAAGAACATTTTATTTAATTGCTGCGGAACGAGCGTAGCGAGTGAGCAGCAACATAATCAGGATTTAAGAGAAATATATGAGAAAAAATATAAGCTAGGAAAAATCTCGATTTGATCGCTTTTTACCAGAATTCACTGCGCCACGAACACATTTTGGGCCAGAATGCACTGCGCCACGAACAATAGCTTCGCTTGCTGCTTCAAGCTTAGTGTTCGCTGCGAGATTTGTAATACAGTATTTTGGTCCAACATTTCCCAGTCGAAATCGGAACTGAAGTGTCGAAGACTACTACGAGTTGAGCGGGGACTGCGAGGCATGGTGATAGGACCGTTGAATGGCAAAGATTTTCGAAGGTTGTACGGAATAAAAGACAAATTTATTTTGAAATCACTCCGACAGGGGTCGATGAGACTGAGCTGAGCTGAGCGCCAGGGGACGCGAAACCTGACCTGAGCTTGGGAGACGCGAACACACGGTAATTAACCTAAATTTTCACACCTTCCTCGTGGTGAACGCGTCCTTTACTCAACAATATTCTACAGACATTGCAGGAACTTGATGCGTGAATTACAAACCAAAATTAGTCTTATTAGCTGGAATTTTCGTCGATTCATCCCGGTTACATTTGCTTTGCTTCCCCTCAAAAAACGAAAGAGAAAATTCTGTAATACCAGCGAGACGATAAAACAGCATTGTTACAACAAATTTACCGCAGCAATTACTATCTTTTGGATACACTAGTACTAGCAGTAATCACAGATTATGGAGACGCGTTCAAAGGAATTTCCGGCGGAAATGAGCCCCTAAAAAAAAACAATAGGGGCGGCCATTTGGAAGACCGTCTACCAAAAAATCTCAAATTTTACTGCTAATAAACCACAGGACAACCAACACGAAATTAGGATTGCGTTCTTCAAACGCGATAACATTAATATAATTATTTATAAAGTAAAAAGTTTAAGTCTTCACAAGCCTAATGGCTCGCAACTGCCGGAGCTTAACCCGGTTTCTGAGGCATGAAGCGACTGAGAGTATTACTACTCCCCCCTGGATGGGATGCTGGTCCATCGCAGGGTTACCCCACATCATTATGTTGCCAGTACCCATTTATACACCTGGGTGGAGAGAAACAACATGGAGAAAAGTTTCTTGTTCAAGGAAACAACACAACGACAGAGACCAGGCTCGAACCACCGACCTTCGAAAGTCCGACACGCTTACCACTAGACCACCGCGCTTCCACAAAGTCAGTACATGTGTAAAAACTTTCATAAAATGTTCAGTCGCGCATGAAAATGACATAAAGTAAAGAAAAATCGTCCGATAAAACAGAGAAATTTTTGTAACAAATTAAAAGCAAATGAAATGCGCTCTGATTGGCTACCGAAGCGATCAAGATGGAGTTATCGTTACCTCACATTTGGTCAATAACGCAAATGCCTCAATCACTCGTGTTGCGTCTTACGGATACACCGTAGATAAAATATCCCGTTATCTCGGGCATGATAAAGATAAAACGAAAAAAGAAAGGAAAGAAGGAAGGAAGGAGATAAAATCTTGTTACCAAACGAAAACTATCAACTCACCATTGTGAATTCACCTGTTCTGCTATCCTAACTAAATACATTGGGGTAAATTCAAAAGCGCTGGGAAACTGCTGCACAATCTGCAAGGTGATACAAATTGAATTAACCACTGGTCAATCCGACAAACGTAAATAACGCAATATAATGAGCCAATCAGAACTCGAGGCGAAAACGTGCAACGGTGCCAAGCGCGGGAAAACATGCAACTGGCGTCATGCAGAGGAAAACATGCAGCGGGTGAAAGGGGCGGGAAAATAGACAACGGGTGCCGAGCGCGGGAAAACATGCAACCGGTGAAACGGGTGGGAAAATAGGCAACGGGAGCCAGCCGCGGAAACAAGCAACGGGTGAAAGGGGCGGGAAAATAGGCAACAGGTGCCAGTAGCGGAAACAAGCAACGGTGTTAAGAGCGGGCAAGCGCGCGCAAGATCAGTAGCAATTTGTTTGTGTTTTGTCGTAAATGGTTCAAAAGACGATTATCAGTTTTCTTTCAAAGTATTGTAAAGAATTGTTGCTGGCCTGACGTCATTTCGTCTCTGCCAAGGGACTTATCAGAGACCTTTCTGATATCGTCTATTGTATAAAAACCAAGTAAAAACACATGATTTTAAAACCACTGGGGGAAACGCTCTAGGCAGTCGCTACGAACTCACTTCAGTACAACAAGATTTACAAAACATAAGTAAACTGACCTGCCACACACAGTCCAAGAACTGTAAAAACACAGGCGACCGTTGACTTGGGCATGACAGATGTCCCAGTCTGTCACGGAAACGGTGACCAAACGATATCCATTCTTTTTCGATCAAAACCTAAAAACCGTGGCAAAAACAAATTAATTTAACCCTATCTGTTCTAGAATTAAACCCAGTGTCATGTGATGTAGTTCAAACTTTTGAATCTACCTGCAGTCCTGTAATTGTCCTGTAAAACGGGTCCAAAAGCAGCTGAGCAAGTGACGTCAGTTGTGACGTACGATCCCATCCGTCACTGCAGTGCACCAGGGCAGCGGCACCCTTGTCAACAAATCTAGCAATCGTCACAGCTCCCTGAGACAAAATGGAAAAACACAACAGCGATAAATCGAAATGAAGACGGTGGCGGTGATTTGGTGGCAGGATAGACGGCGTCTTGTAGACTTTTTTATCGTGAATAAATACCAAGGGGAGAAATTCCTAAAAAAACCCAGCTTGCAAGTTAAAAGCATATTGCGATATCTAAAGCAGAAGCGACAGCAAAAGGAAAGGAAGTGTGAGTGCTGACGCAAAAGAGAGCGAGGCCCCTTCTCCCCAGTTTCCTCGCGTTTTTCTTCGCCACCACGAGGAGCTGTGTATTAAGCCGGAAAGTTTTTAGAAGATCGCGTCTTTATACCTTGAGAATAGAGTTGATGTACGCAAGCCATTGAGTGGATTCCAGATGCGACAGCCACTTTTTCTGTGCTGAGGACTCACACACACCCTGCAGTCTATACAAGCTATCGCGTACGGCATGAATGTTGGAAATATCAAGGAATAACAGCTGGCAGCCTTGATAACGGTTTATCGTGTCTTCTGTTCCTTTGCCCTGTGACAAAAAAAAAAAATAATAATTTAAAATTAACTCCAATGAGTAAGAAAAGAAAAATTCTTGGATGTGCGTGCGTGGATACAGACCGGTTCGAAACCGTTTTGTAGATTTTTAGCAGTCCGTACCTTCACTCACTCTCTCTCTCTGGTTCCCTCCTCTTTCTACAGGCTGCTATGCAGGTTGGTATTTCCTTATAACGATTATCGGACGAAACGAACAACACCGGGTAGTATTGCTAAATACTTTCATCATTGATCCCAATTTTTGTACTCAGAATTATGTTCTCTGACCCAAAAATTTGACAAATAAGGATACTCGAATCCCCCCTCCCAAAAATAACAATTAAATATGATAAATAACGATAACAGCCGGATTCCTGATCCCAAGCCTATGTTCTCACCCTTCGTTTCCGATGCAATATATATCGTTACGACCCTGACCACCAAGGAACTGACGCAAACACACCCTTCACGTTGAAACCACTATGCGTGCTAAAAGTAAAAAAGACCCGGGGGACTGAGTTGAATCCTGGGAGGGGGAGGGGAACTCCTACGTAAAATTGACGGAAGTGATCGTCGGAACCTTTTGACAGAGCCCGTAAAAAGTACCAGGAACCAGTTTTGTGGGAGTGGCTCACATTCATTTTGACCCCTAAGAGGTACCGATTCTTTCAGAAAAGTTGTTTTCCTGTTAGCAATTTTTTCTGTCAGAATAACTCTGACAGTGGTTATTTTCGATTCAAACACCCTCGGTGCTACCAAACATTCAAACATCCTTAGTGATACCAAACCACGAATTGTAACCCCTAAAAGGTACAATGTTCACCCCGTCACCCCCCCCCCCCCCCCCCCCCCCCGCTGCTTGTACGTCCGAGGGTTAATACCCTAAAAAGGAATCAGAATAACTCTGACAGTGGTTATTTTCGATTCAAACATCCTTAGTGGTACCAAACCACGAATTGTAACCCCTAAAAGGTACGCACAGGAATCACTCCCGTCATTTTTATATGGGAGTTCCCCTGGGAAAAAAGAGCCTTCTTTCTATTACCCTTGAAAGACAAGACGGAGAGTTTCCGTAGGGTTCTTGGGAAGTGTATTATTTTAAATGTGCCACACACCTTTAACATATTTCCTCCGGCAGCAAACATGGATCTTGCGTCAAAGATAACAAGCTTGTCTGTAAATTTATTGCATTTTCTTGCCGTGCTGATAACATGTTCATCATCCACCGAGTTCTGAAAATAAACCGGACTGAGGCTAAGTTGACACATGGAGCAAAAGTCATCAGATTTGTCACATACAGAGTATTCTGATTAGTTATGCGTTTACATTGCACGGTAGAGCTGACCAATCACAGCAGTCGTAAACAATCCAATCAACTAATCAGAGCTCGAAGCAATTACATGTCGGCGGCGCCAAGCGCGGGAAAACGTGAGCGAGCAAGTCACGATTGATTTTGGTTTTACTTCTGATTGGCCGAGAAAGTGGCGCGAGATTTTTTAGCCAATCACAAAGCGTAGCAATGCAAAACCAAAGCAATTGTGTAATACTTTTGACATTCAATTGAAAACTGCTCTATTCGGATTCCTAAATAGTTTACACTGTACCATGAATCCGGAGATATGTGGATATGTGGTTGAAGAAATTTTCATCCAGGGCAGAAAGTGAAAATTGGGCAAACGGCATTGTTATATAGCTGGAGTTTTTGTCAATACAACGCGCGCGTTTAATTGGTTGATTCATTGTCACATGACATCTAACAAACAAACTGTTTCCCGCCAATTGTGCCAAGCGGGCAACAATTTTGACGTCAGAGAGTAACATTGCATTGTTCCCGCTAGCGCACGTGATCAGACCGTGACAAAAGGTGATATATTCTCACCGGGGCTACCTACCAACAATGCCTCAGGATGTGATAAGATATGGGAAAGGTCAGCCCGAGGCGGTAGCGAGTAGGTAGCTCCCTGGAGCGTGCGCTATCATCGCTGCGGGGAGGAGGGAGGGGCGTACTTGGCTAATCCTCCCCAAGCTTATGGAAAGGACTTTTGAGGTTATGAAGGACTGATGGCACCAGAATAAGATTATATAGTCAACAACGTGCCCGAGGTTGCGTAACCCATTCCCACGCTTCTATTCTTGGGGTTTAAAGTTACGTAATATGTTGAATTTCACCATTGTTTGAAGGAATCCCCGGTGAGAATAGTGATATATTCTCACCGGGGCTACCTACCAACAATGCCTCAGGATGTGATAAGATATGGGAAAGGTCAGCCCTTCGGCTAAAGCTCCCTGGCAACTCACAGGAGGCAGAGTGCACCAGGGAAAAACCCGAGTGGAAGCACCTAAATGTGAACTTTCCTCCCAAAACTCAGAAATAGGGTAAGCATGAGGAAGAAGATAATGGAGATCATGTGTCTTCCTCCCATAACTCAGAAAATCCTCCCTCCTTGTGGTAGACTTGCCGCGAACTAAAACAAAACGGACTTGAGAAAAGTCTATACTTGTGGTAGTACTGATCTATGAGAGGGAGCCTATAATAAGAAACAGGACAGAAAAATAGTCACCACGTTGTATGCCAAATATGAGCACTAACGGCTACCACCACTACAGGGGCACAAGGAAGCAGAGAGCGACAGTAACGAATTGCTGAAAACCAACCATAGCAAAAATGCTTAAAGAAGGGTGGCAAACTGAAATGTAAAGCAACCCGGAAAAAGCAACAGCTCTATGATAACGTTGTAAAATCTTTTTCCATCCCTAGACATCGTAAGTCTGTGAATGTCTACCTCCAAAAACAGAAACAAAAAACAATAAAAAGGTTTGGGCTTCTAAAAAGTACCGTGTAGCCAAACCCGTAACCGATAACTAGGAAACCTAACGTAATGGGGGCACCGGGGCCGCTGCGCCTTGGGGTTAACCTTACAGAACACCAGCAAGCAGACCAAACGGAGGCGCACAGCGTAATTCCGAGCGCTGAGGAAAGAGAAACGCCGCTAAGGGATTGGTATAACCCCAAAGCGAAGCGACCCCGAAATACCCCGTCCAGGGACAGAGCAATGAAGGATATTAGACAATCCCTTCGAGGAAGCTTCGCAAAGGAGGTCACCCACGGAAACAGCCAGAATATAAACTATAATACGAACCCTAAAAGATAATAAAGCTAGAAAAACAGACTAGAATTGATATCCACTAAGGTCGGCCTGGAAGTGCTCTCCTTAAGATCAATGAAGGCTTTTCCCCGCGAGGATTTAATTCGCTCTTAACATAATACATTTGGCGCGAAAACCTCGCTAAAGACCCAAATTACGCGGCACAAAAGACGCGCTGCATAGCTGAGAGAACGAGCAGAGAAAGAAACAAGCCGGTTGCTGGGGCTGAATCTAGGTTAAAGTATAATGAAAAACACTGATAAAATGCATAAAAATTTTGCATGCTGCAAATAACCAACTGTTGCCAGCAAATTCCGTAAACAGCGGATTGGTAACCTACAAAAGTACAGTCATACCTTTAAAACGTATAAAAAAGGACAAACTCGTTGCTGGTGGGAGATTCCATATAGCAGCGCAAAAACACATACGCTTGTGGAAACTCCAATTGATAGCTAAAACAAAGCACACGTGGAAATTCCCAAAGGCCGCGCAAATAAAAATATTCCTTGCCAAATTATGTAATGAAAGGGTCCATTCCATGAGCGCAAACATATGTGCTAGTGACAAATTCCATGACCAGCGCAAACAAATCTGTTATCATAATAAAAAAGTCCCTTTAACAGCGTAAACATACCAGCTGCGTTAACACATACGCTCGCTGGAATTCCATAAAGCAAAGCTAAGCGATCACGATACGCATACCCGCTCGCGAAAATTCCATTAAACGGCGTAAACATATTCGCCTGCGAAAATTCCATCTGACAACGAAAACATATTAACTCGTGAAAGTTCCATCTAGCAGCACAAACGTATTCGCTCGTGAAAATTCCATCTAACAGCATAAAAACATTAGCTCGTGGAAGCTACGTCTAACAGCTTAAACAAAATTCGCTCGTGAAAGTTCCATCCAACAGCGCAAAACATATTCGCTAGTGAAAATGGCGTAAACAGCGTAAACACATTCGCTCGTGAGAAAAATTCCATCTAACGGCGCAAATATATTCGCTTGTGAAAATTCCATAGACAGCGTAAACACATTCGCTCGTGAGAAAATTCCATATAACAGCGGAATCGCTAGAAAAATTCCATAGACAGCGTAAACACATTCGCTCGTGAGAAATTCCATCTAACAGCGGAAACATATTCGCTAGTGAAAAAATTCCATAGGCAGCGTAAACACATTCGCTCGTGAGAAAATTCCATATAACAGCGGAAACATATTCGCTAGAAAAATTCCATAGACAGCGTAAACACATTCGCTCGTGAGAAAATTCCATCTAACAGTGGAAACATATTTGCTAGTGAAAATTACATAGACAGCGTAAACACATTCGCTCGTGAGAAAATTCCATATAACAGCGGAAACATATTCGCTAGAAAAATTCCATAGACAGCGTAAACACATTCGCTCGTGGGAAATTCCATGTAACAGCAGAAACACATTCGCTAGTGAAAATTCCATAGACAGCGTAAACACATTCGCTCGTGGGAAATTCCATGTAACAGCAGAAACATATTCGCTAGTTAAAATTCCATAGACAGCGTAAACACATTCGCTCGTGAGAAAATTCCATATAAGAGCGGAAACATATTCGCTAAAAAAAATTCTATAGACAGCGTAAACACATTCGCTCGTGAGAAATTCCATCTAACAGCGGAAACATATTCGCTAGAGAAAAAATTCCATAGACAGCGTAAACACATTCGCTCGTGAGAAAATTCCATAGACAGCGTAAACACATTCGCTCGTGAGAAAATTCCATATAACAGCGGAGACATATTCGCTAGTGAAAATTCCATAGACAGCGTGAAACACATTCGCTCGTGAGAAAATTCCATATAATTATATAACAGCGGAAACATATTCGCTAGAAAAATTGCATAAACAGCGTTAACACATTCGCTCGTGAGAAATTCCATCTAACGGTGGAAACATATTCGCTAGTGAAAATTCCATAGACAACGTAAACACATTCGCTCGTGAGAAAATTCCATACAACAGCGGAAACATATTCGCTCGAAAAATTCCATAAACAGCGTTAACACATTAGCTCGTGAGAAATTTCCATCTAACAGTGGAAACATATTCGCTAGAAAAATTCCATAAACAACGTAAACATATTCGCTCCTGAGAAAATTCCCTCCAACAGCGCGAACACATTCGCTCGAGAGAAATTACATCTAACAGCGCAAACAATATTCGCTAGTGAAAAATTTTATATACAGCGCAAACACATTCGCTCGAGAGAAAATTCCATCTAACACCGCAAAGATATTAGCTAGTGAAAAAATTCCATAACACAGCGAAAACGCATTGGCTAATGCAAAATATTGCATGAAACAAGGCCAAGGTAATAAGCTACAATAAAAGCGAGCGAAAACTCTCAGCTAGTAACAAACTTAAAGGCTTGCGGGCAAAAAGGGAAAGTACTATCCCTGACATAACACATAGAGAGAAGCGAATGGCACACTTACCGAGGATGACTAGGACGCGTACCAAGGTGAAAAATAAAACAAAAAAAACTACGGCGCAGCGATGATACGGGACTGAGGGCTAGTACGTACTTGGCTAATCCTGCCCAAGCGCAATGGAAAGGACTTTTGAGGTTATGAAGGACTGATGGCACCAGAATAAGATTATATAGTCAACAACGTGCCCGAGGTTGCGTAACCCATTCCCACGCTTCTATTCTTGGGGTTTAAAGTTACGTAATATGTTGAATTTCACCATTGTTTGAAGGAATCCCCGGTGAGAATAGTGGCATGATTATGATGGATCGAGTGCTCGGCGCGTTTTTCAAACTGTCTTGTGTTGTGTTTTTTTTTTGTGTTGCTATATAACAAATCACTTAATGACTGATCCCTCGGGAAACAAAATTCACTGTTTCCCTCAGGACCAGTCATTAAGTGTTTAATATGAAACCTTTCCTCGGGAGTACTTCTCCTAATTTTCTTTGCGGAACTATACTCAACCTTTTTTGTCAAAGTAATCACCAGGAAAAACTGGGGGAGGGAAGCTTATTTCTAATTTTTGTAGAGGGGGGTTATTCGAAGATTTACGGCATTTAAGTGATGCTTCACATAAGAACTATAGTAAACTTCATTGTTCTGCGGCATTGGCTCTTTCCCACATAGAATATCTTACGCCAATTATCTTAATATATTTTAAGAATAGAGGAGGGGCTGATGGTTCATAATTATATTTCATTATAAAAATACAGAAAATCCATTTGCATCAAATAGATTTTAGGAAATGTTCGTGCTTAACCAATCAGAATAGCAGAAGACAATAGCTACTTATTTTGCTTCTTGTGCGATTGGGTCTCAAAATACTTGAAACCTTAAAAAATTTAGACTTTATGCACCTTGAACCTTAACTTTTTAGCGGTTTTTGAGTCTAGGCCAATGAGATCACTAGTTGTAACAATGAAAATAGTTGACATTCCATCGTGCATTGCCGTTCAGCGCTATCCTTCTTATGCGGATCATTACTTAATATGATAGAAAAGTTTGTCATTGATTTGTCAATGTATGGAGACACTAGAATATCTGTTAAGATAATTGAGATATTTAAGATGTTCACCTTAAAAGCTGGACCAGTTTTTGGCTGCGCGCATCGCATGATAAAATTTCCCTTTTTAGCGTTGTACCAGCACAACACTGGAAGACGTCCCTGCAAGAGTAGAAATACTTACAGTACATAACCAGTACATTCATTATCAAAGGATAACAGAACACGGCAGTGACTTGTAGCTTGCTTGCACCTGTGGGGAACAGCAGTGGTGTAGTGGGAAGATAGCCTGTGAACAGGCTCTTTAGTGTTAATATAGGGTTAAAGAGTACCGGGGACGAAAGTGAGGGAGGGGGACGGGGGAAGGGGGCGTCACTCTCCCCTCCCCCGCCTCCCCAGTACGGACAAGGCTTGCATCGCTTGCTAATTTCTTTTAACCCTATACCCCCATTAAGGAGCCTGTCCACAGTATAGAGGTAAGACCGCTCGCCTCCCACCAATGTGTCCCGGGGTTTGATTCCCGGATACGGCGTCAGATATGAGTTGAGGTTGTCGTTGGTTCTAGCCCTGCTGCGAGAGGTTTTTCCCCGGCGGACTCCAACTTTTCGCTCTCTTCAAAAACCAACTCTTACAACTTCCAATTAAATCTGGCAAGCGATGTTTACCATGCGCTTCTTTTGGGTCCAGATAGTGTCTCAAATTAGCAATCACAGCACTTACAAACTTTATACTAACAACAAACATTCACATGTAAAACAGTCGTCTCCATCGTCTGATGAAGACCAGCAGAAAGCAGGCGATACTTCTCGACCAAATACACCCCTTTCATAATGGCGGCCGAGTTATTTATTCTTTTATATGTATGTTAATTAGCCTTTCTGACCTCGCTGTCGTGTGCAAAATTCAAAAGAATTTTTACTCTAAACCGAGGCCAGTGAGGCTAATTAACATACATATAAAAGAATAAATAAATCGGCCGCCATTATGAAAGTGGTGTGTTAACCATATCGTGAGGCAAATAATTAATATACACTTATAAATTATTCTATCAAACCCGACACAATGACCAAAAAGCACATTTTCATGACATAAGTTATTTCAAGAGAAAATAAGGGGGACCCCTTATTTTCTCTTGGTTATTTCAGTATAGATTCACAATAAGCAGATTTACCTTGCTTCTAAATGCAGCGCATTCTTTTAAAGTGGAGTCCTGTTGATACACATCATATGTCAGTTAACAACATGATCAATTCACTGGCACCTCAAAGGAGCAGTGACACGGGAACTTGGTTTCATTTCAAAAACAAAAAAACTGTCTTCGTATTAACAGCAACCGAAAAATAGTGTATTCACTATATAGCTAGTTCTGTAAACATTGTATAATGCTCAAAAAACGGCTCAAAACTTCTAAGTTGCGTTTTCCAACATTGTTTAAAAATTCAAACTCCTTCCACATGCAAGGTACTGTAATACTTTTGCATCAATTTTTGCTGCTTTGCTGGGTTCTGAATTGGAGAAATAGTTGTTGGGATTATAAGCCACTCCGCATCTGAGCTCAGGTGAAGCTGACGAGCAGTTTTGTTTATGAATACGAAATGAAACGCGTGGCAGGTACTCTAAGAGTTTGCAAGGGGGCACAAGTGATATCATTTTTGTTGAATTTTGATGTTGGTCAGTTTTTATTACCTGTATTTCTGCAGGCACATAAAACAGAGGAGGATACGAACTGCAAAGCAGGAATTCCTGGTTGATTACGCTCACACGCCAGGCATCAGATACCTATGAGATTGTATTAGAGCAGTTTTCAATTGAGTGTCGTAAAACCAAAACCAAAGTAATTACTCTGACCAATCACATCAGTCGTAAACAATCCAATGAACCAATCAGAGCCCGAAGCAATTACATGTCGGCGGCGCCAAGCGCGGGAAAACGATTGGTTTTGGTTTTACTTCTGATTGGTCGAGAAAGTGGCGCGAGATTTTTTAGCCAATCACAAAGCGTAGCAATGCAAAACCAAAGCAATTGTGTAATTACTTTCGACACTCAATTGAAAACTGCTCTATTAGGTGATCTGTAAGTATATAATTATACTTTGGTTCACAGTACAAACGATTTTCATTGCTTCAGGGCTTACCATTTGGAGGAAAAACGGTTAGGTTGATCGATCAAAAGTCAGTATACCACACTTATGTCCACAAATGCGGGCAAGTATTGTTTAACGAGTACTGCATATTTGACAGACTTGTTTTTTCGTTTTCATATTTGACAGACTTGCTGGTCGTTTTCATATCACTTCATATGTAACAGAATTTCGTGTGTTTTGGTGAACTTTTATAGGTGAGGACACTTTGTGATGCCAGTTTTGGAGTAGCGTGGCCCCCCTCTGGCTGCATTTCTGGACATAACTTGTATACCAACCGAAACAAATGTCCCTAGGGAGGGGAATCCCATCTACAAGCAACGGGACAGTCATCAGAAATTTTGAAAAAGGACCATAAAAGGAATCAGAATCTCCCGACATGGACGTTGCTCCAATTTGTTTTTTAGCCCTAGTAGGTACCAAAGTGTGCTGCAAGATTCTGAAAGAGTTATAGTATAGATCTTATCTTAATTACTCGAAAAGACAGCTGAAAAGACACATGTATTAAAGGTCCCAAAACGGCTTTTTACCCCCATGAGCAACCCACATTACCCGGATAAATGGGTCATAAAAACCGGAATGAAAGGACTACGAAAGTAGTCAACAGCTTCCCACCAAACAATTATAATTGTTTCATTTGCTTTCCAATCAAAATTATGGGAGTTTGGGTTAAATGGTAAGCACCCCAGGTTTTTCACAGATACTTTAAGTACTCTGAATGTCATGTTACGGACATTCAGACTTGTTAAATCTTATGTGTGCTTTGAGAAGTATTTAAGTAGTATCTCTAATGTAAAACATCGACAAGCTGTTACCCGATTGCGAATCTCGGCACATAGGTTGCCAGTTGAAACTGGGCGGTACAAAAAGATACCTTATGATTCTAGAATCTGTACTATTTGCAATGATAACAGGATTGGCGATGAGTTACATTACATAACTGAATGCAATAACCATGAATTTGTCAACTTGAGAAAGGACTTTCTTCAAAAGTTATATTGCGTCAATGATGTTTTTCGTGTATTTGATAAGGGGTCTTTATTCCTGTATTTGTTTTCGATGAAGGATGTTTCCGTTATTAATATATCTTCAAAATATTTTCATGATGTTTTGGAATTAGCAAAAGAATTAATAGATGTGTAATGGTTGTTGTAATGACATTGTATTTTGTATTTTACTTGTAATATCTAGTATTGTTTTACCAATGTATCTGTAGGGATATAAGGTGTAATAAAGTTGTTGTTGTTGTCTACCAACACCATAAATCGTAGGCTCTTTGCAGACAGTGACCAGAGTGTAAGAGATGTTACCTTTCACAATTTGCAAGTTTGCGCACACAAACATACCTGTTGTCTTGTGAACTCCTCATGAAAATCATACACACTCCAACCACTTAGTTCTGTGTCTTTTGGCAGAGCCCTGAGGAGAATCGCATGATCATAGCGACCTACATTATTTATTTAACTTCGGCTAACTAGAATACAAAACTTATATACATAAAATTATTAGGCCGGGAGACCAATACAGCCTAGTCAATTACAGTGGATCCCTTGTTAATAAAAATTAATAACTAAAACTACAACAACAACAACAAAAAGTCTTTATTTTCATAAAACAGTTACATTTTAGCTGCCCGCGTTTAGCAAAGGCTATTCTAGGCGGGCAGATTAAACAAAAGTACACGGAGAAAGTTATAACTTTTTACAATTAGAAAGTTTAGAATTCAGAGAAAATGAATAAAATAGTTAAATAAATAAAAATAATTGTTGTTGAATTTAACTAGAAATAATTTTTTTTATAAATTATCAAAGGCGTTTCAATATAGTCATTTTCGTTTTGTAAAATATTAAGTAGCAAATTATGTAGTGTTTTTAAAAAATTTTCCTAGGGAGATCTCTAATATAGTGAGGTATCTCATTCCAAAGTTTAACGCCAAATCGAGAGAGTGAACTTTTGAGTTTATCCATCCTGGAGCTTTTCACATAAAATTTACCAGAACTACTAATATATGAACAAGAAAATTCAAAAAGAAAAAACGGAAATACAAATTGCCAGCAGAAACAGCACGACGGCGGGCCTAGGAGAGTCCTCGCTATGTTGCACCTGGGACAGATTGTTCTTCAGCTTCTGATGTCGTCGACGTCATACAGATCTAGAGGCTTATTATAATATTGAAGTTGTGAACGTTTAAATGAGGCTAGAGAAATGTGACTTGTGCGTAACTCAGCGGGCAGAACATTCCATGTGCGGCACGCGCGTATAAAAAATGAGCGTTGATAAGTAACAGTTCTACTTCGCTTAGGAATATAAGTAATAGCATTGCTGCTCGATGACCTAGTAGATCTCGTTGATTGTCTTGTTACAGGAAGAGCTTCACAGTCTAAAAACTAGATTATTTACAGCTTTATAGAATAAGACTTTATCTAAAAATTCCTGCCAGTATGAGAAAGGTAACAGATTTGTTAATTGGAGGCGGGTCTTATAAGTTACATCGCAACGGAAGGGAAGCTTCAAAATTAGTTTTGTTGTACGGCGCTGCACATTTTCAACTCGCTTTAGTAATCCAATGGACTGTGGCGACCACACTTGGGTTGCGTAGCCGAGAAGACACCGGACGATAGAAAGATACAGTGTGCGACGCGTTAGGGTGCTTTGGATGTACCTAGAAGCTTGGTGCACAATGCCGAGGAGTTTGTTGGCTTTCGCACACTGTTCTATCACTTGTTTGTCCGAAGTAAGATTACTTGGCACCCACAAACCAAGATTCCAAAGGCGTGTCGTTGATAATATATGTGTGCTGTACAGGTGTTCTTTTGCGGGTGATGCGCTGGTATTTACGCTTGGACTGATCAAAAATAAGCCCAGATGATTCGGACCAACTGACAAGATCGTTAAGGTCAGATTGCAAGGCATTACAGTCAGTGATAGAATCGATGCTCATGAAAATCTTGGTATCATCGGTGTAACAGGCAACTCTCGATGTCTTAACAGTGTTTGGAAGATTTTCCACAAACAACAGAAACAATATTGGCCCTAGAAGGGACCCTTGTGGTACCCCGGATGTAACCGGCAGTTCTCGGGAACTTAGAGTAGCTCCGAGAACTGTAACCTGTTGCATGCGTCCCTGTAAGTATGAACGGAACAAGTCGTGAAGTTTGCCAGTAATGCCGTATTGGTGCAGCCTTCCAAGTAACTTAGCGTGATCCTTACTCATGTCGAGATATATAATGTCTATTTGTTTACCGGTGTTGAGTTGATCACCAATGTAATGGAAGACATTGGTGAGCTGGGTCACACAAGATCTACCGGCTAAAAAAGCCATGCTGTTCGCCACTGATGACGTGGGATATATGATCCCGTAGACTCGCCAGAACACAGCGCTCGAGAACTTTGGAGATGACGAGAAGAGAAATAGGGCGATAATTCTCAATGAAGTCTCCCTTTCCTTTCTTGAAGATGGGTACAATATTCACGAGTTTCCAGTCCCCCCGAAAAGTGCCGAGCCGCAAAGATTTGTTAAATAAAATGGTCAAGGACGGTGCTATCTGGTCAGCGGTTTCCTTCAGCAGGCGCACAGGAATTCCATCGGATCCAGTTGCTTTGTTTACATCAAGCTATTTAAGAGATGTCAAGAACATTTCCACCGGGATCTCCAGCTCATTTAATATAGGGTGTGAAAAGGTGCTGACAAAGTGCAGACCTCTGAGGGGGCAGTGAAGACCGACACAAAATAAGAGTTAGAGTTTTGACGATATTTTGAGATGCAAGATCCCAGAAAACGACATACGAGGAGCAACTACAATTTAATTTGATACTAATCACACTGTGATAATTCAAATTTGGCTAGCACTTATGGTGGGTTCCCAATATTGTCTGATGTCATCAGGCCTCTTATTCAGACAATATGTGTCACGAGGAGGTCCTCAATGGGTTTAACTGTTAAAGCCAGCAACACTCAAGGCGATTTTTTTATATGCTGATTGTGGCGATTGGCAAAAATCGCCAGGTGTGCCCGGTTACGGTGATTGGCATATAAAATTTGCCGTCATTCGCCTAGTGTGCCCGTTCCACCAGCGATTTTGTATGCTCGTCGCGGCGAATCGGCAAATGATTCAACCAATCAGATTGCGCGATTTTATATAAAACTCTCCCGCCAACGTAAGGACGGAAGCTGTTATTTTGAATACAGAGAAAGCCCTGGAGCGAGATTCAACAGATAAATCGCTAAATTCGCTTTATACGATTTTCACTGGCTTAACCGTCAGATGACTTGAATTTTAACCATCAACCGACAAATGAAGGGACTTTTTACTGTGAAGTGATATATATGAAATAAATCATATATGAACTGCGGAAATGAAATCAAATGAAGAATGATCCTCGCAGTTGTGAACGCAATTTAAGCAATTGCGAAAAGAAGCCTGAAACAAATTCAGGACTTCAACGGGGTTCGAACCCGTGACCTCGCGATACCGGTGCGATGCTCTACCAACTGAGCTATGAAGCCACTGACGTTGGCCGATGGGAGCAGGTCAATTGTAGACTTTGACTTTTACTGTTACCCATTAACGGGGGGCATACAGTAGTGTTTTCGTGTCAAATAGATGAAAATTTAATTGTCAACTGACAAATGAGGTACCTGGATGGACCTCAAGGTCAAAATGTTTCCACGTAACAAAAGTTAATTTTGACATTCCTGAAAGAAAACCTTGAGTTTTTCACCAAAAACAAACTGATTATCTGACCAGGCAATTTAAGCCTTCCAAACAGATATATTTCATTGAAACAAATGGGAATCTTTGATAATTCATGGACTTTTTTACTCACTTCACAAAATGCACTGATGGAGGATTGTCCACAGCATTCAATGCCAGGTATTCCAATCTCTGATAAAATACATTGATGTAAAAGTTCAAGAACCTGAAATGAAGGTATACAAAACAAACAGTGATTATTTAATGCACTTACTGGCAAAAGATGATAACGAAATGATTTGAGTCCCACGACAGTGAATACCAACAAAAGTTAAGTAAGTTACCATTAAATCCCTTGAATATAGAGTACTAAAGTAATGACGTCACAGAAACTAAATCTGTGAAATTATGGGATTTGATTGGCACCGTTATGCTCTGATGACTCCATACAAACCCTTCTAATTTTGGCCTTGGTTCGATCATTATTGCAATGAGATGCTGATTTTTGGCAAGCGGGCATTTTTCGTCATGACCTTTCCGAATATCTAATCAAATCCCATAATTTCACAAATTTAAGTTTTTGTGACATCGCACTTTAGTACTCTACTGCCGAAAAATAAGCCCTTCCAAATATAAAACCCACCCCAAAAGGTCTCTAGCATAAAAAAATGGTCGTGACTGGAATGGATACTCCAAAATCAGGTTTGATCACCTCGGACACCTTATTGAGAATTATATAACGTAATGTCGACACTTACAATTTATTTTCAATAATTTTTTTAAGTGTAAAAAAGAAAATCTAAAATCCCCACTCAGGATTGAACCTGTGACCTCAGCTAGGCTTAGGCTTACATAGCCTACCATACCACTGTACCACCTAGCTTCTCGGGTTGCTTAGTCCTAAATTTAACTATATAAACTGCTGCCCCAAACCTCAACTGAAAGCTTACCAGTTACTCCGTTATATAAGTCTCAATAAGGTGTCCAACCTGATTTTGGAGTATCCATTCTAGTCACCACCATAAAAAAATATCCTTCTGAAATATAAGACACTCCCGAATAAAATTTAATATATGTCTTTTTTTGTGAGCTGGTTAGTTAGTTTAACTTTGTAAGCTAGCTACTGTACTTTGATAATCTGTACTGCTTTTCATTTCACTGCTAAGCTAGGACTAGGACTGAATTTTGTGGGAATGTTGACTTTTGGGCTTGTAATGAAGATTTCAATAAAAAAACTGAAGGGAAAAAATGTGATTTTTTGTTGTTTTTCTGTGACGTTGAAAACGGTCATTTTTATTGTTGTCGAAATTCAAACGCTAATATTTTGAACAAATCGCTGACTTTTTTGTGTTTATTGGGTATCTCAATTGGAAGAACTTTCTAGTCAATGCTCACAACTGATAGATAAGGCAATGTTCGCGCAATTGAGAAAGTTGCAATTTTTTTAAAAGCAGTGGGTCTTGTAGTGCCGTTTGGCACTCTTGGGGCTTAAAGGGTTCACTTATGTCCAGAAATGCACGTAACTCGAACCTTGGGCACTTCATATTACACACAATTATTTGTAATTTCCATATGACTTCATGTTTGACTGAATTGCTTGTGTTTAGGTGAGAATTAGGTCTAGGGGACACTTCATGATGTCTATCATAAAGAGCATGAATCTCATTAGCGTGCATTTCTGGACATACCTCAAAGGGTTAACACAAGGAGAGATATTATTGAAACCTCTCACTGGAGGAGCACGCACTGCGAGTACATTGTTCTGAGAGCGCGCAAACGACTGTACACACTGCGTTGTTTGAAGAAGTCAGGTGTGATGGAAAGGGATTTAGTTCTGGTGTACTCCAGCCTGATCCGTTCAGTGTTGGAGTATGCCTCCCCAGTTTGGGCAAATTTACCGGAATATCTTAGCCTCCTAATTGAGGGTGTGCAGAAAAAAGCCTTAGAGATAATCTTTCCTGGGCTTCATTACAAGGACGCACTTATGCACTGTGGTCTTCGTACTCTCTCGGATCGGTGCGCTTCAGCATGCACTAAGTTTATCCAGAGAGTTAGGGACACGGGTGTCCTTGCTAACCTGCTACCACAGCGCACAACTGTGCCCCATGGATATAATCTACGTTCAGGCACCATCAGAGAGGACCCCGCCATGGCCTCTACTAACCGTCTTGACAAATTTATTACATATAGATATTCCTAGTAAAAGTTTCATGTTAATGTATGTATATGATTAGTACTTTGACCACTCTTGTAATTTAGCTGAGAAGCTACGAAAAGAGTAATTAAACTGATTGGAAAATGTGATAAACATTAACCACTCCACTACAGTACTAATAAAACATAATGCCAATCAAAACTTACGTTGATGCTGGTATTATCTCAGTCTTCAGTCTGTCAAGAGCATTACTTACTGACCCCACTGCACTACTGAATGCTGCTGCCAGTATTCCTGCACCCAGCACCCCTGACGTCCCAGAAGGAACAAGGAGGGGGCCATCTGACTCATGTGAGCTTACACCTGCAACACTGCTACTGCTGCTACTGCTGCGAGACAGAATCTGGAAACTGCTGCAGCTGCTAATACGGGTGATGTTTTCTGTGGAGTTGTCTGCAGGGGGGCCATCCATCGGCTGTAACTGGCTTGGTGGCTGTTTACCTGCTAAGTATTAATATCTTTATGAATGTTGTGATGTTAACCCTCGCAGTCTTCATTCCTCTTCTCAGAGTAGCATTAAACCTCTTGCTAACCTCACCCTTCCCTCTTAGAGCAGACAACCTCCAATTATCTCTTTTTAAACCCCTCCTCACAGTAGTAAATAAATACTAGAGCTTATTTCACCCCTACCCCATGATCTTTTGAATAAACAAACTGACACTTTTCTCTTCACCCCTCATGCCTGCAATCCCCTCCCCTTAGAGTACACAAACGTATCTCTTTTCACCCCTCTTTAGACAGTAGTAACACTGCTGCTAATGTCACCTTTGCCCCTTCTTACAGTAGACAGACTGCCACTTATATTCTTCCTCCTCTCAGAGTATATAAACTGTTGCTAATCTCACCTAACTTCTCTCCTCCATAGAGTAGACAAACAGCCACTAATCTCGATTGCATTGACAGTTCCAGAAAATATCTAACACCCTCCCCAAAACCCAAGGAAAGTTTTTTTGGTTTAACTTCTCCCCCCTCCCCCACCCCTCCCCCACTCCTCATACCCAACTTCTGGAAATTACAATTTAAATAAATTATGTAGCTTTATACATTCCTTTAAAAACTTTGAGGCCCCCTCCTCTTCAGACTTTCCAATGACCTTTAATGGGACAGCACATTTCATCTCACCTTAATCCCCTTCCACCTCATAATGAAATGCATCTAAACTCAACTTCACCCCTCCCCCTTGAAGTAAATGAACTGCTGCTAGTCTCACCTTCACCCCCCTCAGCCTCAGAACCTACAGATTGTAGACTTGCTTGCTTCAGATACTCCTGACTGTTAGGTTGTAAAGAGGCAAGGAGGGAATCTGGACTGGACTGCATACTACTGGGATCAGGTGGCATATAAAAAGTGCTTAAATACTGGGGCTTGTTCATGAAGATCAAGCGGATTGTTCGGAAGTCCCAGCATCGTACAGTTAAGGTCTTTACATCAGAGAAACCAGCATTGCCAGACAAAGTCCTAGAAACAACCTTTAAAAGATAAAGGGAAGGAAAGAAAGTTCAAGAATACTGTTAATATCAAGAACAATATATAACAACTTACAATAACAGTTAACATCAATTCATTAAAAAAATGCACTGTTATAGATTAACTGATGAAATGTGTTTGAAGACTGGCAGTTTTAATAACTGAAATTATATGTCAATAGAAACATACTTTCTCATCTTCTCCTCTGTCGACTGATTGAATATTGTTTAGGGCTACTGACATAGACATGTCCTGCAAGAAAAAAACAACCATGGTTACAGCTGTAATGTTTGTAATATTTGAATTTTAGTCTTAATTGCATTTGCGCAATCCTCATCTTGTGTTGGGTGTCCTGTGAAGTAGCTGGATTGAATTCAGCTTTACTCTGTTTCCTGTTTCTCTGTTTCAACACCACTTTAGCCCCCACCCCCCCCCCCCCTCCCCCCCCCACTGACCCCCTACCACTAAGATTCTTTAAATTTGTTCTTTGTAGGGGCAAACCGGTACTTTGGAATCTCCCCAAATGTTTTCACATACTACTAGTCTTATAGTACTGGTAGCATTAAACATAATAACGGCATACTGTGTTTTATTTAAAGCTAAAGGTAAAAGAAGATTCCTTAACAATGGCAATTTGTGGAAGTTCTAATTTGAGCAATCAAAATGTTTATTATTTTCAATAAAAGATATTGATAATTTAGTACTCACATAGGTATAACCAGCTGCAGTGAGACCAGATAAGTGACAGAGAATGACAAGCCTACAGACAAACAAACAACACAAACTTGCTATTAATCCTGGGCTGCATTGTATCAATTTCAGAATCAAATCTGTTTTTTAATAACATCATACATAAAAGTATGCTGTGTTCACCTAAAATTTGTGAGGTACATTCTCCCAATACCTCGGTGCTTACTGACTTCAACAACAACATCATCAATCACCATCTCTACTCTTTCTGCCTCACCTGTAAAAGAAAACAAAAGCTTAGAAAATGGAAGAATCTGTTAATATCTTCAAAAAGATGAATAAAATAACATCAGTTTAAAAATTAAGGTTATTTTCACTTTTGTAAAGAAAACCAACATACTGTACAATACAATATTTACAATTAATTAATTATCCATAAAACACCTAGAAGCAATAAATGGACACTGCACTGTGGACAGGGGTGAGGGATGGGGGATGGGGGGAGGAAGGGACAGGGAGGAGGCCAGTTGTGAGAACTTCTCACTTTCACTCTTCTTCGTGCCCCTTCCTTGGCATGTACTGTGTCTTTTTGTATCATTATTTAATAGCAGTTTTCAATTGAGTGACAAAAGAAATTCCATAATGGCTTTTGGTTTTGCATTGCCACGTGTTGCGATTGGCTAAAAAATCTTGTGCCACTTAATTAACCAAAACGAAAACAAACCACGACTTATTCACTCATGTTTTCCCACACTTGCAGCAGTGACATTTATTTGCTTTAAGTTTTGATTGGTCCAGTGGATAGTCTCTGTTTTGAATGGCCAGAGTAATAGCGGAGCTCTTGTGGGCCTTTGGCCCACTCACGGAGCTCCATACTGAGAGAACCATGCCTGTCAAATTTCATGGTCATGGCTAGTGGAATGTTTCGCGGGCATGTACAATGTAGTGCAGGGTGAGCTCGCAGGTGCGTACCACATCGCGCTGGGTTAGCTCGCAGGCACGTATAACATCGTCCAACATGCACATACGACGTAGTACATTTTTGGCATCCATTTAAAATGGTTTAAATTGTGAATAATTGCATAAGTTAAATGTTGGTTGGAAGAATTCAGAGAGCTCTGTTGTTAGGCTAAGCCTATCTATATTTATTATTGCTTTGCTTTGATTTGGTTTTACAACACTCTAGTGAAAACTGCTCTACAAAGTACATTGTGTATGCAATAATTCAAATTTGGTCCCATTTCCCACCTCCCTTTTGCCAGGGTTCTGAGCTCCTTTCCACCCTGCTGCTTTACCTGGGAAATCCACCACAGCATCTCCAAATGCAACAGACATCTCAAATCCTGGTTTCTTCTTACAAATAGAATGAAGCTCATAATCAACACACCACCTTGGTACAGGCTAACAATTTAATGAAAAACAAATAATTGCAATGAGAATGAGTGACGCATACTGTACACGGTGCAGGGACGGATCCAGGATTTTGAAATGGAGGGTGAAATTTTAAATGCAATAGAACCAAAATATTATTTATTTGA
The DNA here is from genome assembly GCA_022457155.1 of Cladopsammia gracilis. Lineage (NCBI taxonomy): Eukaryota > Metazoa > Cnidaria > Anthozoa > Scleractinia > Dendrophylliidae > Cladopsammia > Cladopsammia gracilis. The sequence goes on along the minus strand of JAJGOT010000026.1, from coordinate 1,120,667 downwards.
GAAATACTTTAGAAAAAAGAAAGAAAGGGTCTCAGAAAAGGGGGGTGAAAATTCACCCATTTCACCCCACCCCACCTAGATCCGCCCCTGGGTGAACTACACAACTGCAATGGCTTAAGCTTAAGGCCTTAAAAAGTTGGACTTGAATGGTATGCACTTATGGTGGATCAAGAATCTTCTGATATTTTGCCATTTCTAAAAATAGATTTAATGTCATCTTTGTACCCATTTGCAGCTATATCAGTTTACTTCCTTGCAATCTGGAACTACTGTTCAAGTGGAACAAAGACAACATTTCTTCATTTTCCCTATCAAATGATAAAATACACTGTACTCCAAGATTCTAGTAGTAATTTGCAGCATTGTCCAGGGATGAGATTGTAAATAATGTTTGTACCTGAGAAGCTTTCAGAGTCAATTCCAAAAAAATTTCACCACAGACATTGTCTTTGGCTGAGCCTCGCCCAAGCGGGTACCAAAAGGCTGTTGTGTCTTCTGATAACAAAGAAAGTGGGATTTGAACTCGCCCCATGAAGTCATCACGGTTGAGAGTATCATAGTCCCACACATCGATCTGTATGTAGTGTTGAAGGCAGCAAAAGATTGCATTCTCAACTAAAAATAAACAAAAATATAAGATAGTAACATTATTTATAACATAGGGATCAACAGACTACAGCTGTACCATACACTTTTGTACATGACACTGTATAAAGGTGTGTTAAATTCCCCACAACTTAGAAATTCTTCATGAAGGCATCTACTGCACATACATTTGTTAGTTTTAGTGGGAGCTAGAAAGAAGAAAGAAGCAAATTGTCGACTGGACAAGATCAGATTTCAAACAAATACTTTTGAACAATCTGCAAAGAAATACCTGTACTGTGATACATTGTACACTGTACATTGTAGGTCAGATGAAGTCATTTTACTGTCATTATTAATGCCATATATTATAGTTTTTATAGTCAAGAGAAATAGCTGAGTTATTTAAGTGTGTGCTTAAGAACATCAAAAAAGTTAAAAAAAAATAATTATATACTTAGTGATCATGAATGACGTTAATTTAACCATTTTAAAAACAAACCTTAAAGTGCCACTATGATCAAAAATATACATTTTCTGTTCTCTTCATATTTTGAAAAGATAAGTACTGTACTCGTTACTTACCTTGCGAAGTTTCAAGTCGAAATTCGTATGGAAGTGCCATTATTTCAACTTTACAATTCAAATTCAGCTTGCCGCCATTACTCTTGTGATGTCAATGACTCAACACGTGCCTTTTGGCTTTGTTGTCTGTGACCCAGAGGGACGGCGTTGAGTCATAGACGTCACAAATCAAGTCACATGTACCAGATCGCAAACCAGTAGAACATGGGCTCGGATTTATTAACGGAGTAACGGCGGACGGATTTTACGTGATTTTCGTGGGTTTCGGCCAGCTTTTCCTGGGCTGTGTAAGAATATTTCGATCTAATTTATAGCAACAGGCCATTTTCGAGTTGCCTTTAGCCTCTCTATCAAAGCGAGGCTAGGTGTGAAACCTTTCATATGAAAATGAGTTTTCATTTGCATGTGAATGAAAACTCATTTTCATGTGAAAGGTTGTGCACCAAGCCTCGCTTTGACCACGAGGAGTAATGTAACTCGGAAATGGCCTATTCGCATTTGTCTAAACCTATTACTAGACACATTAGCATTAAAAAAAGCAGAAAAGAAATACAAAAATTTTCGTCATAGTGGCACTTTAAAGGTTAAGTCCAACAGTGGTTAAGTGAGTTTGTGGATGAAATATTATCCTATAAGCATGACTATTCATATTAAAACTACCAAAGCAGCACTACCCTGGGATACTGTTTCAGTGTTCTTACCAGACCACAGCATTGCGGCATTGCGCACTTTTTCAGGGGAATGCCGAACTATTATAAGCCCAAGGGGTCCCAAAGGCGCAAAGAAGCAAAAAAAAAAAAAAAAGAAAGAAAGAAAGAAAGAAAGAAAGGAAGGAAGGAAGGAAGGAAGGAAGGAAGAAAGAAAGAAAGAAAAAAAAGGAGGGAAGAAAACATATTACGAACATACATTTCTCCATAATATACGCCAAAATTTCACTGGTTATGGCCTCTTTAGAAAGCACCCAGAACATTTATTATCTAAGTTTGTTTGGGGTATTTGCTGGAATAAAATGTTGAGTTAATTGTATCTATAAATTGTGACCCGCTTTTCTCTCTCATGACCCCCTTTTGGCTTCTCTATGGGTCCTGTGGACCCCAGTGCAGAAAATCCTGGTAAAAACACTGCTGTTTTCTTTTCTTTTTGTCCTGTATAAGGTGGTGCTAACTCCTGAGTCTATAGATGAAATCCAAAGTGAGACAATTTACATGAAAGCTACCGAGCAGTACTTTTCTCTTGCATTACTTAAGCAGCACTATAAATTTTAGGAAATTTGACACATCCAATGCTTCTTTGAAACTCTTGGCAGGTAAGGGGTAAACAAAAACATCCTGTCACCTGGTTCAATCTGCATCAGCTGTGGCACACCACTGATATCAAACTGTAAAGTCTCATGCCAAGTTGGAGAAACTGTACTGTACTGTACAGCTGTGCGCTGCTCTTGATTGCCGATACTCAAAACACAGTAAGGATCTGACTTGCCTGTGGGGTCCATAACAGGAAGATTCCGCCCCTCAACAACTGTAGTAAAGAGAACATTTAAAATGCTTTGGCTTTCGTTACTTGTAGGGGTTCTGTGCTGTATCAGAAAAACAGCTAGCTGTCAAAATGTGAGCAAAATGAAAACAAGTAATCTGCAGGTTCAAAAATGAGCCTTTGCTTAAAATCATAAGGAGATCTATAAAATGCTGAAAATGAAGGTGACACATTTGCAGGTTCAAACAGAAATCAAGCACACATTAAAAAAGTTGTTTTTTTTATATAGCATGGCACCCGTAAAGGCCTGTTTACACAGACTACACTGTATCACAGTCAAATCCCCAAAAATCATTCCCCATACTTACTGCAAACTTGACCACTTTTAAGCAGTCACCTCTATATTTAAGTGAACACAGTCACCATTTAGATTTCCCAATTGGCAAATTTTATTGTATTTCACCTATGTGAAATGGTCACCCAGTTTAATAGTTAGGAAGAACTCTTATTGGCACAAAACAAAGTGAGTGACTTGCTTCATGAGATCAATTTACGCAGCCCTAAATGACAGACAACCATAACCATTTTTCATTTCATGATGAATGTGTTGTGTTGATGTGGTTTACAACAAAGACTTGCCTTACAAATGACATGTTATGCATGAACTGACCTTTGAACATACAATACAGTATCTTTATTACTTAATATTTTCTATTAAAAATTTATTTTGTGTTACTGTTGCTGTTAACAATAAAATATACATCATGCGATCAATTTCACATTCTATTTCAATTTTTCGGCCATACTACATGTACAATTTAAGGGCACCTCTATTAAGTAGACAGTTGGCTTTAATTCCCTGGGGGTTACCGCTTAATAGAGGTTTGACTGTATTTGTGAAATTTTTGCCACAGTTTTCAATGCAATTTTGTTGCATGCAAGTTGCATCTTCAAATCATGTGTGTATTAAAGCTAGTGGCAATTTCAGTGCCATTTGTTGTGCGATGTTGCTGAGGTTTCCAACTGATGCAATTGGAGGCAAAATCACTGCTGGTTTACACTTGCAACAAGAGTTGCATTGGAGAGTGCGACAAAAATTGCATGCGTAAACAGGCCTTAAAAGTTACGAAAGGCAAATCTTCAACATGCATACAGAAGCTATAATGGTCATTGAGTATAATTAAATTACTCTGCTTTGCACTTTGAGTCAACCTGTGGTTCAAGATCTTACCATGCATGTGATCGGTCAAATGAAGCAGTTTTCTTGAGGAACATATCCTAAATTGTGACCATTCAAATGAAAGCTACTGAGCAGTACTTTCCAGTGGTACTGTTTATTATGCTATACTAAGTAGTTCTAACTTTTGATGCTACATTTGCATGAGCTTTAAAACTCAAACCTTGATTCTGTAAATTTAGATTTCATAACATTTTGGAGATTGAAGATCCAGTATAAGTCAAAACTGCCAACTTCCAGTACAGTATGATGCTGTTTATTTTGCTGTAAAAATACCAAAGCTTGTGACTGTTCAAATCAGTTTTGAAGGAAATGAAAAGGTTGTAGCTTCTTTTAGGGATATATTTGTCTGGCGTCTGTTATGGGGAATGAAATAAATATTAAGTTGTACCTATTTAAAAGTCAAATGTATTGTTATCATGTCGGAAAGCTTATTGAGGTGTTACTAAAAAGACAAAAGCCATTTTGAAATAACAATTTACTACTTGTAACAAAAGGGAACCATTCTATTATTTTCAAAAGAAGAAACGTCAGTGAAAGACACAAAATGATAATTTCAGGATAACCACAAGAACTAATATTAGAACAACGGCTCTCAGCTGGAATTCGATATCTTACCGTAAGCTTCAGTTACAATGAAATTTCAATCAGGCCATACCAGGAGGAATTATAAACAAATTGCAAATTACATGGCTTGAGAACCGACAATAAAGTGACGAAATAATCTGTTTTTCTTCAGTCACTATAAGCTTAAATACCTGTGACGGTGAGTACGGCTGCGCCAATTCCTCTTTTTCGCTGCTCGTCCAACAAACTCGAAAGGTTTCTGGAAGCACTTGGAAGGCCATCTCCGCTATCACTGCTTCCCGCACTCGGGGTAGCACTTGGTATATGAAACATGGCTCCTCTTTCACAAAAGAACGACTGTAAGCAAAATTTTCAAGAGAAACAGGCGTTCTCTCTTTTTACGGCACATTTTTCTCGGAATTCTAATTTTAGAGTGTGTTTTTGTTCGTGACGTATTGCCGTGACTGAAATCACTTCGTGACCTCAATATTGGCCTCGTTCCTAGGTAGGCGTTACCTCGTTTACATGACTAGAGAGAACACTGGGTATGACATTGCAGCTTCTATTTTAGCCAGCGGTCACTTACCAAATCCTAGTTCCAGTCTTCTATTAGTGTTGCCCGAAAATAAACATGGCGGAAAGTAGGCGCGCAGAAACAAGTCCTCCTTTATTTCATTCTTTGGAAAAGATCTATGTGGGATCCACAGAAAAGGCATCGCCCAGGTAAGAGTTTTGAGCTTGCTTTTGTCCGTGCAGGGGTTTTCTTTGTCGCGTGGAACAAAAATGCAAAATTCCCGTCTACTTCCGGATGGCATCATGTCACCCGTATCAAGTCAGGTGACGGAAATATAATATCCATTGACTAAACTTACATTGATCTCATTTTAATAAGACAGTTGCAACGTATAAATTGATAAGGGGTTTCACTTTCAAATAAAATTTGGAATTATTTACATATAACCCGATATATTACTTATGCATTCCGTTCTTACATTAAAACTGAAACAACCGCTGAAACACTAGAACACCTAAAGGAAAATAATAGCGCTTAAATGGCTGTAGTAATGGCTCAGTGAATCCCAACCCTGAGCAATGAGCATTTGCAAAATGCTCAATTGCTCAATAAAAAGATTCTGCAAGATTTTCTGTGAGCATCCAGGGGGTGGTTTTTGGGGCGGGGGGGGGGGGGGGGGACAGGGGTGTGTCACTGGACAACCTATAAAGTCATCCACACCCATATCACGGCTGGCATCATAGCAGTTGATGTAATCCTTTGTTCTCTTAATTCTGGACTTGAAACTAGAATAAGCAAATCCCTTGGGATATCCACTCTATAATTAAATTAGGTAACCTATTGCTGGTAGAATATAGTATTTTTTGAGTCGAGAGAAAGGGGAAAGCGTTACTCTCACAAGGCAATTGGCATCCACAGATCCTATTCTTGACACCATGTTGAGTTGAGAGAACACACAGACACCAGGAATGAACATCAACAGAATACCTTGTTCACTCGGGAAGAAACACTTGAACAATACACCCAAAATTAGATAATTTACTGCAACATTCATATGAACTGCCGCTTGCTAAGATCATGCCACTTGTCATATGAACAGACATGATTCTGTTGGAAGTAATCATTACAATATTAATCAATTGGTTGGCTTAATCCCAATTTTGTAGATATCAAAAGATTAAAGAAACGTTTCAGCAAAAGTATGGCTGCCTCCCTGAATTCTATGCCCGAGCACCTGGGAGAGTCAATATCATTGGTAAGTGAAAATAACCTGCTGCAGACATATGCCCCATAAAAGCTACAATTCTAGACACATTTGTTGGGAGAGATCTGACCTTCTCTCCCATCTCAATGTTGGTTTTCAAAGGCATAGCATCCATATAAAAATTATGCACGTACAGTTGACATCTCAGAAAAAAAGAATTTAAAATTGCCTGAAAGCATTTTTCTCATTAAGTTGGCTGGCTGATAATTTAATATTTTTCGCATTAATACTGGCATCTTTATATTTGATTTTCCTTTATCCAAACATTAATCATTCAGTGCTGGCCAGTAATGGCAAGATGCATTTGAGTGGTAAGTAAAAATAGAAAAAAGGCATCTCATGTACCCCTCCCTCAGTGTCAGCCTCACCAGTGTCCCCAGGTATTCTTGAAGGAGAGGTTACCATACCATGCCATGCAGCTTCAGAACAACAAGTATTTGCCGTTAACGGAGATTAGGAATATATACAACTGAGGTCAAACAGTGAAGCCCTAGAGGTTTGATCATCCTAAGAAACTGTTAGATAATCAAATGACTATCTCTGTGAGTTGAGGAGCATGATTACTAGCTTGATGGTGTTACCGTGTGCCCATTGTTGTTTTTCCGTAACACTGTAGCTTACAGAAAACACTAGAGAAATAGGTAAAATAAACAACTTTCTACTGTACTGCATTTTACTTCTATTATTTATTGAAAATGTCCCGTGGAAAAAGCAAGACATGGCATTTCTAAGACCCTAAATTTCAAAACCCCCCTAGTAGTAAGCGCCTTCGGTGCTTAAAAATTGTCCCCTCATGCATACATCTTCAAAATCGCATGCTATGCCCCTGGTTTTCAAGAATAGATCACAGAATCACAAAATCATTTTAATGTTGAGAGGGGGAACAATGGACTGTAAATTGGAATATGAGTGTCGCATGTGGTGTCCCTACTTAATGTGTCTAGAATTATAGCTATAACCATTGTAAAAGATGTTGGGAAGTAAACAGTTTTTACATCTGCACTATTCTCCCTGGTCCTCTCATCCCAGTGTTGAGCTTCAGACATTTTCAATCACATTGGGTTGATCTTATAAATTAAAACCAATAAATTTACCCTTAAGATAATTTATTTCTTCCCATTTTTGCATCTATTTCACAGATTAAGTAAAACAACACTAATTCTTATAAACTGATGTTAATTTGCTAAATCACAATTTGCAGGAGAGCATATTGACTACTGTGGGTATGGTGTTCTACCCATGGCAGTGGAGCAGGATATTGTCATAGCAGTAGGAGAAAATAATAAGAAAATGCTCAATTTATCAAATACGTACAACAGTTTTCAGTAAGTCAGTTTCATTTACAGAGGGAGTACAATAAATTGAACCTTACATTAAGGATGCCTCTCTGTTACAGACCATTCCCTTGGTCCTCAAGATACCAAAATACACATCCCTGGTGAGAATCTTTGAAGGATCTTTAAGGATCCTTAAAGACCTGCATGAGGATCTGCAACGATCTTACTGAAGATCTTAATAAAGATCTTCAAGGATCTTTTAAATTCTTGCCAAGATCTTCAAGGATCCTTTAAATTCTTGGCAAAGATCTTCAAGGATCTTTAAAGGTCTTCAAAGATCTTGGCAAGATCTTGGCAAGATCCTTCAAAGGATCTTATTAAGATCCTTATAAATTCTTGAGGATCTTAAAGGATCCTTGCAAAGATCCTTACAAGGATAGTTTGCTAGGATCCTTGTAAGATCCTTTCAAGATCTTCATCAATTCCTTGAGGATTTTTGTAAAAAATTCTACAAGAAATTGCAGATGAAGAATCTTTGAGGATCTTTCAAAGATCCTGTGAGGATCCTTTAAAGATCTTTATCTTTAAGGATCTTTGACAGGTCTTTGAAGATCTTCAAAGATCCCTGAAGATCCTGTGAGGATTTTCACCAGGGATAATCCCAACTTCTATAATGCAGACACCTCTATAATACGGACACTCTACTTAATTAATTGGGACTGACCATTCAGTGACTGTATTGAGGAGGTTTGACTGTATGTTGCACGCTCTTTGCTTTTGGACAGGACAGGGTCTAGAGTTTTATACCACTAATGAATTTGTACTATGAATTTGTACATGTACAGGACTCAAAATAATTTCCGGACAGTGGCCGGTCATGTTGACCGGACAAAGAAGTTTTAGCTCGGTCACACCTCGTTTCTGACCAGTCAAAATATTGAAAAAATGTTTCTATATAGTTTCTTATATCTTTTACAATCATAGCTTAACCGCCCCCCTCAAGTCGAAGAGCATTTAAAAAGTGTTTTTTTATCAACAAAACTTGTTAGTAACAATTTTATACTATCGCCTCTGATCTCCATTTCGACATCAAACTCAACATGCAGGGCAGGCAACTTATTAGAACAACAATCGAAACCCGACCCAGTAGATTTAAAATTAGGTTGTAATGTAAGAAAACTTATGGCAATGCTCAAACTGACAGTCTTTCTAAATCACGTAAGCTTGTACCAAACACAGTTACAGGGCTGCAAGTCAGGAAACTTTGCCTGTGCTTAATTTTCAGCTTTGCATGTAGAAAAAAAGGAAGAACTTAACTGCTTTATGTCTAGCGATTATGTGATTGTTCATCAAAAGTTCTGGATCTGTTTGTCATTGTATCGTGATGTGATATGTTCTGATGATATTAATCATCAGAACATCTGTATTCTAGTAACCTGTGGCCACAAGCTACTTGCATAATTTTCTATTTGTGAATGTCTTATTAAAAAGTGACAAAATTCTTATTCTTTTGGAACATGACTGAGATATTCAGTTGATGATTTGACTGTTTATTCAAGACAGTATAAGAATGTATGTGACTGGCAAAAGAAAGTTTTGTCCGGTCAAGTTAATATTCTGACCGGACATTGTCCATTGACCGGTTGTTATTTTGAGCCCTGATGTACTTGCAGAACATGTCTGTTCTATACCCACATGATATTCAATGGCTTGAACCATACTCGTCTGGTTATTTCTTCAGTGTTCCTTTTGAACTCATAAATACGCGAAGCGTTGAAAGAGTCATAGTAATGGCACAAAATTTCACTCAATGGCGCAATTGGCTGTTAACATTCAACCCATGATATGTAAATATAGTCACCTGCCTCAACCATGGGGACATGTGTTGGAGGGAGGGGAGGGTGGGAAGTTGGACACGGGGTGGTGGTTGGTAAAGCAAAACATCTAGGAGAGGGGAGGGTCTGAACATTACTTATATTCATGAGTTGGCTCATGGGGGTGGGAGGGTGGGAAGCCTTTGATTTATTACTTGATGGACATTTGACCTCATACCATGAGATAGTCTTATCAGCAAACATCATTGGCCATGCACACAGTACTGGTGATCATGGCCGCAAATTTGGCTAAAAAGGTAAAACTATTCCAAATCAAATGGTGTTAAGATTTGGCCACAAATTTAAGTTGTTGAAGATATTTCTTGTGAAGTACGTGTCTTTTGTCTACATTTGTATTAACAGTGTAAGTTGCAAGGAAAATAGTTGATTTAATACTCCTAAAATGGACTCTTTTGAAACACTGCCCATAACATTAGTCTAACCATGCATTTAGTTTTTTTCAACTGTAGTAAATACTACAGCAATAAAACTTCCCAGTAAGAAGTAAAAACTAATTATGAACAATCAAAACCTTGACTAAGGTTACACCTAATGGAAAATAATAAAAATATTCTTCTTAACTGGTGAGCTACTGCTGAAGCAACGTCCTACTAGCCGTCATGACTATAAGTCTTTAATTTCCACTTCATTTCCAGCAGAAATATAGCTTAAAAAGTATACATTTTAAATGTTCATAAAATCAACTTTTTGATTTTCTTTGTTATACAGAAATAACATAGCATGTTTGAAAATTGCATGAAATTTACGAAGTTTGACTGCCATTTTTAAACCACATAAATGCTTTTTATTGACATGAATTACAGCATGGCATGAACAGTTGTGCATCAATCATGCGTAAATTGTGCCTAAATATCATGCATAAATTGTGCGCAAATTGTGCCTTAACTGTGCCTTGAGCGTGCCTACACTGTGCTTTCAAATATTTTTTTCCTTTTTCTTTTAGTATTTTAAGTATGTTGTGCCATAATCATGCTGAAATTGTGCCTAAAACATGCCTTAAGTTTGTGATTTCCATGCATGCTTATGTACGAATATTGAGCATGAATTGAAACAATGATTTTGTGCGTATGCACGGTGTTACGGCCGTGAGCACCAGTACCGTGCGCCAGGCCCATTGCATAATGATTTTAGTCTTTCTGCAGAGCACTGCTCAGTATCTGGTGCTTTGTCTGCTGGGGAATCCCAATTATGTATTAATCATCTTGACTTTAAAGTAATTTAGAAAAAAAACTGTTTTGTTTCCCTTTGTATTTACTGACCCTTAATCTTCTCAACAGTGATTTCAGTGTAAGCTGTGAAGATTACAAGATTGATGGAAAAGAGTGGTACCATTATTTTCTCTGTGGATACAAGGTATAACACCCTAGGGGGATTCCCAGGGGGATTCCCAGGCAGACTCCCAGGGTATTCCTTAAAAAAAAAAAATGACAGGAACTGGTTGTCAGAAAGGATTCATTTTGTACCTGTTAGTATAGGGTTGAAAATAGAATCAAACAACACCCGGAAAATGCAATTTTAGGGCATTCCAAGGGTTGCCACTAATATATGGGACCCGCTTCCCCAAGACAATGATGTTGGTAATTTGTCAGAGTTTTTTTACCCAGGGCATTGGCTTACATCCCAAAATAGGTTATCTTCCCATTCTGATGGACCCACATTTTGTCATATGATAATATGTTTTATTATTGATAGTAATATTATTAATAATGCTATAAATATATAACAAATTGCTGAAGTTTAATGTTCCACAAATTTAGAGACTGATCAGGAGAAATGAAAAGTTTCTTGTCAATAGAATGTAAGATTGTATGTGTAACTAAAACAAGGTTTGATGAGATCAGGGAAGAGGTGGACAGTATCATTGTCATTTCTTTAATAATCCCTTTAATCATGAAATGTGATTAATCCTTTCAGGGTTTAGTTGACCATATGAAGATTGCATCTCCTGTTGGCTTGAATCTCTTAGTGGATGGAACTGTGCCAAAGGTTTGTACCAGTAATCTGGTTTGTGATCTGGGGTGCTTACCATTTGTAGGAAAAAACCGGTTGGGATGACCGTTACATAATGGTAAGCGATTTTCCAAATTTACTGACCAACCGACGAGATTGCACTTACCATTAAAATTTTCCATTTCTCCGTCCTGGTACCCAGACCGTTAACTCGATTTAGTGTTTTGATTTTTTTCTAAATTCAAATGGTAAGGAAGATTCCAGTCGAATCGTCCCAACCGGAATCGCAGGACAACCTCTGAAGGTTGTCCACTTGTTCCAACCGGAATTCTCGGAAAATCAACCGTACCATTTGCTTTCCAACCGAAAATACCGGTTTTCTTGGCTTAATGGTAAGCACCCCTGTTCAAAGCTGCCTCTGCCATAGGGCATATGAACTATGGTGCAGGAATCTGGAGGTTTCTAACAAGAATTGACAAATTTTCCTTCCGTTGTGCAGTGAATGAATGAATGAACGAATGAATGAAATGAATGAACGAACGAACGAACGAACGAACGAATGAATGAATGAATGAACACCTTGTTTTGCAACTGATAGAGAAAGAGAAAGACAATGTGGAGGAAAGTTTCTTGTTAAAGGAGACAACACAACATCAGAAAGCTTGCACAAACAACCAACCTTCAGAATGAAAACTGGAATAAATAACTGTTAGACAGCCCTGTCTCTACCAACAAACTAATATTTTCTGTTAATTGTTTTTTTCTTGAAGAGTGCAGGTTTGTCCAGCTCATCAGCATTGGTTTGCTGTTCAGGATTGGCAACATTGCATGGTAATGGACTGGAACTGAGTAAGGTGCATAAATATCTTTATCTTCTATAGACAAGATTACGTTATCAGTAATGGAGACATGAAGTTTAGATGTAACTTCTGAGTCTGTCAACAAAATCCAATGGTGTGACAATTAAAATGAAACCTCTTCGCCACTACTTTTGCATGGAATTTTGTTTATCAATATTTTGTAAAATGAAATTTGGAATTTTTGTTGAATTGTGGCACTCTGGGGAGCTCAAGGGTTTTAATAGACATTGGAAACACATTGAATTGTTATTTTAGGAGAGATGTCTGTTTAGTGTTAGTAGTGTAAGGGCCGTTTGTATGTGGTTGGGACCAAGCGGAGTGAGAGGTGACTGCCAACTAGATCGGAGGTTCATCCATTAGTAGAGGATTGACTGTCTTTCCGGCAAGATGAACTTTTTCGCGGACTATTTTTTATAAGTCTTGAATACATAGTGAAGGTACTGTCGTGATCAAAGTTTTCTCTTTTTTCTTGTGAACAGCATGAACTGGCAGAGGTGTGTACAAAGTGTGAGCGATACATTGGAACTGAAGGAGGGGGGTAGGTTGTTAAAGTTCATAATTAATTCAAACTTCATGGATAACCCCTTTTAATATCAGCTAGACAGGTACCAATTTAGGTAAAAGTATATCACAGAGATGCCAACCTCTGGAGATTGAAAATAGCGAGATTTTTCCTGAGGGTGAATTCTGAGGGTGACAATGTTTTCGCATGACCTTTTTTTTTGGTTGTGAGCATGTAGAGGGGTCTGGAAAACTGCATTCCAGCGTTTGTGAAGTTAAGAGACTGCATTTGTTTTTGGATTTTGGGAAAATTTGGGTTAAAATCTTAGCCTACTGTAGAGAAAAGATCCAAAGTCGCTTTTATCCGGGAAATTAGGTCACCCGTACGGGAGACCGGGAGACCGGGAGATTCGTTCCGTATCCGGGAGACTCCCTGATAATCCGGGAGAGTTGGCATAAGTGATATCATTATTTTGACAACCCTTCAGAAACCAGTACAACTTGGAAAATAACGAAAAATAAACAGTACGTTAGAAGTATGTCAGATACTTTCATTTATAAGATAATGGAAACACCGCAAAATGTTATCTCAAACTGAAAAGTTAGAACCACCTTGTACAGCATAATAAACAACACTGCAAGAGAGTACAGCTCAGTAGCTTTCATTTGAATGGTAACACTTTTACCGCAGCAGTTGGAAGAGCGCTGCTCTGATGAGCGCGAGATCATGGGTTCGATCCCCTGCCGGACCAACACTCAAGAGTCGTAAAACAACTGAGGACGAAGGTACTACCTTTGCTATGATATCTGCAAACGGTTAGAACTTCACGTGGCTCGGATGACAGGGGATGTAAAAAAAAAACCAGTTTCCTCAATTAGTACTTCCGTGCTAATACCTTGACTTTAAATAAAAAGATTTTTTTTAGTTTTCAGTTCACAGACTCAGGAAATTGCCTGTCAACCTGGAACTAATGTTAACGAAATATAAAAAATACTGTTTTGTAGCAAATAAAAATTAATATTTTTTTTTGCGTTTTTCACAGAATGGACCAGTCCATTTCCTTTTTGGCTGAACCGGGAACCGTAAGTATTCATTAGGAGAGCGTATTCTCGCTAGTACATCTCATCAACATTTGGTTTAATTTCCCTGCTTCTATTTTAAGAAGTAGTTATTTTTTCTTTGGTTTGTTTCTGGTTAGGCGAAGCACATTGAGTTTGATCCAATCAGAGCTTATGATGTTACCCTCCCAGATGGAATTGTGTTTGTGATTGCAAATAGTTTGGTATGTATTGCAAGTGTTGTTGTTGTTTTTGTTGTTTACTATCCCCGGGGAGGATACTACCAGAGTCGGAAATTTCTACGGGGGGTGACAACTCTACAAACGCTGTTTCAGCAATACTGTGTGGAACTGAAAGTTGTCCCGAAAATTTGGAATATCTTCCCGATTTTTTCGGAGACATTCTCGCAAAAATTTGAAACTTCCCGAAATTTTAACAACACTATCTCATGTTTCCCCGAAAATTTTTCTAGTCTCCCGATTCCCGGCAAAATCTTCAGATTCCCGGAAGAATTTTGTTTTTCTCCCGAAACAGGCCTTCTTAGAGTTGTCACCCCCCGTAATTTCTAGACTTCGAAATTCTACAAAACACTGTGTCGTTTTTGTCCCCTTCCTTCTGTTAACTTTCAAAATTAACTTCCATCTTTTAAGCGACCAGGGCCCAGTTGTTCGAAAGGCGATTAACGCTAATCCCGGATTAAAAGTTAACCGAGGATTTCATTTCGGTCGGCATTAGATAACATCGGGTGAAACCTGGTTTCTGTCCAGCGGTCCACCTTTCATTTCTCTGTTTCATAAAAAAAAGTTTTCAAAAGGTCCGTTTGTAGCTAGTAGTGAAGACAACTTAAAGTCGAAACTGAAGGGCAGAAAACTTTGGAAAAGTTTCAATTGTTGAGTTGTTTAACTGGATTCAAAATTGACGCTAATCCTGGATTACTTAATGGTGCTTTGAACAACCCGTCCCTGGGGTCCGTTTCTCAAAGGTCCCGATAACTTTTCGGGCCCGGAGCTATATTTTTAAAATTAGAATATGGAAGTGTAGTTTTTAGCTTACAAACCACCCCGACTTGTTTCATCGACTCAGAATTTTATTTCTTAGGCTTTCAGAACCTGCAAAATTTTAAAAATTGCGCGCATAAAATGGCTTACCGGGCCCGAAAAGTTATCGGGACTTTCGAGAAGCGGGCCCCTGTTCGCTAGCATGTTCTAGGTGTTCAGATAGTGGGGAGCGAAGGTTAGGCGGTGCGCGAGATCGGCGCGCAAAGGCAAAATATTGCGAGTGCTGACAGAGAGGGATTGGCGCGAAAGAGAGCGATACACCCCAGTCTCCCCTTGTTTTCCCCGTTCGTTCGCGCGCCGGTTTTAAGCTGCTTCTCAGCCTCACAATCTTAATCCCTGGACTGAACAGGCTACCAGGTCGCATACAGAATTATTTTTGCCAAAGTGCACAAGATGTTAAATGTTATTATCGTTTATCAATGTTAGGTTGAAATGAAGAAATCTGCTACTGCTGGCACACATTTTAATGCTAGAGTGGTGGAGTGTCGTTTAGCAGCCAAGGTATGTCTTATAGCAAACACGCTGAGAGTTTGCACTTTGGCGTGCGGTCATTACCAAATATTTGTCTTTCGAGTGTTCAACTGTTTAAAAAGTTAAGTAAAGGAATCAAAGAATAAATGACGGAAAGTAGGGCAGCATACGTGCTAAACGCCTTATACAGTTAAGGCAACTAGTACCTCAGCATTTCTTTTTTGAAGGGGGAGATGCGCAAAAAACCAAAGGCATTAGGATAATGTTTTTCTTGTATGTCACTGGTTGCACATTTTTATTCAACTTCTGATGATGGGTTCATTTTGTTGTTCAGATTACTTTCACCTGATCGTTTATTCCAAAACGTTCATCAGAAAAAACATCAATTACTTTCTGTTGTCAACAGGTACTGGCCAAAGACAGCGGTCTTGATTGGAAGAGTGTGCGCCGTTTGAGTGAGGTGCAACAAGGCAAGAAAAAGACCTTGGACGAAATGTAAGCTGTTGCCAGATACAGACAAACTTGTGTTTTCACACGACAAACTTCTTACCCTGCGATCAGGCGCTTTTTTTCTGAGCGAAAGTCTGCGGAGCGCGGGGAGGGAAGAAAAGAGGGCAGCGGAAAAAAAGAGCGCCTGATCTCAGCCTACAAACTTCCACACAAATCAAACTCGTTCTTAGGGGTCTTTCTTCTCGAGGGAGGAAGACAGAGGAGCCGGTGAACGAAATGAGACTGTGCATACTGAAGTTGCAGCAAACTAAATTCACACTCCAACGCGAATTTGCCAACTCAAAAAAGTTTGCAAGAATAGAAACAAGTTCTTTTGGTCTTCAGCAGTTTGCCAACTGTTGATTTGACGTTCACATACACCAACTGGAATTTGACAACTCAAGTTTTTCAGCTTTAGTTTGTTGTGTACAGGGACCGCGCAGCCAGTTTTCGAGTTTGGGGGGGGGGGGGGGGGCTAAAGAAGAATGCGTGAAGGAAATTTTTTTTGTGGGCGGGGGGAGGGGGGGGGGCATGCTTGTGGATTTCTATTCAATTTCTCTAAAGTGACGGAGAATGCTATTATAACGTTTAAACTATTGTTTTTTTTCCACATCTTCAGTGATGTTGCTATCGGGTCTGAAAATTCACCATCACTAAATTGAAATATCATATAGAGGATACTACATGGCCGCGCGAAGATACGAAATTTCTCTTCGAGTGTTGAAAAATATTTCACGAGTGAGCGTAGCGAACGAGTGAAATATTTTTCAACACGAGAATAAATGTTCTGTTTATTATATAAACATATATTATATTATATATATTATATAAATGTTCTGTTTATTATATAAACACCAATGAAATCAAATGATTTCACTTTAATCTTTTTTTGTAGTCCTAAAGTAGCAACGGTGATCTTTTCACGTGTGAAGATAACATGTTATTCTCACGTGTGAAGATATGATGTTTACGCGCGAAAGCTTACCTGGTATTTCATTGGTGTTTATATAATAAAGATTGTTATGTTATACTACTGATATCAACCTTCAATTACTATAAATAAGCCAGAAATCCAACGATTTTGCTTGAGCTGCCTTGAACTCAACGCTTTATAAATACTCAGCAATTATTGCACGAGGCTGAGTATGATATGAAGAGTTATGCAGATCGAGGGGGTTATCCGCCAAAGCCGAAGGCTTGAGCCCGGTGGATAACACCCTCCGAGATCTGCATATCTTCATATCATACGAAAACCGAGTTCAATAATTGTTTAATTATTCATTCAAAATATTTACACGCCAAAACAAAACGGTAACTGAAAATAATTTAGTGAATGATATTAAAGTTACAAAACAACAACGCGTTTTCCTGAGAGGTCCGCAGGAAAAAGAAGCCATTTAAAAGCTAGGTTAGAAGGTTAGAAGGCTAGGTTAGAAGCGAAAAAATATTTTACAATTGTAACGACTAATGCTTCATTCTGTCTATTTATCTGCGCGTTTGTCTTTGCCAGTAACTCTGGTCACTTTCGAATTAACGATTTTTTATAATTTTTCACTCCGTTACTTTTGTTAAATTATTTTTTGTTTAATTAATTTTTATTCTTGCACAAAAGTGGGGGGGGGGGGGGGGCTAAAGCCCCCCAGCCCCTCCCTCTGCGCGGTCCCTGGTGTAAAGCGTCTTAAAGTGACACTGCCCCAGTTAAAGTATCGTGTTTTCATGATTATGGCCAGAAGCTTGATTTATTATCTTGTATTAGGAAGAAAAAGTCTCCAAAAGTGATGTACGCAAAGAAATATGAAATAAAAAGACAAAAAACGACTAATTTGTCGTGTTAAGACACCTGAACACTAAGTAAGAATACACTTTATTATTACTCTTTGTTGCATGTTTGACGCAGGGTGGAAATGGTGGATTCAGTTCTTCATGCTGAACCCTACACAAAGGAAGAACTTTGCAAATTCTTCGGCCTGTCGGTATGTCAACACACCTAGAAATCTTCCTCATGTCATTCTGTCCTCCATTTTGTCACTTCACATTTTCAGGAGCACAAACCATTGTAACCAAACAATACTGAGATCAACTTGGGTCACATTTCTTAAAGGCCCACCTTCACCCAAAATGCTTCGCGCGCAGATCAGATCACGCGTATGAACAATGGGGCATTTCAAAACAAAAACAAACGACCGCAACGTCTTTTGGGTGAAGGTGGGCCTTTAAATAACCAGAAAATGGAAAATTTTGGTTGACGACATAAGTGTCGATAAGTGCATGCAGGCAGTATCCAAACGGTGTCTCCGTGGGGCTACCTAAATGTTTGCCCACAAATCTCCCTGTCAGATCTTTATTTTCCACAATAGGTGCAAGCATAAGAGTCCTTGTTTCCCAGTGAACTGAACAGTTGTTCACATTGGGTGTCTATCTTTTACAGGAAGAGGAGCTGATCAGTCAATGCATGAGTCCTTCAACAGCCGGTGTAAACAGCTTCAAGCTTCACGATCGAGCCAAGCACGTGTACTCTGAAGCTTCTAGGGTACTCAAGTTTAAAAACGTGTGTGAGGAAAAACCTGCCAACTCTGTTCAGGTGGGAAAGCTTCTGTATGTTCTGCAAACCTGTAACTCTTTAGTGTACCAAACGGTCAATGGTCAAACATTCCCACGTTGTCTGACAGCAGTATATGCACCACAGCAAGGTATAGCTTAAATTTAAATGGGTTCTCTTTAGGATTTCATCCACAGACTCAAAAGCTAGAACCACCTCGTACAGCATAATAAACAGTACCACAGAAAAGTACTACCCAATAGCTTTCACTTGAATGGTCAAAATGAGAACCACCTTATACAGCTTACTGTAATTTATGTTCCCATTCACCGAAAGATTAAAACAGGATTAAAATTTCCAAGTTTACTGTAGTACGTCATGGTGTTAAACAATCAGAACTGAAACCAACCTCAATACCATCTCCATCGCGACCTGGCTTCTGACGCGCATTTTCCTTGCTTCGCAACGCTTGCATGTTTGTTCTCCGAGTACTAATTGGTTCTTTGCTTTATTTTTCGTTTATTTTCTGTTTGGCCAGATTTAGTAACTTTAACTTTGATTCAACGACTGCCATAAGGCCCAGTTCAAACGTCGAACTTCACATGTGCCGAATCTAATGCAAATGAGCAAAATCTATTCTTCTTGCTTCATTTGCATTAGATTCGGCACATGTGAAGTTCGACGTTTGAACCGGGCCTAATAGTCTAAATTAACAAAAAAAAAAAAAAAAAATTGGGCAAACGGCGCATACTTGTTCTCGGCTTCTTGTATAATTCCTTTTTCCAGCAGATCACCAGCACGTGGGATTTACATGTGTTTTGTTTGTGATTAGGTTTTGGGCGGACTGATGAATGAAAGCCATGAAAGTTGTAGTAAGATGTATGAATGCAGCTGCGAGGAACTCGATCAATTGGTGGCTCTTTGCAGGTATTACACACAAACAGGCACTATTATTACGACTCCCAGATCCGTCCCTTTAATTTCAGATCGACTTTTGTCAAGCGGACATCTCGGTGTTTTACCTGTTCATTTATTCTCTGTCGTTTGGCATACGTATTTTTACATTTTTCCGATTCGTTTCTGTTTCTGAAGAACACATAGTCATCAGCTATGATCACATTAATTACCTAATATCCATAATAAGAAAACTGTATTATCATTTGTCTCAGGATGTACTCACTTAGGATGTAAATCGCGACGTTTCAACTGATTACTGATTACGCGTCACTATTAGGCCCCGTCCACACGTATCCGGATATTTTTGAATCCGCAACTTTTTTGTTGCGGATTGGCCTTCCGTCCACACGTATCCGGCGAATTCGGGCAAATACGATTCGAATACGCTACGTGTGGACGCGAATATTTTCAAATCCGTAACAAAAAAGTTGTGGATTCAAAATACGTGTGGACGGGGCCTTAGTTTCACGATGGTCGGCTGTGATTGGTGGAACTGGATAGGCCATAGTAAAACTAATGGTGACACGTAATCAGTCGACCTCATCGCCAGATGAAGACTAGCAGTAAGCCGCAGTCGAATGTCGCGATTTACATCATAAGTGACTACATTGTGAGACAAACGATAATGCACTTTCTTATTGTGCCTTTAATACCAAGATGAACGATAACCAACTCTTTCTCGATAAATATCCATAAATGTTTATCTGTCATTTTTGTTTCTTCTCACACCTTGTATTATGAAATATGGACACCAAACCACTGGGGCGAAGGCAGGATTTTTCAATAGGGGAGTCCTACGCCAGTGTCTAGTATGATTTACTTTGTTTGCTGTATTTCAGTAACATTTGCATAACCGAGGGGAGGGGGTCACATGTACCTAGGACCCCCCCTTCCAACCTTGCTACGCTCCTGAAATCACTGTCCATAAGGGGGGGGGGGGGGGGGTGCCCGTATAGAGGTCGACCAATCAATCAATCAATCAATCAATCAAACTCTTTATTTATACACGGTTAAAAATATCAGTATTTATAATATAAAAAAGCAATTCACTGTTTTACATATTTGCCGTGTTAGAGTCCGATAAGGAAAACCATTCACTGATACTTTTTTTAAAATGGCTCAATGATTGAGTTGTTCTTAGTTCCTCTGGAAGGTTATTCCACAGGAAAGCTCCAGTATAGCTAAAGCTTCGCTTTAGGTAGTCAGTTCTCGACCGTACAAAAGAAGCAATTATAATACGGAATTGTCCTTCTGAATAAGATTATATCTTACTTTATCTTTCAGGAAAGCTGGAGCAGTTGGTTCCAGACTCACAGGCGCAGGATGGGGCGGCTGCACAGTATCGCTGGTGCCTGTTGCTGTTCTCGACACCTTTATGAAAACAGTGCACGATGGGTACTACGCTGCTGACCCTGACAAGCTCAACCGGGTGTCCGAGAGTTTGTTTGCCACTCAGCCGGGGAGTGGTGCTGCCTTACTAAAGCTTAATTAACAGACAGTCAGAAGGTTAAGATCAAACTACTATTTTAGATATCCTGTTTCGTCCCAACATTGTTCAAGTACAGAAATTACAAACATAAAGATATGACTCGAAAGCAACTTAAAACAAACATGACTGCCAAGAAAGAACTTCTTGATAGTTTTCATTTGAGTTATAATCGACTGATAGCAACACCTTGTACAACGTAACAACATAGAGCAGTTTTCAATTGAGTGTCGTAAAACCGAAACCAAAGTATGTAGTTACTCTGACCAATCACAACAGAGGGATATAATCCAATGAACCAATCAGAACTGAAACCAAATAATGTAGCCAGTGCCAAGCGCGGAAAATAACGTGCGACAGGAGCATAAGCTCCTGTGTGCGAGCAAATCATGATTGGTTTTGGTTTTACTTTTGATTGCTTTAGAAAGTGGCGCGAAACGTTGTACCAATGACAAAATAGCAATCGCGTAATAACTTTCGACAGTTATCTGAAAGCTTTCATTTGAATGGACAGACTTTAAGTAACAGTGCGTGTAAGAATTAGGCAATGCTCTATTGTTCCGCGGCATTTCGCTTTCCCCACATAAGATTGTTTAGGTTTTTCTTACTGAGAATACATCAACCTATGGACAACATGTTTTTTAAATAAAATGTACTGGAACTTTATTTTAAAATGATGTTTCTTTTGTGCTACATGATTCCATCCAACTCCAAAACAATGGCGAAGAAAGGCTTCTAATTTTACATGTTTCCCACATAGAATTTTGGTTGCATAAAAACTCAGAATAGTTAACACTAAAATGGAACCAATTAGTAAACTAGAAATAAATGCACTACATGGTTAAGTGATGGTAGATTTTCACGTTTTAGCCAATGAGGTGGACGGTTTCAACAATATCACAATTAACACCTTTCTGCATTCCTTGCCGTGAGGTTGCCCAGTTCTTACCAGGACCATTACTTAAAGTCAGAACCCAATTACACGCGACTAAGGTTAGACTTTGGGGGGGGGGGGGGTGTTGGGGGCGACTTGATAAAGTATTTTTTTGGAAAATTACGAGTCCTACATTAGATAAACGTCTGTAATGGGTGCCATTGTGTTAGTTTAGTTTGAGTGGAATTTATTAAATTAGAATCTGTAGGTAGCATTTATAGTTGAGACTAGCAGTAAGCAGTCGAAACGTCGCGATCTTCATCTCAAGTGACTACATCGTGAGACAAACGATAATACACTTTTATTATTGTACCTACATACCACGATGAATAACAACAACCAAAGCCATATATATTCTTAAATTGAAATTAAAATTCTCACAAAAATATAAATTTAATATTGATTCTCGTTTGGTAATAAATCATATAATCTTAAAAGTTGTTTTAATATTGTGTTTTAGACCATGGGCCATTTTTCCACAGTAAGCAATCCTTTATTTCTTTCATTTGGGAATAGTCGACTGAGAAGCAAGTCGCTTGTCCTTGTTTCGTCTCGTTTTCAAAGCGAGGCGTATTTCAAAACCTTTGTTCCAACCTCGTTCCCAGTCTGACGGAAAGCTCACCTGGCGCGTGTTTCTCAAAATTCCCGAAGATATTTCTGGTGCCAAACAGAGCAATTTGGTTAATTAAATTAAAAGAATTTTACCAATTAATAACAACAGAATGTTTTTTGACAAAACTGTCAAAAATGTTGTCGGGACTCTTAAAAGACTGGGGAGAGGAAGTCCGTCGTCTCCCCGCTGTTTTTCGTTCGCATTTCTTCGCGTCTTCCCCAACAATTCGGCTGTACAGCTTCGAAATATTGCTTTTAGTTCTTTTTGTCAAATGGGTTAGATGACGGGCTTTCTAAGGCGGGGGAGTTACATAACTTGCGAAGTCCAACGTCGAAAGTGAGGTCTTATAAGAGAGTTGGGCTTAACAGAGACTGAGAGCTTCGTAGAGCTTTAAGAGCTCTAGAATGCAAACTGGTACTCATATGAAACACGTGTAAAATCGAACCATGTTAGAATGGCTTATCGTTATTTGTGTTTTTGGACCATTTTCGTCACTGGCCTCTCCTTCATTATAAGCAAGGGGCCTCGGTACGAATAGCGAACGTTCCACGAGAAAAAGTAATTAAAGACGGGGAAATTGCAAAGAAAGAAAAACTTTAAGTGAGCAGAGAGCCAACATTCATGAACAAAGAGATGAGCGCGGTTGCGCCGACGGCATACATACATACATAACTTTATTTGGTAAATCAGGTTCAAAATGGGCAACTTTACAGCTGATGTGGACCTACTACAAAATAAAACTACTGTCTGGCGTGGACCATTTGGACCCATTTGGCTTTAACTATTTACCTTTAGCCTTTTACACTTTGTTTGTTATTATAATAAACACGAATTAACGATCGGACGACAAAAGCGATGGCCGAACTGATAGCACTATATTTTAGCGTGGCGGCCCCATAAAAAATAGGTTGTTTTGACACGATGTTTATTTAGGATAATAAGATACCGCGGTGTATCAATACTATCCTTTATATGCCAATAAATTACCAAAATCTGCTGCGCGAATGTTTCGGTAAAAACAAAAATCGTGTTAAAGCAAACTCGTTAATCGTTTCCTGGATTTCCACCGCACATTTTAATTTCCGCAAAATGCGTTAATTAATGCTCATCCATTATTAAAAGTAAGGTAAGTTAAGAGGGGAAAATACTCTTGCTAATTGCTTTTAAGTGGCGGAAACGCCAAGTTATTTTTTCTAGATTGTTAACTCCAAAGTTATTTCGCGCTGTTCGTTGGTTTTGTTAATGTAAAAGCTCGTTAAATTAATACGCGGAATGGTAAAAGACAAACGCCCACGACTCTTTCTGTCGGGCCGCAGCAAATAAAGCAATTAACTTTTTTTATGAAATCCATGACTAGTTCGGCTTATTTGCGGGTTAGCGTCCGCTCGTTGTCAAATCTGCGTCGCAGAAAATGGCTTATGCCAAAATCAAATTTCCTGAAATATTCCAAATTTCTTTTTTGTAAAATGTTAAAAAATAAACAGAACCATTGGAAGTACTGTTGAAGAGCTTTCATTTAAACAGTTACACTGTATAGGATTTCTTCCACAGATTCAAAAGTTCGATCCACTTTGTCGCAGCATTATAAACAGTACTACAGCAAAGTACTGACTCAAAAGCTTTCATTTGAATGATAACACCCGAGGATGATTTGACTTACAGACTCGAAAGCTACGATGAACCATGGTCAGTGCAGCATGGTAAACAGAAACAACTGCTCAGCAGCTTTCATTTGAATGGTTGCTATTTAGGATTTCATCTTGCCACAGACTCAAAAATTAGAACAACCTTGTACAACACAATAAACAATACCACAATGACAGAATCAAAAGTTATAGCCACCTTTATCTAAGGCATAATAAACGGTATAGCCACGGGAAAGTACTGCTTAGTAGCTTTTAAAGTCCACAGCTGACTAAAAAAAGGGATAGCTCAAGTATTGGAGTTTATTTTGTAAAGGCGCGGTGATGTAGTTGTCATGAGTTTATCTAGTAGCGATGTGATCGATGGTTTGGGCACTAGTCAATGCCTTCGAGTTGTCTCATTGTGGCAGGCAAGCTTAACAACTTTATTTTCAATTTCCTTAAAAACGACTAAACTCAACAGTGCCTTTGTTGATAAATAGTTAAGTCCGCCAGCACTAGCAGACAATGGCTTAGATTCTCATCCAAGGGAAGGAGTCAGTTATATTCGTAAAGCCTGTGCGCAGATGTATTCTATTTCCTTACATCATATTAAACAGGCTGATTTCTCAGCAGTAATATTAATTTCAACAAAAGATGTACACATTTTGGGAATTTTTCGGGCTTTATAAAGTGTAGCCTGACATACAAAAAAATGCCACTTGATTGTCAAAGGAACTGGAGAAAAAAAAAGATGAAGGTAATATATTAATCGCGGAAAGAATAACATCGCATGTTATTTTATTATTCGTATAACACTTCAACTTTCTATTAGGTCTGTTATAACTTACGAGAGCAATAACGCATGTTATTCTAAGACATGGTTCAACTGAAGCAGTTCTGACCTTTTATTGGCCCAAGGCCAGGTCCAAGCTCATTTATACGATCTCATTCGCACTCTAACGGACTGCTCTTCATTAAAGTTCCATCACAGTCGATTATAAAGTCAATTGCAACAATTTTCATTCCTGAAAAGTCACGCGATTGAATACTTCCATGCCCAATGATTGACAATGATTCATACCGTTTGAAAGTCGTTTGGATTCCAAAAGGCTTTGCAGGGAGTAAAAGCGTAGAAGTCGAGCTTATAGCTCTGATTTTTACAAAAGTGAACTCAAGATGAGTTTGATTTTCTCCTTAAAATGTTTTTTTGCAATTCTATACTTAACTTGCAACCAACATGTTATCTTGGCTCATTTTTCTGGTTGACAAATGCGAAAAATCGCATTTTGTTTTTTTGTTCTTTTTTATTGACCTTTTGATTGCTAACAGTGTAGAAAATTGGGACTTGGAAAAAAGTTGGAACCACCTTATACAGTATAACAGACAGTACCAGAGAAACGTACTGCTCAATAGCTTTCATTTGTATCGTCAAACTCAAGGTTTTTTTTATACATCCACAGACTCATAAGTTAGAACAACCTTGTACAGCACAATAAACCATAATAAAATGATTCTACATCTAAGAGGCCAAGAGCACAAATTTCGCAATTTTCACAGTTTCCGCTGGGAAAAAAAATTAAAAGAACAGAACCACAGGAGAGTATACTAAAGCTTTCATTTAAATGTTCACAAAGATTTTATCGACAAGATGTAAGGTGTAACTAGAAACCATCAGTGCTTTGAAAAACGAAAAGGGAAAAACGTGACAAAAGAGATCGGAAATAATATATAAAAACTGTTATGTTGCAAGACAAGTCGATGACATAGCAAACCACGAGAATGCGGATTGGAAAAACACTACAATGAAGACTTCACTCACGAGTCACGAAACACGGACACTAATAATAATTAAGAATATCGAACCAACTGACAATAACCATAGATTAACTGTGAACACCATATAATTTTGCTCAGTGGCAAACTGCTCATTAAGCGCGGAACCGCGCCAGGGGATGTAGGGGGGGGGGGGGGGGGGGGGCAAGAAAAAACGTCGGAAATTCGAAATATGAATCTGCGAAGTGGGGCGCGGGAAGTTGTATAGCAATGTCACGACCCGAAGTAGGAAAAACTCTGGTTAAACTAAACAATAAATCTCTTGGTATCTGGTTTTCCGTAAGACATCATCTCCTCGTAGTCATCCACGCAGAGGATTCGGTTGTTAATCAAGTAAAATTTGTCCCCGACACAGAATCTCTGGTGGCATCGCTGGCAGGAGAAACACTCCAAATGGTAGACATTCTCTCTTGCTCGCATCACCATCTCGAAGGCAGGAATAGTCTTGCAGCAAACGGTACAGAAGCCTTTTGTTCCGAACAACCTAAAGGCGACAAAATATAAACAGTATTAAAATCATCTTTATTCCAGCCAAGTGGATGGACATCCGGAGGGGCGCGAGTTTAAAGCTGATTAATACCTCCCGCTGTTAGAGTGTTGGAGTACATATTTGAAAAAGTTTTACAATTTCCGCTTGAGAAATATTTAAGAATAAACAGCACCACTGAGTTTTGCTCATTAGCTTATATTTAAATGGTCACACGTTAGGTTTTCATCCATGGATTCAAAAGTTACGAAATTTAATTGACGCTGAAGGTTTCACTCTAAAATGCAAAGGGCTGTTTTTTTGTCCTATTCCAATCAATAATGAATAATTGTAAGCTTGGCAGGCGTCGGTAAGTACATGCTATCAAGCTGCCATTGCCGAAAAGCGTCCTTAATGGAACTACCTGTAAATTGATGGGCATTTTACAGTTTCCCGCTTAAAAGGTTTTGCAATATTTTAAGGGAATTGACACATTGGAAGGAAGTGCTAAAGCAAGAGATTATATTTCTTGACAGTCCGACCATGCAGGTTTAATGTGTAAAATTGCACTTTAGCGTGACGACATTAAAAAGAGCATTTTAATTTTTAAAGCACAAAGGGGCAATTTCCCAATCGCATTAAATGTTTCTAAAAAGAGAAACTGTATTTGCACGCAAACGTAATTAGATGGAAGTTTTCTTGCTTGAACTTTCAAAGAATCTGTCATCGCTAACCAAATAAAATAAAGACTAAATAAATCAGGGTGAGATTGAAAGGAAGACGTGGTTTAATATCTCAAATCACTAGAACAAACAGTAAACTGTGAAAGTACGTTTAACAATACCAACCTCAAATAATCCCTTCTACAAAGGATTAGATTTGCTTTCGTGTACAAGGTAGAACCAACTTCTCCTAGACGACATTCACAACAGCCACATTTTAAACAGTCTTCGTGCCAGTAGCGATCCAGCGCTTTGAGAAGAAAGCGGTCATTTATAGGACATCCGCAGCCACCACATAACCGCTTGTTCGGGGGCACTTTGAGAAGATCAAACTTCTCAGTCGCTAGAAGAGTAATAATATAGATTGTACAAGTAAATAAACGTAGGTAAAACGCATCTAAGAAGAGATTAATCGAATGCGCTATAAGGCAATGTGACAAATCCCACGACGTCGACGTGACCACAAAATTCACAAAATTGTGCCGTATTTCACCCAGTTTATACAACATTTCATATTTGACAGAAAATTAAGAGAACGAAGTACTTAATCTTAAACAAGCACCTTTATCGACCCACGTTTAAACTGTGCATCTGTTTATAGAAACAGCGGCGAAAGTCAATTTATCGACTTAATCCACTGACTTATTTTTCTTGAACACTTTTAGAAAGGAAGCAACCAAAAAACGAGATGTTCAAAGCGAGCGCATGAACTCGCCATCGCGAACTCGATATGTTTTGAAACTCTCGACAGAAAACACATCGTTTTGAAGTGTCACAGCCGGGCAAAACAGATACAAGGCAATTCAGCAGCCATTGTTACGATATAAATCTTTCTAGATTTCCCGTTATTGGTGCCTTGTTTACTAGCTCTCCAGGCCAAATCTGATAGCGCCAACTACATAAAGGTCGAACGAATGGCGACGAAATATTTTCAAACAAATCCACAAGCACTTCACAAGTCACTTACCCATAACCTCTCTTTGAAATCTTTTTCTGGCTTCCGTTGTTGTTTGCAGTCGTATATTAAACCCAGCAGTTTACTTCTCTCAGCTTAGGAAACCAACTGACTACTAATACGATATTCTACGATCACCGATGTCTATATATTCGCATTTCCTGTCCATTAGTTCGACTGTCAATTATTATGTTTCGTTAATCGAAATCCAACTAGAAATAGGTCGCTTTCCTTTGTTCTGTAAATGACAACTTTATTGTTTCGTTTAGTGCATCCACGCTCTCATAAAGTGTCAGTTGTCCGACTAATAACACTTGATACTTCGAGGTTTCGAGTTCACGTCTGTGGTATCGATCAAATCTTTCGCGGCATTTACAAATCGCCAAACATTACGCCGACACTTACAAGAATAACTTGCTTTCTCACTTTAGCAGGTTATTAAACGCAAATAACCAATGTTGGTACAAGGAAAATTTACAACTTCTCAGAGCAAATATTTTGACGAGCCGATCTCCCCTATTGTGCCGCTAATGTTTTTCACAGACATAAAGTGACAAATAGTTTGCTTAAGGACCTAATTAACATTTTCCCGAAGATGCCTTGGAAATATTAACGGCTTTTAGCAGCTCTCTGGTTTCTATTACCAACAAAATGGATCTGTGGAAATTTCGCGTTGAATTTGTTTACGCCTTGAGAAGTACCTGCAACACAGATCTTTTTTCCACTTCTTGCTAAGCGGGTCGTGTTTATCCGTGCTGGTTTAGCCGTGCTCGAATCACACCTCTGAGAAGATTATTAAGCCATGTAAATTGGATTTCTTTTGTTTAAGCGAGAAATTAATGACTGCTGTGTTCAACGCATACCAGACCAGACGTGAATCAAATTACTGAAAAATGTTTAAAAGCACTCTTGTGTGCGAATTCATCATTTCATACACGCCAATCGAAAAAGCTAGCTTATTGTTATTTCTTGAGAAGCCGTACAAACTTTTAGGAGACAAAAGGACTTCGATATTGTTTACTTGAGGTGAACGCAAATGGGTAATCAATTTTTCCCACCCCATACCCGCAAAATAGAGAAATTACCACTTATTAAAACCGTATGCTGCCTTCAGATTCTTCAGATTCGAAATGATCGCCGGCGTTTTCACAAGGTAGCGAGCCACAGGGTTAATGAAAAACGCATGTCAACTTTTCACGGAACAAGGTTGAAAAGCTTGACAAAAGTCGAAGCGGTGAATTAAATGCCCGCGATAAACAAAGCGTGCGTGTCGTGAAATGCTTACTTGCGTTCATCACTACTTGTCAGGCACACGCAATAATTCTCCAATGTCTTCTGTTCTGTCTAGCCCTCCCAGATGGACAAGGTGTTTCACTTTCGGCGGACGCCCTTTCTTGTGCCTTCCTTAGGGTCTGGCGACAGGTGATGCTTTAGGGAGGCTTTCGTAATATGTGGTCAAGCCATTTCCATTTCTGCCCCTGAATAGCCACTTCCTCTTTTATTAAACGTCTGTTTTTTTTTTCAAATATCTCCCAGTTGTTACTGACGTTGCTAACCATTTCAATAACATGGGCAAACAAATTTCAATCCTCCGCAATCCCTAATTTGCATGAGCTTCAATTCTTCATGGACGCTTTCCGAGTTTCTTGTTGCCCTCCAGGTTTCTGTATGAGTTCAAGAGCAAGCAGCTTGGTTTGGGTTATGTCTTTCTTGGGCCCCAAATATTCCTCATAGTGACAAATCAAATGCTGCTCGTGTCTTTTGGATTCTAACTTAAGCATCCATGCCTGCGCCACCATGCTCGTTGACGGTGTTACCCGGGTAACAGAAAGAGTCGTCGAAATATTGCTCCACCCTGAGGCGGGTAACTGGGTGGTCAGTTGTTGTGTTGAGTGTAAAAATATTAGTCTTTCTCCTGCGGATGTCAAGCTTGACTTGTGTGCAAAGATGTTGTCCAGGACTGTGTTTTCTTCCTGTGTCTGCCGGCCAGAGAGCTACAAGCTACTAGGTCGTCCGCATGTCACTTGTGAAATGCTCGCAATAAAAAGAATCCATACAGAATGCTAAAAAGATACAAAGGCCGGGGTCTTAACTAACGATAATCTAAATAAGTTAAAAAGAAATCCCCACCGGTCTAGTGTGGTAAATAATACTGAGAAACAAGTAGTGTTCACCATGTCACAAGCGTGGGGCAGGGATCTGGACAGGAATAATAATGATATTTAATAATAATATATTTAATATTTCTATAGCGCAAATTAACATTTACATATGATCAAATGTATTTAACAATCATAAAAACTAGCTTAATAAATAAAAAAATTAAAAAATCCACTAAATAAACATATTCATCCTATATCCTAGGAATCGAACCTATGACCTTCCGCACACCGGTCAGATGCTCTAACCACTGAGCTACGAGAGACTCGTGGAGAACTAGGCCATATACTAGGTTCAGACACCGGTCAGATGCTCTAACCACTGAGCTACGAGAGACACGTGGAGAGCTAGGCCATATACTAGGTTCACACACCGGTCAGATGCTCTAACCACTGAGCTACGAGAGACTCGTGGAGAACTAGGCCATATGCTAGGTTCACACACTGGTCGGATGCTCTAACCACTGAGCTACGAGAGACTCGTGGAGAGCTAGGCCATATACTAGGTTCGCACACCGGTCAGATGCTCTAACCACTGAGCTACGAGAGACTCGTGGAGAACTAGGCCATATACTAGGTTCACACACCGGTCAAATGCTCTAACCACTGAGCTACGAGAGACTCGTGGCGAGCTAGGCCATATGCTAGGTTCACACACTGGTCGGATGCTCTAACCACTGAGCTACGAGAGACTCGTGGCGAGCTAGGCCATATGCTAGGTTCACACACTGGTCGGATGCTCTAACCACTGAGCTACGAGAGACTCGTGGAGAGCTAGCCCATATACTAGGTTCACACACCGGTCGGATGCTCTAACCACTGAGCTACGAGAGACTCGTGGCGAGCTAGGCCATATACTAGGTTCACACACCGGTCGGATGCTCTAACCACTGAGCTACGAGAGACTTGTGGCGAGCTAGGCCATATACTAGGTTCACACACTGGTCGGATGCTCTAACCACTGAGCTACGAGAGACTCGTGGCGAGCTAGGCCATATACTAGGTTCACACACCGGTCGGATGCTCTAACCACTGAGCTACGAGACTTGTGGCGAGCTAGGCCATATACTAGGTTCACACACTGGTCAGATGCTCTAACCACTGAGCTACGAGAGACTCGTGGCGAGCTAGGCCATATACTAGGTTCACACACTGGTCGGATGCTCTAACCACTGAGCTACGAGACTTGTGGCGAGCTAGGCCATATACTAGGTTCACACACTGGTCAGATGCTCTAACCACTGAGCTACGAGAGACTCGTGGCGAGCTAGGCCATATACTAGGTTCACACACTGGTCGGATGCTCTAACCACTGAGCTACGAGAGACTCGTGGCGAGCTAGGCCATATACTAGGTTCACACACCGGTCGGATGCTCTAACCACTGAGCTACGAGAGACTCGTGGAGAACTAGGCCATATAATAGGTTCACACACCGGTCGGATGCTCTAGCCACTGAGCTACGAGAGACTCGTGGAGAACTAGGCCATATACTAGGTTCACACACCGGTCAGATGCTCTAACCACTGAGCTACGAGAGACTCGTGGAGAACTAGGCCATATACTAGGTTCACACACTGGTCGGATGCTCTAACCACTGAGCTACGAGAGACTCGTGGAGAACTAGGCCATATACTAGGTTCACACACTGGTCGGATGCTCTAACCACTGAGCTACGAGAGACTCGTGGAGAACTAGGCCATATACTAGGTTCACACACTGGTCGGATGCTCTAACCACTGAGCTACGAGAGACTTGTGGCGAGCAAGGCCATATACTAGGTTCAAACACCGGTCGAATGCTCTAACCACTGAGCTACGAGAGACTCGTGGCGCACCAGGCCATATGTTAGGTTCACACACTGGTCGGATGCTCTAACCACTGAGCTACGAGAGACTCGTGGCGAGCTAGGCCATATGCTAGGTTCACACACTGGTCGGATGCTCTAACCACTGAGCTACGAGAGACTCGTGGCGAGCTAGGCCATATACTAGGTTCACACACTGGTCGGATGCTCTAACCACTGAGCTACGAGAGACTCGTGGAGAGCTAGGCCATATACTAGGTTCACACACCGGTCGGATGCTCTAACCACTGAGCTACGAGAGACTTGTGGCGCACCAGGCCATATGCTAGGTTCACACACTGGTCGGATGCTCTAACCACTGAGCTACGAGAGACTCGTGGAGAGCTAGGCCATATGCTAGGTTCACACACCGGTCGGATGCTCTAACCACTGAGCTACGAGAGACTCGTGGAGAGCTAGGCCATATACTAGGTTCACACACCGGTCGGATGCTCTAACCACTGAGCTACGAGAGACTTGTGGCGCACCAGGCCATATGCTAGGTTCACACACTGGTCGGATGCTCTAACCACTGAGCTACGAGAGACTCGTGGAGAGCTAGGCCATATGCTAGGTTCACACACTGGTCGGATGCTCTAACCACTGAGCTACGAGAGACTCGTGGCGAGCTAGGCCATATACTAGGTTCACACACTGGTCGGATGCTCTAACCACTGAGCTACGAGAGACTCGTGGAGAGCTAGGCCATATACTAGGTTCACACACCGGTCGGATGCTCTAACCACTGAGCTACGAGAGACTTGTGGCGCACCAGGCCATATGCTAGGTTCACACACTGGTCGGATGCTCTAACCACTGAGCTACGAGAGACTCGTGGAGAGCTAGGCCATATGCTAGGTTCACACACTGGTCGGATGCTCTAACCACTGAGCTACGAGAGACTCGTGGCGAGCTAGGCCATATACTAGGTTCACACACCGGTCGGATGCTCTATCCACTGAGCTACAACAGACTCGTGGAGAGCTAGGCCATATACTAGGTTCACACACTGGTCGGATCGGCTCTAACCACTGAGCTACGAGAGACTCGTGGCGAGCTAGGGCATATACAAGGTTCACACACCGGTCTGATGCTCTAACCACTGAGCTACGAGAGACTTGTGGAGAGCTAGCCCATATACTAGGTTCACATACCGGTCGGATGCTCTATCCACTGAGCTACAACAGACTCGTGGAGAGCTAGGAAATATACTAGGTTCATACACCTGTCGGATGCTCTAACCACTGAGCTAAGAGAGACTCGTGGCGAGCTAGGCCATATACTAGGTTCACACACCGGTCGGATGCTCTATCCACTGAGCTACAACAGACTCGTGGAGAGCTAGGCCATATACTAGGTTCACACACTGGTCGGATCGGCTCTAACCACTGAGCTACGAGAGACTCGTGGCGAGCTAGGGCATATACAAGGTTCACACACCGGTCGGATGCTCTAACCACTGAGCTACGAGAGACTTGTGGAGAGCTAGCCCATATACTAGGTTCTCATGCTGGTCGGATGCTTTAACCACTGAGCTACGAGAGACTCGTGGCGCGCCAGGCCATATGCTAGGTTCACACACCG
This sequence comes from Cladopsammia gracilis, assembly GCA_022457155.1. Taxonomy (NCBI): domain Eukaryota; kingdom Metazoa; phylum Cnidaria; class Anthozoa; order Scleractinia; family Dendrophylliidae; genus Cladopsammia; species Cladopsammia gracilis. The sequence continues at coordinate 1,087,164 of JAJGOT010000026.1, read as the reverse complement.
GTCGGATGCTCTAATGCGGGTGTCACACAGTCGCGATTTTGCTTCACGATTACCTGACGATGCGAAAAGTGACAAAAATCATGAGTCCCTCGCGAGAGGTCTTAGAGCACTTGACGGGCTCTGATATAGGACTTAAGTGGTCTTCAGTGTGTCTTGAAGGACGTGATAAGTCGGCAAACGCTCACGAACATTTTGACCATGCTCAAAACAATCGTGAGAGTCAGCCGATCTATCTTCGTCGGGTAGCGGACGCCAAACCGTCGTCAACTGCTCTTAAATGTTCTTGACGGTCGGGAGTTGCTCGTTACATCATCTTAAAGTAGACTTAATGGTCGGACATAGTCGGGAGCGATGGGAGTGTTGCGATGCACTCAAGAGCTTTCAGAGCGATACACGAGCAAAACGTGCGACTGGCGATTGCATCTCGAGTATTGACGACCAACTGACGTTATTATGCGTTTGGCTAAATCTGCTCCGGCTCACAGCCGATGGCTTTAAGACCTTTTCAAGATGGTAAAAGAGTGACAGAAGATCTATCCGTCCTATTGACGTTGTACTCAACACCTCAAGACCAAAAAATAAACTGATGCCACGACGACACATCCTGGTAACTTTAAGTATAAATAGGCTACTGAGTATGCGTGAGTCATTCAGCCGTAATCAGTTAAACAGTCAACATGAATGCTCGTAGGCTACGTATTCTCCACCAGATGGCTGCAATGCTTGATGCTGAGAAAGCACAAGAAGACCTTCTGCTAGCGCAGTGGTATATGAGAAGAAATAGACGGCAGAGGAGGAGACACTGGGTGAAACCTTGGGTGCAAAGAAGACAGCAGTTTGGGCAGTATGATACCCTGATGAATGAGCTCAGAGCAGAAGACCCGGAAGGATTCCAGAACTTCATGAGACTGCCCCCAGCACTGTACGATGAAGTGCTGGAAAGGATCAGGCCACGGATCACCAAACAAGACACTTGGTGGAGAAAAGCCCTTGATGCTGGACTCAAGTTTGCTGTGACAATGCGGCATCTAGCTTCCGGTGACAGCTACAGCAGCTTGAAGTGGGATTTCCGAGTACCTGGGAACACCATATCCGTATTTGTCAAAGAAGTCTGCCAAGCAATAATTGACGAATACGCAGAGGAAGTCATCCAGTGCCCAACTACAGCTGCTGAGTGGCGTGCCATAGCTGACGAATTTCTCAGGAGATGGAATTTCCCACATGCTTGCGGTGCTTTGGATGGCAAGCATGTGACCTGCAAGTGCCCTGCCAACACTGGTTCACTATACCACAATTATAAAGGCTTCTTCTCAATCACGATGATGGCTCTGGTGGATGCTGACTATAAGTTCTTGTGGATAGATGTAGGATCTGATGGCGCCTCATCAGATGCTCAGATCTATAATGATTCTGAGTTGAAGGAAGCACTTGACAACCACACCATCAGCTTCCCTGACCCTGAACCACTACCTGGTGACAACAGAAATATGCCATTCTTCTTTCTTGGAGATGATGCCTTCGGTCTGCGGCCTAATTTGATGAAGCCATTCAGTATTCGTGGTATGACGATGCAAGAAAGGATCTTCAACTACCGCCTTTCCCGAGGACGCAGGGTTGTAGAAAATGCATTTGGCATCCTGGCTCAGAGGTTTCAAGTCCTACTGTCTACGATGCAGCAAGATCCAGAGACAGTGAGGATTATTGTCCAAGCTTGTGTATGCCTCCACAACCTTATGAGGATCCGATACCCGGCCCTGCAGCCTGGAGCAGTGGATGTTGAAGATCATCAAAATATATTAGTCATCCCGGGTGAATGGAGACGTGGACGTAATATGCAAGATGTTGTGAATGTACAAGCTCCCAATCGTGACACCAAGAAGGCTAAGAAGCAGCGGCTGTACCTGAAGCACTACCTGAATTCACCAGCTGGCTCAGTTCCATGGCAGGACAGAATGGTTAAACCAACCCATTGAGAAAACTCAACATATAACTGTGTCACTGCTTTTCTTAGACCAGTAAATGACCTGAGTCATTTCGGTTGTGACATGTCATATTTTATGTTGTTCATTTTATTGGATGACGTCTAATTTCTACAGAGAATGTAGACATCATTTCATGTTTAATGTCGGTTTGAGAAGAATGAGAAGAAAACCCATCACCATATCAAAATTCAAAAATTAGACACATTATAAATTTAATAAGTAATAAACAAAATTAGTACATTTGTTTGCTATTTTCTAGGAAAATTGACATTTAAAAGTAACACATGAAGGTAATAATCCAGTTTTTTAACATAATCCCATAATGTTTATATTATCTCGAAATTTAGAAATTTGCATATAATAAATGTCACTGATTTAACAACAGTCATAATTATTATCCGGTGAAACATGCCTGGTAACTGTAGCACTGATTTGGCCCAAATCGCTGGGTGATGTCACTTCAATGTAAGCATCCAATGGCTCACTAGTGGTCATGTGTCCGAAAAGGCTGCCATCTGCAGTTTGCCTACTAGGACCTGACGGTTGGCGCTGAGACATAACAGTAGTTGACACTGGGGCTCTTGTATTCCAAGATGGTCGGTTGCCAGAACCATAGCAGAAGTCCGTATAGGCTGCCTGCATACTCGCTGGATCGGGCATACTCCTGGGTCGAGGTTGCAGCTGGGTGAGCTCTGCTCTGTAGCCCGTTTGCTCATGATGAGGCCTGGAAGAATGTGATTGGCTCTGACTCTGTCCCACGTAATGCCACATATTACCCTCATTGCGTGCCTCATTCCATCCTCCAGGAGAATAGCTGGGATATGTTGGCTGAGGTTGTTGTTGGCGCTGGTTAGTTACGGTCGAAACTGGCATAGGAGGTGCTTGCTGATGAGTGGCTGGGACTGGTGTTGGTGTTTCTGGTGGTGTGCTTGCCTCCTGCAGCTGGAGTGTATCGTTTTCCTCTTGAAATCGGAGGAGCATTCCAATCGACTCCCTGCGGAACCTGTAGTTGCAGAATACAAAAAGAAAGATAAGTAAAAATGCCCAGTTATAACATTTGCAATTTTTTAACAAAATTATAAAGTTAATTTAGAAAGTTTACATTATTATGAAACAAAATTAGAATAATCTTTAAAAGTTACATAATAACCTAGACCATAGAGTCTGATGGAGGTTGTCTGCCACAGAGCTAAACCATGTTATGAAGCCAGCTCTCTCAGATGTGGGCTGAATTGGTCTCTGGGGTTCTGGCTCAGCAGTCAATTTCATGATATGCGACTGAAATTTAGCTGCTGCTGCTGCCCTCTGTGACATCTGTGTCATGAAAGTTTTGTCTGCTTCCTTCCTCTTCTGAGCTGCGGTCTTCTTGCCAAAAGGTCCAGCAGAGGACGGAACATTGGTGGAAGCAACAGTGGAACCAGGCACCACAGGCGAGGTAGGTTTGGACCTGATGACCGTCTGTTCTTGCCCCTCGATGACCATCATAATATCGGCCATGTCCTCCTCCAGGTTGGAATCGCTTCCGTCGGCATCACCACCGGCACCGGCACGAGGTATGCCACCATCTTCTCTTGCAGCTATCTTTTGCCTCACCTGGAAGTACACAATGCACATAACACATAAGTAAAAATATCAGGAAGTAATATCAGAAAATAATATGATATATAGCTGAAATAAAAGTCATTTGCAGTAAAAAAACTAGTAATTTCACAATACTTACACTGACTGGCACTTTCTGCTTGCTTTTCCTGATGTACTTTTTGATGAAGCCGAAGTTAGCCATGATCCAATTATCCCTATCAGTCAAATCAGTCTCAGGCCTCGCACCATCACCAGACTTCTTGTTGATCAACTTGACATATCTGGTCCGGATAGATGTATACCACAGCATAATGGTCCCAACTGAAAACACAGAAAATGAAACACCATAGACATTATATTACGACAAGTCTCGGCATTGCTTACATTTCAAAATGTCACAACAACATGAATTATTATTACATAGTATACATAAAAGAAAATTGTAAATATTTTTTTCGAATTACCATCTAACCCCATTTTGTCGGCCTGTGTCTGCCACACCTGCGAACGGAGGACCTTGTCCTTTTAATCCTTGGACTTCATATTATACAGAAATGTGTTGACCTGTAAAAATTCCAACATGGACTCCTCCTGTTCGTCGGATAGCATGCCCGACTTTTTTGGCTTCTGCTTCTTCTTTTGTGTGACATCTTGTGGAGAATTGGAAGTGGATGGAGTAGGACCAGAACCAGCAGTCTGAGCACCCATAACATCCGAAGGAGGAGAAGTAGATCTGGGAGGGCTAACAATGGCCTCAGTCTCACTGGCCTCATCAACACCAGTCTCTCTCATCTGCTCTGTGTCACTGGAAGATGATGAATAATCTGTTATCTGCTTCCGTGGCTTCTTTGCAGGGACCTTACTGTCCTTCCCTTTACGCTTCCTGCCCTTTGGAGGCATGGTGTAACAATGAAGTAATAATAAAAGAAATTTCCGGAAAAAACTCACGCAGGGCTGCTCTGTTGAAGATGTCGTACACTGAAAATAATCAAAATCGGCACAGGTCTTTTTATACTCGTGGTGTACACGGTTGTACCACGTGATCCACTCTTTTTGCGCATGAGCAGCTCGGGAGCAGCTCGGAAGCCGCTCGTGAGCCGCTCTAATTGATCGCCAGTCCCACTGATAGGTCGCCAACAGATCGCGAGTAGGACGCGAATGAACGTGGATTGCTCTGTTACGGCACGTCTGTTGATCGTGTATAGCTCGTTTGTAACTCGTGTATAGCTCTTGACAAACGTGAGTTGGACTTCACCTTGTGGTATTTTTTTATTTTGACGCCACATTTCCTACGTTCTTTTCGCGATATTTTACAAATTTAGATCGTGAAGGTCGTGAGCTGATCGTGAGTTTAGGTCTCGACTGTGTGACACCGCCTTAACAACTGAGCTACGAGAGACTCGTGGCGCGCCAGGCCATATACTAGGTTCACACACCGGTCGGATGCTCTAACCACTGAGCTACGAGAGACTCGTGGCGAGCAAGGCTATATAATAGGTTCACACATTGGTCGGATGCTCTAACAACTGAGCTACGAGAGACTCGTGGCGAGCTAGGCCATGTGCTAGGTTCACTGAGCTACGAGAGACTCGTGGCGAGCTAGGCCATATGCTAGGTTCACACACCGGTCGGATGCTCTAACCACTGAGATACGAGAGACTCGTGAAGAGCTAGGTCATATACTAGGTTCACACACCGGTCGGATGCTCTAACCACTGAGATACGAGAGACTCGTGAAGAGCTAGGTCATATACTAGGTTCACACACCGGTCGGATGCTCTAACCACTCATCTACGAGAGACTCGTGGCGCGCTGGGCCATATACTAGGTTTATATATGACACGCATCCTGTGTACTGCAAGGATCAGCAATGTAGAAAACGTCATGCGAGATGATACATGCATAAAGACGAAAAGACGGTAAATTTAAAGCTCTGTAATAAAATGAGAAAGAAGTAATGAATTCGAACTGAACATGACGAGAAATAAAAACTATGTAATAGGGAATTCTAACGGAGAAAAATAAAATCAATTTTATAAAGGTAGCAAATTCAAGTCATTTTTATTTAAAGACTGAATCATGTCACTGTTTTGTGTCGAAGATTGAGGTGAAGCATTGGCCAATAGTTAGATCAGTCCAAGCGTCTGCTGTGTATCTCAGCATTTAAATAACGCAGTTTACAAAAAACTGTCGTGGAACCAAAAACAAAGCCGTACTACATCAACCAAGATAATAGGACTTAAGTGGTCTTCAGTGTGTCTTGAAGGACGTGATAAGTCGGCAAACGCTCACGAACATTTTGACCATGCTCAAAACAATCGTGAGAGTCAGCCGATCTATCTTCGTCGGGTAGCGGACGCCAAACCGTCGTCAACTGCTCTTAAATGCTCTTGACGGTCGGGAGTTGCTCGTTACATCATCTTAAAGTAGACTTAATGGTCGGACATAGTCGGGAGCGATGGGAGTGTTGCGATGCACTCAAGAGCTTTCAGAGCGATACACGAGCAAAACGTGCGACTGGCGATTGCATCTCGAGTATTGACGACCAACTGACGTTATTATGCGTTTGGCTAAATCTGCTCCGGCTCACTGCCGATGGCTTTAAGACCTTTTCAAGATGGTAAAAGAGTGACAGACGATCTATCCGTCCTATTGACGTTGTACTCAACACCTCAAGGCCAAAAAATAAACTGATGCCACGACGACACATCCTGGTAACTTTAAGTATAAATAGGCTACTGAGTATGCGTGAGTCATTCAGCCGTAATCAGTTAAGCAGTCAACATGAATGCTCGTAGGCTACGTATTCTCCACCAGATGGCTGCAATGCTTGATGCTGAGAAAGCACAAGAAGACCTTCTGCTAGCGCAGTGGTATATGAGAAGAAATAGACGGCAGAGGAGGAGACACTGGGTGAAACCTTGGGTGCAAAGAAGACAGCAGTTTGGGCAGTATGATACCCTGATGAATGAGCTCAGAGCAGAAGACCCGGAAGGATTCCAGAACTTCATGAGACTGCCCCCAGCACTGTACGATGAAGTGCTGGAAAGGATCAGGCCACGGATCACCAAACAAGACACTTGGTGGAGAAAAGCCCTTGATGCTGGACTCAAGTTTGCTGTGACAATGCGGCATCTAGCTTCCGGTGACAGCTACAGCAGCTTGAAGTGGGATTTCCGAGTACCTGGGAACACCATATCCGTATTTGTCAAAGAAGTCTGCCAAGCAATAATTGACGAATACGCAGAGGAAGTCATCCAGTGCCCAACTACAGCTGCTGAGTGGCGTGCCATAGCTGACGAATTTCTCAGGAGATGGAATTTCCCACATGCTTGCGGTGCTTTGGATGGCAAGCATGTGACCTGCAAGTGCCCTGCCAACACTGGTTCACTATACCACAATTATAAAGGCTTCTTCTCAATCACGATGATGGCTCTGGTGGATGCTGACTATAAGTTCTTGTGGATAGATGTAGGATCTGATGGCGCCTCATCAGATGCTCAGATCTATAATGATTCTGAGTTGAAGGAAGCACTTGACAACCACACCATCAGCTTCCCTGACCCTGAACCACTACCTGGTGACAACAGAAATATGCCATTCTTCTTTCTTGGAGATGATGCCTTCGGTCTGCGGCCTAATTTGATGAAGCCATTCAGTATTCGTGGTATGACGATGCAAGAAAGGATCTTCAACTACCGCCTTTCCCGAGGACGCAGGGTTGTAGAAAATGCATTTGGCATCCTGGCTCAGAGGTTTCAAGTCCTACTGTCTACGATGCAGCAAGATCCAGAGACAGTGAGGATTATTGTCCAAGCTTGTGTATGCCTCCACAACCTTATGAGGATCCGATACCCGGCCCTGCAGCCTGGAGCAGTGGATGTTGAAGATCATCAAAATATATTAGTCATCCCGGGTGAATGGAGACGTGGACGTAATATGCAAGATGTTGTGAATGTACAAGCTCCCAATCGTGACACCAAGAAGGCTAAGAAGCAGCGGCTGTACCTGAAGCACTACCTGAATTCACCAGCTGGCTCAGTTCCATGGCAGGACAGAATGGTTAAACCAACCCATTGAGAAAACTCAACATATAACTGTGTCACTGCTTTTCTTAGACCAGTAAATGACCTGAGTCATTTCGGTTGTGACATGTCATATTTTATGTTGTTCATTTTATTGGATGACGTCTAATTTCTACAGAGAATGTAGACATCATTTCATGTTTAATGTCGGTTTGAGAAGAATGAGAAGAAAACCCATCACCATATCAAAATTCAAAAATTAGACACATTATAAATTTAATAAGTAATAAACAAAATTAGTACATTTGTTTGCTATTTTCTAGGAAAATTGACATTTAAAAGTAACACATGAAGGTAATAATCCAGTTTTTTAACATAATCCCATAATGTTTATATTATCTCGAAATTTAGAAATTTGCATATAATAAATGTCACTGATTTAACAACAGTCATAATTATTATCCGGTGAAACATGCCTGGTAACTGTAGCACTGATTTGGCCCAAATCGCTGGGTGATGTCACTTCAATGTAAGCATCCAATGGCTCACTAGTGGTCATGTGTCCGAAAAGGCTGCCATCTGCAGTTTGCCTACTAGGACCTGACGGTTGGCGCTGAGACATAACAGTAGTTGACACTGGGGCTCTTGTATTCCAAGATGGTTGGTTGCCAGAACCATAGCAGAAGTCCGTATAGGCTGCCTGCATACTCGCTGGATCGGGCATACTCCTGGGTCGAGGTTGCAGCTGGGTGAGCTCTGCTCTGTAGCCCGTTTGCTCATGATGAGGCCTGGAAGAATGTGATTGGCTCTGACTCTGTCCCACGTAATGCCACATATTACCCTCATTGCGTGCCTCATTCCATCCTCCAGGAGAATAGCTGGGATATGTTGGCTGAGGTTGTTGTTGGCGCTGGTTAGTTACGGTCGAAACTGGCATAGGAGGTGCTTGCTGATGAGTGGCTGGGACTGGTGTTGGTGTTTCTGGTGGTGTGCTTGCCTCCTGCAGCTGGAGTGTATCGTTTTCCTCTTGAAATCGGAGGAGCATTCCAATCGACTCCCTGCGGAACCTGTAGTTGCAGAATACAAAAAGAAAGATAAGTAAAAATGCCCAGTTATAACATTTGCAATTTTTTAACAAAATTATAAAGTTAATTTAGAAAGTTTACATTATTATGAAACAAAATTAGAATAATCTTTAAAAGTTACATAATAACCTAGACCATAGAGTCTGATGGAGGTTGTCTGCCACAGAGCTAAACCATGTTATGAAGCCAGCTCTCTCAGATGTGGGCTGAATTGGTCTCTGGGGTTCTGGCTCAGCAGTCAATTTCATGATATGCGACTGAAATTTAGCTGCTGCTGCTGCCCTCTGTGACATCTGTGTCATGAAAGTTTTGTCTGCTTCCTTCCTCTTCTGAGCTGCGGTCTTCTTGCCAAAAGGTCCAGCAGAGGACGGAACATTGGTGGAAGCAACAGTGGAACCAGGCACCACAGGCGAGGTAGGTTTGGACCTGATGACCGTCTGTTCTTGCCCCTCGATGACCATCATAATATCGGCCATGTCCTCCTCCAGGTTGGAATCGCTTCCGTCGGCATCACCACCGGCACCGGCACGAGGTATGCCACCATCTTCTCTTGCAGCTATCTTTTGCCTCACCTGGAAGTACACAATGCACATAACACATAAGTAAAAATATCAGGAAGTAATATCAGAAAATAATATGATATATAGCTGAAATAAAAGTCATTTGCAGTAAAAAAACTAGTAATTTCACAATACTTACACTGACTGGCACTTTCTGCTTGCTTTTCCTGATGTACTTTTTGATGAAGCCGAAGTTAGCCATGATCCAATTATCCCTATCAGTCAAATCAGTCTCAGGCCTCGCACCATCACCAGACTTCTTGTTGATCAACTTGACATATCTGGTCCGGATAGATGTATACCACAGCATAATGGTCCCAACTGAAAACACAGAAAATGAAACACCATAGACATTATATTACGACAAGTCTCGGCATTGCTTACATTTCAAAATGTCACAACAACATGAATTATTATTACATAGTATACATAAAAGAAAATTGTAAATATTTTTTTCGAATTACCATCTAACCCCATTTTGTCGGCCTGTGTCTGCCACACCTGCGAACGGAGGACCTTGTCCTTTTAATCCTTGGACTTCATATTATACAGAAATGTGTTGACCTGTAAAAATTCCAACATGGACTCCTCCTGTTCGTCGGATAGCATGCCCGACTTTTTTGGCTTCTGCTTCTTCTTTTGTGTGACATCTTGTGGAGAATTGGAAGTGGATGGAGTAGGACCAGAACCAGCAGTCTGAGCACCCATAACATCCGAAGGAGGAGAAGTAGATCTGGGAGGGCTAACAATGGCCTCAGTCTCACTGGCCTCATCAACACCAGTCTCTCTCATCTGCTCTGTGTCACTGGAAGATGATGAACAATCTGTTATCTGCTTCCGTGGCTTCTTTGCAGGGACCTTACTGTCCTTCCCTTTACGCTTCCTGCCCTTTGGAGGCATGGTGTAACAATGAAGTAATAATAAAAGAAATTTCCGGAAAAAACTCACGCAGGGCTGCTCTGTTGAAGATGTCGTACACTGAAAATAATCAAAATCGGCACAGGTCTTTTTATACTCGTGGTGTACACGGTTGTACCACGTGATCCACTCTTTTTGCGCATGAGCAGCTCGGGAGCAGCTCGGAAGCCGCTCGTGAGCCGCTCTAATTGATCGCCAGTCCCACTGATAGGTCGCCAACAGATCGCGAGTAGGACGCGAATGAACGTGGATTGCTCTGTTACGGCACGTCTGTTGATCGTGTATAGCTCGTTTGTAACTCGTGTATAGCTCTTGACAAACGTGAGTTGGACTTCACCTTGTGGTATTTTTTTATTTTGACGCCACATTTCCTACGTTCTTTTCGCGATATTTTACAAATTTAGATCGTGAAGGTCGTGAGCTGATCGTGAGTTTAGGTCTCGACTGTGTGACACCGCCTTAACAACTGAGCTACGAGAGACTCGTGGCGCGCCAGGCCATATACTAGGTTCACACACCGGTCGGATGCTCTAACCACTGAGCTACGAGAGACTCGTGGCGAGCAAGGCTATATAATAGGTTCACACATTGGTCGGATGCTCTAACAACTGAGCTACGAGAGACTCGTGGCGAGCTAGGCCATGTGCTAGGTTCACTGAGCTACGAGAGACTCGTGGCGAGCTAGGCCATATGCTAGGTTCACTGAGCTACGAGAGACTCGTGGCGAGCTAGGCCATATGCTAGGTTCACACACCGGTCGGATGCTCTAACCACTGAGATACGAGAGACTCGTGAAGAGCTAGGTCATATACTAGGTTCACACACCGGTCGGATGCTCTAACCACTGAGATACGAGAGACTCGTGAAGAGCTAGGTCATATACTAGGTTCACACACCGGTCGGATGCTCTAACCACTCATCTACGAGAGACTCGTGGCGCGCTGGGCCATATACTAGGTTTATATATGACACGCATCCTGTGTACTGCAAGGATCAGCAATGTAGAAAACGTCATGCGAGATGATACATGCATAAAGACGAAAAGACGGTAAATTTAAAGCTCTGTAATAAAATGAGAAAGAAGTAATGAATTCGAACTGAACATGACGAGAAATAAAAACTATGTAATAGGGAATTCTAACGGAGAAAAATAAAATCAATTTTATAAAGGTAGCAAATTCAAGTCATTTTTATTTAAAGACTGAATCATGTCACTGTTTTGTGTCGAAGATTGAGGTGAAGCATTGGCCAATAGTTAGATCAGTCCAAGCGTCTGCTGTGTATCTCAGCATTTAAATAACGCAGTTTACAAAAAACTGTCGTGGAACCAAAAACAAAGCCGTACTACATCAACCAATGAGAACTTGAATTTCAACCGCTTTAAAGCGCGGGAAAAATGCGTCAGATAAGTCACGTGGATTATGACTTAAGCTCCTGATTGGTTAAAAAACGTGTTTGCTCTAATTGGTTAAAAAAGGTGGGACACATGGCACGAGATTTTTTCAACTAATTACCAACAAACTTGAATATCAAAGTACACTTCTTTCTTCAGTCATCGTGATGTCGAAATAATTATTAAGTCTAATCCTCGTCCGAATTTGATTCCCAATCTTCATTGTCCCCGTCATCAGATTCGTCAGAAAAATCCGCATTTTTCATTTCCAGTTCATGATCAGTTATATTTGTTAGATTTTTGTCTTTCCTTTTGGTTTGTTGTTCCTCTCTGTTCCAATCTTTCATCTTCGCGCCCATCATGAAGTCGTCTCGTAAAATATTCCACGTCGACGACGTGTCCGATTTTCCATCCTGGTCATTTGTCTTAAATAATGAAACGAAAACAAAAAAACTGTGTTTGAAACGATTAAACGAACTGTTATATGAGCTTTACATAGGCGAATAAAAATGATCAGTTAAAACTATTTACAGCAGTAAAGGCTTGGACACAAAGTGCAACTTTAATTGCAAAGTTGAGCGCAACAAGATTTTTTGGGGTGCCACACGATGCAATTTGTTGCGCGCAATGTCGCAAAAGTAGAACTCGATTCTACTTCTGCAACTGCTGCGCGCAGCGTTTCAAGAAAAGTTTACCGTGTGTCCGGGCCTTAAGGGTTCTTTCAGAAAATTTTTATAGAGAGAGTAGGAAGACTGATTGTGTTCTTCTGGAAAAGATTTTGTGGTCGAAAAAGACAGAATTGCATTATTGGAAAATGATATTCCGTGCGTGCTACCCGGGCGTGCTATTCTTTCTAAACCGACATAACTGGAATACAGTGGTATCCCGATTTTTCGAAACTCCCGATTATTTGAACCAAAACTCGTTTCCCTTGGATTTGATTTCAGTCAATACCACCTTCGAGTTTTCGAACCAATTTCCGTTTCCCTTGGAGGTTTGAAATATCGGGATTCCACTGTATATGGGTAATACGAGAAGTCTCTATCAACGCTCTCTTTGGGATTCCTCTCCGATTCAGGTAGTTTACCGCATATATACGACATAAACGATGCAATATTATCTCTAACTGCAATATATTTACTTTCCCCTGCACTATACTGCAGACTGTTTGCCATGCACCCGTCCATCCCGTTAAGAGTGTAACACCGGAACATCATGGATAATAGAAGGACATCCCACGGGAATTGCTCACTTCAGACAAGTATCGGGGCACCCATCAAGAAATGTTTAGGAAATGCTTCTTCATATAATTTTAGTGCTTTTAAAGTGTATATGACAGTGATTTTTTTTATTTGCTTGATCGAATCTACATGATGTTCTGATAAGAAAATGGCAAAAAAATTATTCGATATCGATTTTCCTTCTCCGCGTTTTGGCCGTCTAAAAACGTGAAATTTCACTTCCGGTGTGTTACAAAACCGCACAAGAAGAAAGACTGGAAATAGTCCGCTGCCAGTGTCGCGATTTCTCAGTTCCTCCGTTTTTTGGTGCGTGTTGCTACAACCATAGATAACACACCTTAATAGAACCATGTTTCTTCCTCAGGGCGCATCAAAAAATGCGAGGAACTGAGAAACCTCGACACCGGCATTCCTGTATTGACGTCACAGCGGACTATTTCCAGTCTTTCTTCTCGCGCGGTTTTGTAACACACCGGAAGTGAAATTTCAAGTTTTTAGACAGCTACAACGCAGAGAAGAAAAATCGATATCCAAATTTTTTTCCATTTTCTTATCAGAACATCATGTAGATTCGATCAAGCAAATAAAAAAATCACTGTCATATACACTTTAAAGGAAACTATGTGAAAGCTAATACAATTTGATCTTTTTGGGTTCTTTTAGCTGAAATTACATTTCAACAGCAGAAAATTTAGGGGAAGGAAGGTTATCCTCAGAATTTACCAGCCGCTTTGTCCTTTCTGAAAATCCTGGCTGATCTTGTTTTGTACTCGAAACGACATTTTTATTGCCCCGAAAACAAACGCGTCAAAGTCCCCTCTGTTACAAAAGTTGGAGGTGACATTTTGCTAAAGAAAATTCTAGTGTTTGGTCTAACTAATTACAAATTTTTTTCGATAACTAAGGCATACGGAACAGATTTTCCACTGAAGCAATTGCATGAGTGCTCCCGCATGTTTCTTGTTCAAGAATGAGGCAATGGGGCGGGGCATTAGACCACATTTTGCGTAGCTTCAATTAGAAGCTGGGGTTAAATCTCGGAGATTGTCCTTTACAAGTGCATAACAAGTGTTCAAGTATTGTATTGTCTATATTATACCAATTACCTTGAGTTGCTCCTGCGTCCTGACTTTGTCCGAGCTACTTTTTAGCATGTTAAGAAAAGCGGATTTGGACATTGAATCCACAACTACAGAAAAAGAAATATTACATAAAATGGGTCAAAGTACAGAATAAAAACTTTCGTTCTTGCTCCCACTCCTGTCATCGGTTGGAAGACTTTAAGAGTTCTAGGGTGGGTTGTTCAAAGCATGAAAAAGCTAATCCAAGATAAGTGTTACCTTTGAATCCAGTAAATTAAATAGCTATAATCACATGAAAAAAGCAAGTGACCACCGCGGTCTGACCAGTACCTTACACATATCACCCTGGCAGTGGCAGCCATGGACAGCTGTTTCGTCCTTGTTAGGACTCATCAGCATAGCTTAGCCGTCGGATCCCTACACGACCTGAAAGTCGCTTTTAGGTGCCCTTAACTGCCAAGGCGCATGCAAGCATTCCTTTAGGCGCCAGCTCCACTCAACACATGCAGTAGCTGTTGGCTGGAGTGCCACTGCCAGGGTGATATGGCTGTGTGCATGTGTAAGGTACTGGCCAGACCATGGGGTTGGTGTTTGAGTGTGTCACACGTGTTTCACTATAATCACATGACTTTTCCACGTAACTTTGAAAACACTTACAGCTCTACTATATTCCACTTTTATTTGATTTCACTTTATTATACCCGTAAACGACAGCCTCGGGAAGCAGAAAAAGTATCCGTAACTCAAGCTGGCCACTTACGGGAATGATTCTCGTAAGGAGAGAAATCAACGGGGTTTTGTCAAGGCGGCCATAAGTAGAGCTGTCTGTTTACAAGAGTGTTCGCTAGGAGAACTTTGACTGTAGTCCACTTTTATTTTATTTGCTTTTGTTTTTCTGCCATTAGGCCAGTTTGCCACTTAGTCCTGCCTTTAGTTAAATCCTTAGGTATCTTGTTCTGCTGAACTTGCATTTGAAGTGGAGTTTGAACCTTAAACAGCTCAAGAACCATATCCTTTGAATAAAACATCCCAGGCCTATGTAGCTTAAACAGGGGCAAACTCTACCAACCCATCTGCCAAACAGACACGGACAAGTTTTTATCTAGATATGAAGTCCATACTTCTTTGACAAGTCAAAACATTGTCTTTATGTACACCTCCCTCTCTTTTTTTCTTTTATCTTCATGTGCATCTCACCTTTTGATTTCTTGGCCTCCGTAGGAGCTGAATTCAATTTACTTTCCATTTCCTTCTGATGTTTACTGACGGCATTAAATAACTTTACAACTGAAATTAGATCAGAGAAATAAGAATTCTTTGCAAGAAGTGTAATCAAACACTGATGATGAAAAAAAATATGGCAGTGAAATGACTGAAAAAACTGAACAATAAAAAACAATAAATTCTGAAAGTAGTGACCTCGTTACTTTCAGAATTACATGTAGCAGCCCCTAGGGACCGCAACTTTTGGATAGCAGCTAATTTGGGGTGGCTGCTACTTTTGGACTACTAAAAACAAGAAACTTTTGAACAAGGTGCATGCGACCACAAAACTGGTTTTTGTAATTCTTAATACATAGGGGTGTGAGGTAAAGCACTTTTTAAAGTATGGTAGGTAAGTCTTCACAAGCCTAATGGCTCACAACTGCTGGAGCTTAACCCAGTTTCTGAAGCATGAAGCGACTGAGAGTATTACTACTCCCCCTGGATGGGATGCTAGTCCATCACAAGGTTACCCTACAGCATCATGTTGCCGGTACCCATTTATACACCTGGGTGGAGAGAGACAATGTGGAGCAACATTTCTTGTTTAAGGAAACAACACAATGGCAGAGACCAGGCTTGAACCACCGACCTTCAGGCGCTTACCACTAGACCGCCGCGCCTCCACTAAAGTATGGTACTTCCATATTTAGTACTCAAATTCTAACGGCACCTTCACACAACAAACTAAAGTTGACTAACTCATGTTGGCAAACTCCAAAAAGTTGGAAATTTTGTGTTTTCACACAACAAACTTCCACACCCATAAACATTGTTCCCAGGGTTGTTTCTTCTCGAGGAAAGCAAATACATTATAGAGCAGTTTTCAATTGAGTGTTGTCTAACCAAAACCAAAGTAATTACTCTGACAAATCACAGCAGTCGTAAACAATCCAATGAACCAATCAGAGCTCGAAGCAATTACACGTCGGCGGCGCCAAGCGCTGGAAAATGCGTGCGAGCAAGCCACGATTGGTTTTGGATTTACTTCTGATTGGTCGAGAAAGTGGCGCGAGATTTTTTAGCCAATCACAAAGCGTAGTAATGCAAAACCAAAGCAATTGCGTAATTACTTTCGACATTCAATTGAAAACTGCTCTATACCCTGTGAATCAACATTACACATACTAAAGTTGCAGTAAATATTCACACTTCAAATTTGAGTTCTCAAAAAAGTTGGCAAGAACAGAAACAAGTTCTATTTGTTGCCAACTGTTGATGTGATGTTCAAACACACCAACTCGAGTTTGATAACTAAGTTCGTTGTGCGAAGGTGTCTTAAGCCAGTGTTGCATCTGAGTTCCCTCTATAAGGAATATATACTTATTGACTAAGTGGGAGGGCAGGATGGGCCGCTCATGGCACGCAGTCTGTACGCCACGACCTCGAGCCAAATATTTTTCCATTATTAATGACCAATTTAGAGACAAAATTGCTTGAAATTTTAACACACTAGGCCGTACGCTTTTGTAGTAGGGCTATACAGCTTTTTCCAGTCCTGTTCACGCAAATGTGTACGGCCCTCATATGGATATTTTGTGAATAGTATTGAAAAGAATGAGCATGTGGGGCTGTGCGGGTAGTACAATAGTGTAGCTTATGTTCCAAAGTTTTTCAAAAATTGATACTTTTGGGTGGCCATGCACTCACCTCCTCGTGTTGCTATTTTTGCTAAATTCTTTTCATAATCTAAAGTTGAACCATCAGGTTTGATATGGTCTTTTTCAAGCATGGCATGACGTTCTTGACTTTTCAGCTGAGGAAAAAATTAAGAGTAAAAATTGGGGTACAACAAAGGAGGATATTACCATCTTCCCAGCATGCTTTGGGTAAAATTCGGGTGAATGACTTCCGGTGGAACCAAAGAATGCATGTAATTTAGACAAGGTTGTACATGGATTTCCTCGCTTCAATGTAAAGGCATCGAAAGAAAACAATGGGAACCTTATTCCTCTATTCATGATGACAGTGCTAGGAAATGTTTTTCTTAGAGTGGAGTGGACCTGTCGAAAAACATTATCGTGGTATAGTTTGACTGTTGTCGTACATGTCTGCTTGTAGTCATTGGTAATGCATAAATTATTTTAAATTGGTTGGATCGATTAAAAAACGGCGAGTCAAACGCCAAATAACACCCAATTCCAGTCATTTAAGTTATAAACCTTCTCGAAAACCTAATTGACTCCAATTGACTCCACGATTTCATCCCAAATTTTGAAGTTGAAAGTGATCTATTTCGGTGGCTGTTTGTTTTTATCGGCATTGAATTGAAAGTGACTACAACTGGCAAGCACCAGTACAGATATTTCTTCTAATATAAGCTGGCATTGTTTTGAAATGGCGAGACGGTTTATTGATTCCACGAATCTGTGAAGAGATTTCAAGCGTCTACCATGTGACGCTTATTGCAGGTTTCGGCCCGTCTGGGAAGTTAAGCGGCCTTAAAGCAAACTGTAAACACAACCCGAAATGGAAAATATTCTGTAAAGGTGAATAGAATAAATAGGTTAACTACGACCAACTGACCTCCAACCTCAACGATGTCTGTGTAAAATGAGCTGCTTGCAGATTGCCGCCATTTGATAATATAGTTTAGTTACAGTGCATGCCGGGAAGATGGTAATATCCTCCTTTGGGTACAAGTTATGAAAACAGCAAGAGTGTAAACATAAAATAATTTGTAATTTTTACCTTCTTCGATTCTCTTTCTTCCTTTTGCTCAGCTCGCCGCTTTTCAACCTTCTTGTACTTCACTAAGACAGGAGGCTAGAAACATGATAATAATGTTGTGTTCAATAAATAATTATTAATATGTTGAATTCTTAGTGGGGGCACATCCGCACTCCATTTTAAGGGGGGGGGTGCTTTATTTATAAGGCAAAATTTCGAGGATGCATACACACGTGAGGGGAAAAAGAGAATCCCTTTGAACTTAAGTGTGACAAAACTTTGTGCAAGCACATGTTTTTTGTTTAAAAGACTCGAATTTCCATTGACTGACAGATTATGCATGACAGTGATCGACAGAAATTCCCAAGGGGCACTCTAAGCCAATGGGAATTTTCCGTACTGTCAGAGAACGTAAAAAATGGATAACTGGGGTCTCCACTGTGGGTGTCACCTCTCCCCTTCGCGTGTTCCCCTCGCGCATGCGTCCTCGAAATTTCAGCCAATAAAAATTTCACCCCATAAATACACTGGCACCTGCATAGCAGGCTAGGGGGCGGAGTGAATAATGTTAAATTTTTTCTGAGATGTGATGAGTCACATGTAAAGCCTCTAACAAAATACATGTATCAAACACCAGACTCATGACTAGAAGCCATGGGGAAGGAACCAATGGAATTCTTTCTAAGGAAAAGATGATGGAAATGGCTTGGACACACATTGAGAATGGATTCTTAGGTGCATGCATTAACAGCACTGACCTGGGGGCGCTTTCCATTTAACCAAAATTTCCGGAAATTCCGGGTTGGGAAGCGAATGGAACGGAAATTTTCCGGAATAAAATTCTGGAATTTTAGGACAACCTCGCGACTGAGGTTGTCCTAACGTTCAGGTGTAACGGTGCAACCAACCGGAAAATACTGTTCCATTCACCAAACGGAATACCCGGAATTTCAAACCGGAATTTTTGGTCAAATGGAAAGCATCCCTGGGCTCCAGAGGAAAGAAGGAAGAGGGGGTGGATAAGGACAACATGGAAGAGGCAGAAGAGGTTGATGTTGGACAAGATGAAGTTAAGTTAGCATTGGATGTGAGATGGCAACTGGAATGGCTCAGGACAGGACAGCCTAGGAATCCTTTTTCGAGGCCTTATGTGCCATTCAGGCATGTAAAAGGGCCGGATGACTGAGCATAGAAAGCCTCTACATCAAGTACTGTACAACAAATTGTGTTTTACAGTTGATAAGAAGTGCAATAATGTTGGATAATTTGACTGAAAGTAGCCTGGAAGGGTACAATAAAAAAACTAAGCCCCATGCAAAAAGAAAAGGCATCAGCCAGGTAATTAAAAATAATGAAAATAAACTCTGATACCTTATCCTGGGGAAGCTGCTTATCAAGAATTCTTGCCATTGCATCTGCCCAACCTTCATTAGTGCCTTCATTGTCACCTGTATTGTGAATCATTTAGAACAACAGTATACAGTTGTTTATCAGTCTGTATTAAGAGGCTAGTTCTCATCAATCTGTGTGCTCTGAACTTGAACATTATCTGATCTGAGTTGATAAACCTGAGATCAATAAGCCTCATTCTGGTGTAAAACTTGATTCAAACCTGAGGCATTCACTTCATATAAACTAAAATCTATATCCACTACACAGAACTGAAGAAGCGTCCGATCGAGGGTGAAAGCGAAAATTGAACTGAGATAAAATCATTTCTCAAATGGAAGTCATGGTAAATTTTCACGTTTATGCAGCTGCTATTAGCTAATCATAATATTCGCACTTCACCCTCGATCAGAGGCTTCTTCGGTTTTGAAGTCATTTCAAAGCAAATGTACAACAGGAACCATTGTTTTAAAAATTTGTAAACACGATGAAGAAGCGTCCGATCAACGGTCAATTCTGGATGACAAATAGACCAATTCCAATATATTAAAATTCATACTTGGCTCCGAGGCTTAGGGGAATAAAACAAAACAAATTAACTATTCATCCCTGGACCTTGATGTGATTTCTTTTGTTTTATTCCCCTAAGCCTCAGAGCCAAGTATGAATTTTAATATATCGGAATTGGTCTATTGCATTCTAGTACCCCCATGAGTCTTCATTTGCCAATGTGACGAGGTTACCAAGCAGATTTCAACGGTCGTGTTTCGTGGAGGCTATGTACGAGGATCTCGCCCATCGTTTTACTATTTCATTGGGGAAACAAACTGCAGCCTGGTGTCACTCGCAAGGATTGTGTTAATTGGATTCTGTGGTGGATTTGTGGCCTTGGGGATATTTTAGTCTGGAATTTTTGGCTTTGTTCGGTGGGCTGTCCAGAATGGAGTGTTCTGCCTTGCTCTCTCTTTATGAGTGGAAATACGGGGAACAAAGAAATCGCTTAAATAACATTAAATCAGGAAAATAACCACACAGAAGCAACCAATACATCATGAAAATGAGGTAAGGCTCTTTTATTGAGAAATTTTGCAAATAATTATCTTCTTGAATCTATTACCGGGATTCCCATACAAATCCTTATATTTGCAGCCATGTTGATATTACGGTACTAAACGTAACTGACTCTCACACTGAGCTTGGGGTGCCTGTGTTAATACCCATATGTTACTATTGAGCTTAAAATAATAGCTGCAGGATTTCGTAAATCAATTTCATTTTTTTTTAATTTGCCCATATAAAGCCTCTCTAAACCAATGATTCAAATGTTAAAACATGAAACAAACATTAAATTATTTTGTAAACGTAATAAATCAGTTGAGTTCTGTGTGATGAACTCATGCACGTGGAAAATTGAAACGATTTTATCCAAGTGTTGAATTGCATTCAACTGTCCAATCATTTGATGTTTTGTACGAATATAAAACAAAATTGAAAGCATGAAAATCAATTATTTTCCAATACTAACCTTTGCTCTCCTCTCCCTCGTCCAAATCTGAAAGAGTTGTATCAAAATGCTTATCTTCGCCTTCACTTTCCACCGCCATCTTGTTTCTGTAAGAGATCAACTGACCAAATATCGCAGGCTCACTGTCGTTTGTTGTTGTAACCAGGCCTCTCTTGTGTTGGGTCAGTTTCGTTTATTTTATGGCAGAATCGGCAGAAACACATGGCTCTGAAAAGAGCCCTAAAAACCTATGTCCCTCAAAATGTGAACTTAAACCTATCGACGTGGTAAGTATATATAATATGCGTAATTTCAAAGTTCTCTTTAGATTCAATGCACCTGCAAACATCTGCTCCAGTCACGCGAATGTTCCCCATTTCTCCTTTTAAAGAAAAATATTAAGGAAATAAGTTCTTGACTCCATTCTTGATAGGATAGGGATAGGATAGGGAGGGGGAGAGGTTCTGGGGGTGGGGTAGGGTGGGATGGAAGAGGTTTGAAAGAGAGCCACTCGCTCATTCAACTTTAAACTTTATTACTATCATCACAACTTGATATGAATGTTGATACGAATCGTTAATTATTAATGAGTTTTATCAATAACAAAATTCTCGATTGTGATTGGTTAACCGCACACCTATTTATATGCAATTGGGGTGTGGTCACGTGGGCGTGACTGTCTAATTACAGCTATCCAATTACAACTTTGTAATTGGATAGCTGTAATGATTATTGGACACCTATGTTGCACATGCATCAATCAGTTGCACTTAAATAATAATGAAATGGGTGCTCATCAGAAAAAATTGAAAAACACCCTAAAAGGTACCAGAATATTGTTTGATGGGTATGGCTCAAAAGAAGTTTTACTCCTAAGAGCTACCAATTCAAAACAACACATGTCACTATATATTTTATAAACTTTAACAGTAATATTAAATGATATATTAAAAGTTCATATCCATAATGTGATATATGTATTTTGATGTCTGAGTATAAATACAGTGATTGATGATGAAGGCAACAGTTCAAGTTTATTATTCACACTTATTCAATTACAATACAACAATAAGGAAAAAAAAAAAGAAGTAAGAACAGAGCTAACTATACATTGAATTAAACATAACAAAGGAAAAAGTGTGTAGCAGCCAAAGGAGCCAAGCTTTCGAGTTGGCTACTACCACAGCGCAATTACAAGTGGGTGGAGGTTATACAGAACTTTTAGAAACTAGTTAGGAAGCTCTGGCTAAATTTATCACATTGAAAAGGAAGAGTATAAATTATATGAGTTATAATAACTATTTAAATTAAATAAGTGATAGATAAAATATGAGCGGGAGATCTGTATGGGTGTTTACAATGGCGAGCCGAAGGCGAGCCATTGTAAACAGATACAGATACAGATCGGACGCAAATATTTTATCTGACTTATGAAATGAAACAATGAGTAGAGGTCTGAATGAAAAGTTAATGCATACTAATTAGCTCAGCAGACATCTGTATCAAAAGTTAATGCTACTGTTTAATAATTCATCAACTCAGTTGATCTGTATTGGGGTTTACAAACCTTCATTAAACATTCATTTCTTTTGTATTTTCCTTATGAATTATTAATGAATTTTATAATTAAATAAATAGAGCTAAATAATAAATTAAAATTGTTCAACATGCCTGACTGTCAAGTAGAAAGAGTTTGTATTCTTTATTAAAACTGTTGAAAGGGAGACACTTAATTTTCATAGGTATTACTTCCCAGGTCTGTGATGCTACTACGCTAAACCTTGCTAGGCCATAATTAGTTCTGGAAAGTGGCCTGTGCAGGTTTTGGTTAGCGGCATATCTAGTATTATAATTATGGATAACCGAAACCGATTGAATTAATTCATAGAGAGCAGGAGGCGTATCCTTTTTTCGATATTGTATTTTATGCACTAGAGTGCCAATTTTTAATTTAAAAATATTCTCTAACTTTAATTGCAACAGAGTGTTATGTTTATTACGAGTGAGACCCCCTGCCACTGCCAGCACCACTGCGATGTCAATTTTGTAAATAATTGATGTTTTAGAAGACTTTTAAATGAAGTTAAGGAATTACAATTTTTAATTTTTGTGTCCAATTGGTTCCATATTTTTGGTTCTATTGTTTTATGGGGGAACAAAGCAGAGCTGGGAGGGGTGGTCCCATTTACAAGGCTATCATTGGTATCACACAGACAAATAATGAGGACCATAAGGGGATTTCCTGTTAAACATGATCAAATGTTTTTATTTTCTGTGATTTGTCGATCATAAAAAAAAATCTGTGAACTGTGAAGGCATGCTTGCAGTGATATGTGAAAATTTTAATTTATATTTCAATATCAGCTTTTACTCTTCCTAGATTTCACCTAGAGTGTTTAAAGACAGTGACTCTGCATTTAAAATTAGTTATGACTCAGTTAACAAATGAATAAATTATTGAAGGCAGTGAACAGTGCAAAAATTAAGATCAAGGCTTTGTGTCAAGTGACTGATGTCCACTTTGTTTCTTTTGCAGTTCAAACACTCAGCTCCCAAGCTTGTGCCATTCTTCAAGACATTCTGCATTTACTTTATACTTTGGCTACCTGAAGCAGAAAAACCCTCGGCACTGGCTGCAGTGATCAAGATTTTACCCATTTTGAGCCTTTGTGGTTTTGTTGCTATGCAAGGAGTGAGTCTATCAGGCATTCATGACTACAATCGACGGATTCTAATTGGTCTTGTCTTCTCAATGTTTGGCGACATATTTATTGTATGGGAACACACACATTTCAGCTATGGGGTCATTTCATTTGGTGTGGCCCATCTGTGTTATGCCTCTGCATTTGGTTTTGACCCTATAAACCCAATAGTTTTTCTTGGTCTGTTGGTTCCAACTTTGCACACGTATTGCTTATACCTACCAAATCTGCAAGGCTTTCTTGTAGGTGCCATTGCGGGCTACATGCTGATGATAACTATCATGATTTGGAGAGCTGTCACAGGACTTCAGGTTTCTGTACAAAGTCAATCATGGGAGTGGACCAAACTTTGTGCATGTGTTGGGTCTCTTTCATTCGGTATTTCAGACCTGATTCTTGGCTTGAATAAGTTTTATTTACCAATTCCTTTTGCTAGAGCAGTTATTATGGTGACTTACTATGGAGCACAGTTAGGAATCACCTTGTCTTCATTTGCTGTTGACCAGGTTAAAGTACAACAATTTAAAGGAAAACAGTCTTAATGCAAAAACTTAAAAATAATTTTATATCAATCTTAACTTTTCAAAGAACTCTGGTTAAAAAGCAAGACAGAGTTGAACTTTTACAGTCAAACCGGATGTTCTTTTGCAGGCAACTTTGCAAACTTCTGCCGCAACATTGGTATTTTGATTGACAGTTTGCTTCGAGCAAGTTGGAAGTTGTGCGAGCAAGTTGCAACTGTCGCGAGCAAGTTCCTATTTTAAACTTGCTGTCAGTTGCCGGATTTCTGAATTGAAAGTACTTGGCTTGGTTACGTTGCAGTATTTCACAAGCTTAACAATGTCAGGAGTATAAACTGTTCGTTCCTTCCAGCCAGGTTTATCGGGAAAATGCGTCTCATGTTGTATATTGTAAGTTGTGTTTACAATATTGGATACAATTTGCCTTGATAATCCAACAATGTGTGCGATTTGTTCTTATTTTACACCAGACGACCATTATTCTCTCTCTTTTCTCAACCGAGGTGGTATTATTGCGATGTACGTGAGCCATAATTGAAGAAGGATGTGTTTTTTGACAACAAGTTTGAAATGGGAACTTGCTCATGAAAGTTGCAACATGCTCGCACAACTTCCAACTTGCTCGAAGCAAACTGTCAATCAAAATACCAATGTTGTGGTGGAAGTTTGCAAAGTTGCCCGGAACATCCGGTTTGACTTTAAGTGGCCACACCCACGAGTGAATTTTACCATGCTCCCATAATCTGCCATTTACACTCAATTTTATTCTCATGTAAATAATCTTGTAAATAGTACACTTGTATATTTATATATTTATATATTTTATTTGCTTTTATGCAAATAAATCACGATTGATAGTACATATTATATTATAGATTTTAGGTTGTGTTTATTAGGGCCACAAGTTTATCAGTAATGATATTCACTGGCATGTGTAACCCTGTTTAAATAAAGTTCATTATTATTATTATCAGCAGTAAAAACTATCTGTATGCTATACAGTTAAAAGGAACACAGGGCACCAAGGTGTGACCTGTGCTCCAACTAGTGAGACTAGAGTTAAAAAATATTATACAATAAAAGGTTATTATTATTATTATTATTATTAAGGCGACTTGTCTGCATTCATATATCAAGATACAGTCGGACCTCTATTAAGCGGCCACCTATTAAGCGGCCACCCTCCATTAAGCGGCCACTTTCCAAAGTCCCGAATTATTTGTCAGTAAAGTGCTGTATTTGATACCTCTATTCAATGGCCACCTCTATTAAGCGGCCGCGGCCACCTTTTTGCTGTTGCAAGTTTAGTATTTATTGTATTTTTACCTCTATTAAGCGGCCAGCAAATCATCTTTTCAAGCAAAATGGTGACAGATAATATGAAGGTGATAACTGATAACAATAAAAACTGCAATTTAATCTCCACTTGCCCAGTTTCACGGTTACCAGGACCTTGCCCTATCTATCGGAAAGGCAAATGACTTGATCTTCTCGTTACAACTCCGAGCTCCACAACGGCAAACAACAGTGACGGATTATTTTAAATAAATCGTCCGTGAAATATTTTGAGCTAAAATTTTTACAGACTGTTGGTGCAAAAAAGGCCTAAGAAACTTGATGTTTTGTTACACAGATTTGCATATTTTTCTCTACCTACTCAACACCAAAAAATACTGTACTTATCGACTACATGCTCTCTGTATTAGAGCTAGAACTTTGCACGGACTTGAAATGCGCAAATACAGGGCACTTAATTTTTTGTTTCAATGATTTTTGCATTTATCTTCACATATGTTCACTTTTCGACAAGCCTTTTGCTATATAGAGACAATAAAATAACGTTGACTGCCATTTCTATCCAATTTATATTGTACCTCTATTAAACGGCCAACCTCTATTAAGCGGCCAGTTTTCAAAGTCCCGAGGGTGGCCGCTTAATAGAGGTCCGACTGTATTTTATTCCTTATGAATCATTTTCATCTGGCATGACATTTTACCTGTGTGTATGTGTTGTGAAAATATGAAAGCAGAGGGTTGCTTATTAAGTAGATAAACCTATTACTGTCAATACCAAGGCATTCTCTCTTGTTTTACTGTCTGTGCCAAGATATTATATATGTTTAGATGCATGGGTCCTATGGATGGCAGCTCTTGAACTGAATAAACCAATCGATCTGCCTAAATAAAGGTTTACTTACTAGCCCGGGGCATTAGAGAGGGGACATAGTAATAGAAGCGGTGGCTCAATTGGATTTTCCACTGGCGATGCCTTTGTAGTTTGAAAAAGTCAAGCACTCAATTTCCTGGTTAATTTGATACATCATTGAAAGTATTGCCACTGTAAAATAGCCACCTTTAGAGTCTAGTCCAGGCTAGACTGCTAGCTGTCCCTTTTTGGTCAGTGGAGTAGGCGAGCTAATCATCATGAAAACACGCTTGGCAAGACTGGAATGAGGGAACGAGCCAAGGGGAAACTGGGGGAGAGGCACCTCTTTCCCAGCACCCCCACGGCTCCCATTTCGCTTGCTCAGTCGATCACCGATAAAATTTGCATATTTGCTCACCCACTCAACTATCCAGAGAGGGACTGTTAGCAGTCTAAGTCCAAGCACAAAAGAGGGTTGAAAAAAAAAAGAGAAAAGATTTTGCAAAAATCATTCAGAATACATTTGACTACTAAGGCTAAAAGCAAGCTCCCTACAATTAATTCTCTCTGAGTGATTACCCCAAACAAGATCCTGTTTAGAAACTTCTCATTCAAATGCTGTATTTAAACTCCCATGTGACCACACCCACCCCCCCCCCCCCCCACCCCTCCAATCCCCCCATTAATCGAAAATGACCACTGACAGCTAGAGTAATTCTTATATCTGTTATGGTATTTAGCCAGAAAAATATGCTGACATGAACAACTTGCACCTGTTAGGGGTAAAAAATTGATGTGAGACATCCACAAAATCGGTTTCTTGTACTTTTTAAAGGTTTCTCTTTTCAGAATTTCTGTTGATCATCTCTGTCAATAATTTTCAATTGTGTATTTTATATACAATACAATTCTTTATTGCCACTCCCCTGTAGGGCTTTTTAGTGTCAACACAGTAACTAAAATTACAGTAAGAAGAAAACAAGCTACGATAAAAATTACAAAAATATGATTCAAATTACATTGTAATCAGAAACCCATTGTTTGTAATGCAATATTAAGTTACAATTAATAGCTAAGAACTGAGATAAACTTTCACTTAGGAGATAATTTCTTAATTTTCTTTTAAAACTAAGAACAGAATCGCATAACTTGAGAGAGCAATCAGAACTATCCAGTCATGCACTTGAACAGTGAATAGTACAGCATCGCGATTCCAATTTTCGCCGTTACTTAACACCAACCGACCTTGAGGAACCTTGTAATGCAATCTCAAGTTTCAGACTCCTTCAGAGGGTTGTTCAAGGTGCCTACAAGTTATTATATTATTTTACTGCTTCAAACTCTGAATATAATTAAGCTGAATTTTCTCGACCGTCCAAAGTTTCTAAGCAACAAAAAAGTTTCCACTGCATGCCTGTAAAATTACTTTTTCGTAATCAAAAATCAAAAACAATTTGGGTCAATTTTATAAGGTTATCACGTTACATTCTCCTTGAATAAACTTTACTTTGATCGCTTTTTTTATTGGAGATAAACCTACTCCTTGTGATAGTCACAAGACATCATCGACATCATTAATAATATTGCGTGGATAAAAGCACGTACGAAGAGCATGCATTGTTGCTATCACACGTGTGACGTCAGGAAATGTGGGCAATGTAGTCACGTGGCGTGATTAGCGCAATAAAATAGTCACAAGTCGTCACAGGCCGCAGAATTGTATTGCAGTACGACTTGAAAATTCGTGGCGATGATAAAGAACGAAAGAAACTGCGCTGATCGAGTAGATTCGGATGTTTTACAGTATAAGTTGGACAGAGCTGAAGTGGTAAGTACGCTATAAGCTTAAATTAAAGAAATCGCAGTGACTGAAACGTTTTTTCTGGTGAACAGTTCAATCCCCGGCCGGCGCGATATTACCCAAAGCTTGTTTACAATTTTTCCTTTGTGATAATCGTGTTGTTTCACTTTTTACGTGCTCTATTTAGAATGAAAAAGTTAATTTAAGTATTCACTTACACCTGTCGAATGAGATCAAACTTCAAGCCGTTTTTCTGTGGATTTTCTTACCGTTTTTCAATTCCAAGTAACTTGAATTGTACTTTGACCCACTTTTGTTTACCAACAGCCGTTTCTTTTTGTCAGAATTATTAGCAAAATCGTTTCTTTTTGTTACTATACGAGCTTAAATTTAGAATACCTACTTAAAAATAGGAGAATCGCCACAAGATTCCACGTGCCGGCAGACCTACGCGGCCATATTGGTTTAAGAAAATTCAGCGGAATTTCCAATGTTCACTTTGAACCTTTGTTTAGAAATATGCTAAAATCATTTAATTTTGCGTTGATGGCCAAGCTTTTAATAGTCGAAAGGGTTTCTTTTCACCATTTATGAAACTTTATTTTAAGCTTCTAAACCCAAAAACACACACAAAAAATGTTTGGTTGTTTCCCGATTGGCCATAATGTTCAATTCGATTTTCGTCATCGTAATTTATCTGATGACGTTAGAGTTGGCAAGGAAGTTTCTACTTATGAAAATCCAATCAAATAAAACAAAATTTGAATAGTACCTCAAGCTGTTTATTTTGCATCGAGTAATAAAAACAGTTTCAGAGCTTTTGATAATCAAATGCGTAGGCGAAAATATGGGATGGTTGGGGGTGTACAAAGGGCTGCGCTGGGGGTAAGGCCGAAGTGAAGGTCACTCGAGGGGAGAACGAAATTAAACGTGTGCTGAGTCAATATGACAGGAAGTTTTGCAGTATTTGCATTCTTTTTTTATATTTTTGTTTATCTTGTTGTTATGAATATCTTTAAAATATATGAACCAATCTAGAAATAGGAAAATATTATGGTAACCTGTGTAAGGGCTAAAAATATTGGAAGACCAAATTTGTAAACATTATATTGGCATCGGTGCCTACTTATTCTATGTATTGCCTTTATATTTGCCAGCTTTAACCCCTTTTTCCAAGAGTGCCAAAAATGAAAATTTAAGAAAATTCCCAAATTTCATTTCGAACAATATTGAAAAACAAATGATGAGGAGGTTTCATTTGAATGGTCACACTGTAGGATTTTGTTGACAGACTCAAAAGTTAGAACTACACTTCATGTCTCCATAATTGACTTTGGGAGTGAAAGGGTGAAAGTCCCAAGATTGATTCATCAACACCCTATATCAGGTAGATGATTTACAAAAGAAACATCTTTGATATTTATCATTATTGCAAATTTCCAAGTGCCTTATTTTTTAAAGTGTCTTTCTTTCTTTCAAGGTCAAAAGTGTTGGTCCTAAGCTTGTGCCATTCCTGAAGACAGTATGCGTATACTTTGTGGCATGGCTTCCCGAAACTGAGAAACCAACAGTGTTTGCTGCCATCCTCAAAATTCTACCAATCCTTTGTCTGTGTGGATTTGTCAGTCTCCAAGGAGTAAGCTTGGAGAAACATCACAACTACAGCAGACGTATTCTCATCGGGCTCATTTTCTCAGGTATTGGTGATGTCTTCCTTGTGTGGAAAAAAACATATTTCATCCATGGGATGGTTGCATTTGGCATTGCGCATATTTTATACATAAGAGCATTTGGGTTTCAGCCGTTCCAACTTCGCAAAGTGCCCGTGCTGCTGTTGTGTGTATTCCCTGGCCTTTTCATGTACTATGTCTGTTTCCCTGGACTGAAAGGAAAACTTGTGATTGCTGTGCTCATCTATGGTATTGTTATCACTGGAATGTTGTGGCGAGCAATTACCCATGTCCAAAACCAAATTGAGGAGAATGGATTGTGTCGTTGGACCAGGATGAGTGCTTGCTTTGGTGCGGCCATGTTCTATATTTCAGACAATATGATTGCTTTAAACAAATTCTGTTTTCCCATCCCTTATTCAAGAGCTCTGATCATGACGACCTATTATGCTGGGCAGATGGGCATTGCCATCTCAGCTTTTAACATTGAAGAGGAATACAATCTTAGAATGAAAAGCTGTAAAAAGTGCGAGTAATATTATTTTAAAAACGGTGGAATGTAATATACATGTAAATATTTTCATTTAGAGTCTGTTGAACTGTTTTGTTTTCCAAGGTTCAAACCATGCTTAGTTCTCAGTGATAATTCCAATATATTATTGTACTGTCTATAATATTTATTTATTATGTAGTATCTCAACTAAAAAATATCAAGATCTTGTAAGTTTTGACAATAGACCATATTCTTCATCGAAATTGGCATAAAATTAAACTTGATCAAGTCTAGCCTATGTGCAGCCCCCCCATGAAATATCATCTCATAGCCACTTTAATCCATTGAATCCTTGCAATGAAAGACTTGCAAAATGCGAAATCTCATTTTGTGAAATACTGAAGTATAAACAGTACCATACAAAAGTAATGCCAACATGCTTTCATTTGAATGGCCACACATTAGGATTGGGTCTGGATAGACTTAATAAAGATACCACTACATAACACAAGTCAAAGTTTGACTTTAGGTGTAAATGAGTTTATAAACTGTATAATATACATTGTTAACATTAGGTGAATGTTATAAACACTGTTAATTTATCCAGGTATTTATAAACACCATGTATTTTGCATGTGTGTTTCAGAGTGGAGAGTATTACTATTTTCCATTTATGGCCAGGCTAAGGAATGTAATTGACCATAATTGGTGGTGCCGGTATATTGAATCCTGTTTTTACTTAAAAACTCTTTTATTTAATTGATGTTTTTTCAACAGTGGGAATGCTTACTCTTTGCATTATTATTATTTGATACATAATATATAATTTTCTTATTACTTTTTACTTTGTCACCAATGATGTATTTGATGAGAAACTATGATCTTTTACGCAGGGTAAATTTGTACAATCGGGTGGGATTACAGTTCCTAATTTACATAATTGGTAATATATATGTTAAATTTCATAAATATAATTTATACAATAATTATTATTAACAGAGGTTATTAAGCGTGAAGTTGTGTAATACCGCTGAGTATTTTTACGAGTCGGTTTTTATTTTTTTGAGCCTTTATGCAAGAAAAAGTAATTTCTGATGAGTAAAAATGCCCAGCTGTACTACACAACTTTTTGCTGAATAAATGTTTATTTATACAACAGTAATCTTCTCCTAAAACTAAGTTTTTGAAGCTCACTGTTTTTCCTGGCGTGCGGTCGGAAGAGTGTAATAACGTGTCATATTTGCACTTGTTTTGATGCGTATTTGCACTCTAGAATGCTATGTGAAATAATAAATATTACATGGGTGATGCAAATCACAACATAATGCATAAACATCAAGTAGGTAAACTGACCAGAGCAATTCTGTCTTGTGGACTCACAGTCACTGTGACACACTGACACAAGTTGTACATACAGTAAATACATCGCAAACAATATTTGACATATTATGAATTGTCAGGATTGGTTTGGGTAGTCCATCAAGTACCGGTAGATAAACATTGAAATAAAAGGGTAAAGTTAATGTATATAATTAAAAACAAGTCATAATTGGCTGTTACAATGAAATACAAATTTTGAGTTATTTTTAAATATGTCAAATTGCATTAAAGGTGTCCCGAGTAGGTGTTCTTTCCATGGTTCTCAGTCTTTGTTCTTGTTCAGGTTTTTAAGTTTCCATCATTGAGTTACTGATAATATATATTTACATGAAGGTAATTGGGACATATCATGGGGATTTGACCTGTTTTGGTGGTGAAATCCATGCTGCAACACCTTTACTTATGTACAAAATAGTACTAAAACACCAAGAACATAATCACAACCAATTCTTGACAGAGGAACAAATCATGGTCTGTTCTAGCTCATTTAAGAAATGAAAATGTGAGAACTTGAAAAAAGTTGCAATTCATTCAGACCCAGGCCATCAATGACTAGAGACACTCATCAACAGTTTTGCTACGCTAGGGTGGTAATTTATACACAAAACTGCACCATTATTTTCTGATTTCTGTGAATACGAATACATTTTTTGGTTTTTGAAATGACACCAAATACCTATAACATTACCCCTTTAACTGTAAACAAGAAATTGTCTCCATTATATTAGTCTTGGACTTATGAGTGATTGTATAGTATGAGATTTATGTTACCCATTTGTAATAAAAAACAAAAAAACATGTTTTTGTCAGAGTGCACTTGATGACAGCTTAAAAAACCAGACACCGTTTATTCAAAAGTTGGATAGCGCTATCCGTCGGACAAATCACTATCCAGTGGATAACACAATTGGTTTTGCTAATACCTATAAACTGGATAGTGATTTATCCAATGGATAGCACTATCCACCTTTGGAACAACTGGGGCCAGGACAACACACATTGCCACTGGAAATATATATAATATATATATATATATATATATATATATATATATATATATATATATATATATATTTTTTTTTTTTTTTGGGGGGGGGGGTGTCCTAAGGAAGTGAAAATTGGGCTAAAAGGCAACTCTCTGCATTTTGCAAAACTGAAGTGAAAGTACTGCTCAATAGCTTTAATTAATTGGTCACACTTAAGGATTTCATCCACCCACTCAAAAGTTAGAACCACCTTGTAAAGCATAATAAACAGTACCACAGGAAAGTTCTGCTCAATAGCTTTCATTTGAATGGTCACACTTTAGGATTTCATCCACAGACTCAAAAGATAGAACCACCTTGTACAGCATAATAAACAGTACCACAGGAAAGTTCTGCTCAATAAGCTTTCATTTGAATGGTTACACTTTAGGATTTCCTCCAGACTTGAAAGTAAGAACCACATTGCTTGACTTAAAGTTTGACTGTAGGAGTTATTTTTTAACTGCAAGTTAACTCTCTTGTCCAAGAGAAATCAAGCCATTTACGTGGAGTCCCTTACACCTCTTTCAAATTTCCTATTTTATAATAAAGTAAAAAGTAAAGTCACACACAAGCCAGATGGCCCACACGGCTGGAGCTTAACCCGGTTTCCGTAGCATGAAGCGACTAGGAATATTGCTACTCCCCCCTGGATGGGATGCTAGTCCATCGCAGTGCTACCCCCAGCATTTTGTCGCCGGTACCCATTTATACACCTGGGTGGAGAGAGACTGTGGAGTAAAGTTTCTTGTCTAAGGAAACAACACGAGACCAGGCTTCGAACCACCGACCTTCAGGTTGAAAGTCCGACGCGCTAACCACTAGACCACTGTGTCCCCACCTACTTTATAATGGGAGGCCTTTAACATAGTTGTAGCAAATGTACAGAGATACCAAAATTATCTTAAGTTCAAAATATTCGCGAGTATAAACTCGTGTCTTGTTACATATAAAGGGTATCTGATGGCAGCCAAAGGGGAGTCAAAATTTATAGACTGAACTGCTCTTGACTATCCAAGTTTACTGCTGAAATACTATGGGAAACAACACATGAGTCCTTCATCTTCCGTCAAAGAAAAAAAAAACATTACAAGTACATGCATCTAAGAGGAAAATACTACACCCCTAACATTTTCCCATCAAATACATTTATACCTTCCTACCCCACCACCTTAAGTCCTCCCCCTCCCCCAAGCCACAAATTCAGGGGCGGATCTAGGGGGAGGGGGAGGGTGCAGGGGGTGCGCCCCCCCCCCCCCCCCCGAGATGACCTGCATCTTTCTAATATAACTGGTATTTTGCAAAGAAAAGAAAAGAAAAACGTGGTTACGTCATTCCTTAGAGGTGCACTCCCTCCTAAGAAAAATCCTGGATCCGCCCCTGAAATTCACCGGGTGTTACCAGCACAAAGCCAAGAAGAACTGGGGAATGAGAATGATAAAAGAAATGAAACAGCAAGAACAAGTGAAGAAACTCTTTTATTAATGTCTGCCGTTGCGGAAACTATTTACATGCGTTCTATTAAATTAAACAAAGAAGTTATGGCCTCGTCCACAGTTTTTCAAGTGCCTGTTTCATTTGCCTAAAAGCGCAATAGTCTCGTCCGCACCAGCGTTTTGGTATTGTTTTCAAATACGTTATGGTTTGAAAGCGCATATTTTAATATGCCTTTTCACCTATCGTCCGCGCAAAAAGGACGTAAAATGCTGATCATTTTCATTAAAAATGTTTCACATGTCCACAAACGATAGATTTGACTATCAGACAAAACTCTTCACTTTTCAAAGCATTTTAAATCGTTACCGTTTTCGATTAAAGAAAGATCGACGTTTTCCATCGTTGAATGCGAAAAAATATCAAATAGTATACGTTTTAGAATGTCGATGGACGTAATTTGGAGAACGACTATTAGGAATCAGGGCTGATGAGGAATACTGTTGCCTTGAGAGAAGTGACTACAAAAATAGATTGGATATTTTTTTACATTCTACAAATTTCCATGGCGCCATGCTGATGTCTTAAGTGTAAATACGTACAATATCTTGATTGGAGGACAGGAATGCATCACATATCGGACGTTTTTACAATAGAAGAAGTAAACACTCCACATTTGTGCAGGGACTACTACGTACGGGAGTGCATGATATGCCCTCAATTTGAGAAATCCACAATATCTTAATATACATATATTTTTTTCTTGGAGTTGTCTGTTCTTGAACGGATTGCCGCGCTTGCCTTGGCGCGCGCTTGCGTCTTGAGAATTTGATCTTAGTCGTCATCCTCTGATTCAGATCTGCGGAAAGACGCGGTAAAATTAGATGAAGTATCCATTGCAATGAAAATGAAATTTCGAGAGCTCTGTTTCTAACTCTGTTTCCAAGCCTAATGCCTTTTTACTTGTTAAATAGGAGCCTATCCTCAGTTCCTCTAACACAAAGTGACTAGGGGCGTTAAGTACTTCCCTCTGAATGGGATGCTAGTCCAATGCGAGGTTACACCTTGTGAATCAAACCAATATCAGTTTTTAGCGAGTTTTCTAAAACGCAAGGTGAGAACGTGGAAAAATTGGCCCAATTTTTTCGAGTTGCAGTCCATTTCCAACCTGGCGATTCAGTAGTGAAAGACACTTTTTTTAGTCTTACTGCTCTAGTAGAGTAATTTTAAACACAACTGGACCATTATTTATGAATTTCCATTCCATTAAACGAATACTAAAATGGAGACATAGCCCCTTTAACCAGTATTCGTTTTCAATACTTTCCGAGCGAACATCTTCAACAATTTAGTCAAAGACAGAAGGATGTACTTACGAGCTGATGAGTTTCTTGGTTTTCTTTTTCGGTGTGCCTTGACTTGTCGACGGCTGCTCATCATCCTCAGGTTTTTCCTCGTCATCAATGTCATCATCATCATCATCGTCGTCGCTTGACAGTACTCTTTTCTTGCCAGTCTGCGGTCTTTCCTCTGCCTCACTACTGTCTCCCTTGTCTTCTTTGTCTTCCTTCTCTATGTCACCTTCATTATCGCTTTTCCCTGCTTCCGATTTGTCACTCATATCTTCATCACTTCCTCTGTCAAAGAAAAATCAAAGGTTCCTATGAGCCAACTCGTAAATACGAAACACCTTTCGCACCCTCCCCTCCCCTCTCCCAGGCGTTTTGCTTCACCGACCCCCCGACCCCTGCGTCCAACTCCCAACCCTCCCCTCCCTCCAACGCTTGGGTAAAACAGATGACCATTGCAAATCGCGGGCTCATTGTCTACAGCCGATCGATGCAAAAATTTGCATATTTCTCCGTCTGCTATAACTCGTTCAACGCTTCGCGTATCACGAGTTAAAAGAGAACGAACTTTTCTGAAAAGTGTTTAATAGAGTAAAGAAATTGGTACTGAAACCCAAATTGGTCATCTGCAAAGATCGTTTATTGTGTTCAATTTTTAAGGCAAAAAGTTTTATTTGTTGTTGTTTTGAAGGCTATCTCGTTTCAACAATAGCAGCTATGCAAACATAATTTAACCTCAACCTGGCTTCTAAAGCCCGGTTTCCATATGATCGCTAAGATCGCTACGATCGTTGCGATCGCTGCGATCGCTGAAAAAAAATAGTTCAGCGATCGCAGCGATTGATGGTTGCCATATGATCGCTGCGATCGCTACGATCGCTGAGAAAGTGAATGAAGATCGAGAGGACCTGGGTCTGACAATACCGTTTCGCTTCATTCTTAAAATTCAACATAGCGGCTGTGAATTGTTTTTAAAATTGGTTATAAAGACAGTCGTATCTTTGCACTTCTTCCATAAAAAGGGCCAAATCGCACCCTTTGAGTGAGCGTACGCAGTGCATCTTGGTATTTTTGCTGTCGCTGTGATCGCTGCGATCGCTGCGATCGCTGGAGGGTGGTTTCCATATGATCGCTACGATCGCCACGATCGCCGAGATAGAATCAGAGCGATCGCAGCGATCGTTGTCGCTGCGATCGCTGTGATCGCTACGATCGCCGGAGAGTGGTTTCCATATGATCGCTACGATCGCCGAACTTTTTTTTCAGCGATCGCAGCGATCGTAGCGATCATATGGAAACCGAGCTTAAGGAAACTTTAAGTAATGCTGTATATAAGAACTACCGTAAACTTCATTTTTCTGCGGCATTGGCTCTTTCCCACATAGAATATCTTTGGTTTCAAGAATAGAGGAGGAGCTGATGGTTCATAATTATATTTCAGTATAAAAATACAGAAAATCCATTTTTAGGAAATTTTCGTGCTTAACCAATCAGAATAGCAGAAGACAATAGGTGATAATTTTGCTTCTTTGATGAAGTGCCCCAAACACAATATCTTTTAAAAATTGCATGTTGTGCGAATGGGTCTCAAATTACTTGAAACCTTAAAAGAAATAGACAAAATGCATCTTGAACCTTAACTTTCGAGCGGTTTTTGAGTCTAGGCCAATGAGATCACCAGTTGTAACAATGAAAAAAGTTGACATTCCATCGTGCATTGCCGTTCAGCACTTTCCTTCTTATGCGGATCATTACTTAATAAACTATGTTTGCCACTGTTTTGATCAATAGGGATTTAACTAAAACATGGTAAGAAAAACATAGGTCAACGTTTGGTTGGCGTTCTTCCTGGAATTAGTAGTATCGCATCGTGAACTGGAACTCATTCCTATTCAGCTGTCCTATTTTTCAGCAAAACTACGCTGATTTCAACTACTTTTTCGAATGGTAAAGTTTTGGCTGTATAATTAACTCTGAGTACACGTTCACGCTTCACACAGAAGCGCAAGGTGTATTTGGGGCAGCACGCAGCTCTTACAAGGTCTTCTCTGATTCGCTGAGAAAACAAAAGAACAAACAACACAACAATGAACCCTAGCCCTAAAAACAATAGAGCTGCGTGATATACAGGTCCGATGAAATAAGAGGTTGTTAAGAGCTGTGTAGTATCTGGTCTATTTTAATTAACAAGCAGATCTTTTATTACTTTCACAATGGTTGTATTTGAACGAGAGTGTTTTCAGTGGATAGATTTTTCTCGTAAACAAGTCCTTAGCAACTGATATGCGTAAGTTTCAACTTAAGTGTGTAATACTTTTTGTAACTGCGTCATAACTTACGATTTGTATTTTCTTTTAATGTGATTGAGTTGGATGCATTTCAGTTTGATCGAAATGATTTTTGTAAAGATCTTACTGCGCCTTTCAATAACATGCGGAATTTGAAATTGAAATCTCCACCAACGGTTGCGTTATTCCCTGCCGTCAATCATAATTAATACGAAAGCCAACGGACAAACAAAATGGATCGAAATCTTCCAATCATAATGCACGGACGTGACCTTTTGACCTCATTGAAGTGAAGATCTGTTTCCTGAGAGGTAAGCTAAGATGATTGACGGCAGTGTAAAACGAAACCGTTGGTTGGAATTTGAATTTCAAATTCCGCATGTTATTGAAAGGCGCAGTAATGTCATTGTGTTTTATTTCACCATTTACATTGAGGTTCACTCTGAATCTTCTGTTTTAGTAGAATTTTTTTAGCTACGCAATTCCCGGTATCCAAGCGTTGATTGATGTATAAACCTAACAACATGAAGTCAGAGCGTGAACCTTAAAAAAGCGCAAATACAATTG
The DNA here is from genome assembly GCA_022457155.1 of Cladopsammia gracilis. Taxonomy (NCBI): domain Eukaryota; kingdom Metazoa; phylum Cnidaria; class Anthozoa; order Scleractinia; family Dendrophylliidae; genus Cladopsammia; species Cladopsammia gracilis. The sequence continues at coordinate 1,049,095 of JAJGOT010000026.1, read as the reverse complement.
ATGGGGGCGCTCTACTTCCCTGTTTTCATTCGGATGGTAAAGTATGCACTACTATTTACCTAGGCTCGATTTCCACCGATCTCTCGAGTCCGGTCTTTGTTCCTCCCCAGGGGGGGGGGGGGGGGGGGGGGTTGAGCGCGGGCTCATTTTCCCGAACATCGGCTGGTAATCGAGCCTACTATTAACCCCAGTCTTCTCATACGCAGCAGTTGTTTGATCGTCACGCAACGCACTCAAGAGAAGTATTGCGTGACCCCCCAAAACGTCTGCGCGTGACGCTATGTTTACCCCTGTTACAACTTACACATCAGCAATCTTGAGTTTCTCGGTATCAGAATCCGAGGAATCTTCAGAGGAAGATACGAACGCCTTGGATTTAATTTTCCGTCTTTGTTTGGCTCCCAGCCTCTCTTCGCCAGATTTTTTCTCTTTGGGTTCTCCTTTCGGTTTGCGGCTTCTGTAAGGAAAACAGTTAGAATATGTCTGGGTTTTTTACGTCATAGTTTCAGGTATCTTATGTTTGTTGATTTATGCAAATTAATGGAAATACATGCATATTTCGTATTAAAATAGGGTATTTCTCTTTATGTTGCGCCTGAAACTACGTTTGTGCCAAGTGGCGTTTAAAACCTATTTCAGAAAACAGATTTTAAAAAATATGAAAAACTGAGGGAGAAAACTTGTTTTTGTGATTTCTTTGTTTGAAATAACATTCTGATTGACAGCTGTCGATCTTCCTCAAAATTTGGTCAGACTGACCATAATTCTGTCAAATCAATTTGGTGACTGTTCCAAATCAATTCCTTTTTGGTTGAATTTCCTAGCGTAACCCAGTTTAATTACATTTTGAATTTCCCGCCAACCAATCATGTGACCCTATTGGACCAATGAGAACGCTCGAAAAGGTGAAAAAGGTCCATTTTCAAATGCCCAGATCTTTTGAACGATTAGAGATATTGACCTAAAAGTTGGGTTTGTATATTTCATGGCATTACATTTAACCAGGAATTTTTATAAGACATTCGGAGAGCATAAATTTTGCCATTGCGGATACCTTAATCCAAGGTTTAACACAAATAATCGCTTCCTGTTTGGCGTAAAATGCTGCAATTCATCTACAGAATTCCTTTCTTACGTATCATCCCATTTCCTTCCTTTTTTATAGAAAAATATCCGGCGAAACATGCGAGCGCTCCGTTTGTAAATTTTCTTCAAAATCCCGTCAAGCCAAATGAAGACAACGAGAACGACGCGCTCAACCAATCACGAGCGAGAAATTTTGATGCTCGACCAATCAGATGCAAGTAATTTTGCCCTCAATTAAGGGAAAACGCCCTTTTGTCAGCCAGTCAGCATTCAGTAATTTTGCCCTCTATATACTCCTCTATAGAGCGTATGCACATGACGTCACGGCGGCCATATTGGTGTACCAAAACAATAGAACGGCGGCCATGTTGGTGTACCAAAACAATCCTGTGGGATTTGAACGCTTTTCTTATGTTAACACTTTCTTTTGTTCCAATAAATTTGCATAGCTGCTTGCCACGTGAGTGCATACGCTCTATATTATAACCGGCCAAATAAAGCACGCATTCAAACGCAGTTCAACGCTTACCTCTTTTTCTTTGGTGCATTTTCATCACCGTCATCCTTGACACGTCTTTTCCTCCTGCAAGATGACAAAGTTGTAAGCGAAGTCGTGGTTGGTTGCAGTTTGCACACAATTGGCCGACAAGACAGGCCATGATTGGCTTATTAAGGGCATCAAATATGAAATTAACAGTTAAATAATTTCCCGCGCTTCGGCGCTTGTCACCGCTTCATATTTTCCCGCGCTTGCCACCAGTTTGATGGATTCCCGCGCTTGCTTCCACTAACATGATTTCAAGCGTTTGCCACCATTTACATGTTTTCCCGCGGTTACCTCCGCTTACATGTTTTCGCGCGGTTGCTGCAGCTTACATGATTTCTCGCTCATACCACCAATTGAACGTTTTCCAGCACATACTACTGTTCCCATGTTTGGTGTGCCTTAAGTTATGGTTAGGTGTATAATACGCAGTACATTTTGTACAAGAAATGTTGAGCCATGCAGCACAAGTGATACAAACAGGAAATTAGATAAAAAACTCTGTGGTAAAATTTAGTGTTGACAACAAAAAATCATTGATCTTGGTGGGATTCGAATCCGCGACCTCTGGATTACATCTTCCGTCACTCTACCGTTTGGGCTACGAAACTGCATGGGAACAGATCGTGGGTCATAAGGTGGTAATTCATGGCAATGAGAAAGTGAAGGGTATAATGTTGAGCCACGCAGAACATTTTGCATAAATAAGGTATTTAATAAACCCAGAAACTGTGCAATTTATCCAGTACAAAATTCACTTCAATAATAAGGCTTAGGTTACGAAAGCTCAATTTACCTCTTTTTCTCCTTCTTGGCTTTCGGTTTCTTCACCTCATTTCCTTCCTCGTCGACAGCTCCCACTCCTTCATCATCGCTTTCTTCGTCGTTACTCGCGACGAAATCATCTGCTGTCTTTTTCTGAGTACACACAAAACAGAAGAAACCAAAGATTTTAAGATGTGACAAGAAAACTAGAGAAAGTAACATCTGTTAACAATCTGTTTTTGTAAGCACATTAAAGCCAAAATGCTGTCAATTGCTAATAGATATTAGAGCGGTTATCAATTGAGAGTCGTAAAACCAAAACCAAAGTATAATCACTCTGACCAATCACGACAGACGCAGATAATCCAAGGAGCCAATCAGAACTCGAAGCAAATACATGTAGCGGGCGCCAAGCGCGGGAAAACGCGGACGCCAAGCGCGGGAAAACGCGTACGCACAAGTCACGGTTGATTTGGTTTTATTTCTGACTGGTAGAAAAAGTGGCGCTAGTTTTTCTGACCAATTACAAAGCATACTATTGCAAAACCAAAGCAAACGCGAATTGCTTACGACACTGAATTGAAAACCGCTCTGTCAAACACAAAACCAGAGCAAGCACAAATACCTTTAATAGCCAATGAAATATCACTCTAATAGCGTCATGCAGAGAAAAAAAATACAGCTTACCTTTCTTCCTCTTGACGTCTTCTCCTTGGGGGCTTGTTCATCAGGTGCAAACACCAACAGATTCTTCGTGGCTTCTTTAAACTGCTGACGTTTCTCAAGAAGTTCTTTTTCTTGCTGTTCTCTTTGTTCTCTTTTTATTTTCTGAAAAGTTCAAAGATTATAAGAGTGGTTTTTAATTGAGTCAAAAACCAAAACAAAAGTTATGTACTCACTCTGGAAAATCATAAAAGATGAAAATAACACGGCGGAACAATCAAGGAAAAACGCGACCAAGTCAACGTTGGTCTTGAATTTATTTCTCATTGGCTGAGAAAGTGGCGCAAGTGTTTTAACCAGTCACAGAACGAAAAAATGCTAAACAAGAGGCTATGCGTTGCCTATACTCGTGCCGGTCAAAATACAGGTGATTCCTGACAGGTATAGTCCCGAACATTGTGAATCGAAGGGGATTCTAGGGCTATTTGTCGATGAAGTTGCATTGACATTAAACATTGTACGCGTAATGTACTTTACTCGCGGGCAAACACTTACGTAGAACAGCAACAGGCAAATAAAACCCAAATTTGTTTCGCTTCTGCTTGTAAAACGCCGCCGATCACACCGAATCTCAAGTATCGTGGGCTCAAAATTTTCTCGCAGTGCATGCGTGTGTATTCTCGTACCCAGATCTAACGCGATGCACAAAAGTATTTCCAAAAATACGGAGAAAAAAAGAAACACAGAGGGCAATCGTTAACTCTTTGCCGTACTGGCACGAGTAATCAAGGCAAACGCAAATTGCTTTTGAACCTGTATTGAATACCGCTCTATAGAAGTACAAGTGTATTAAGTCTCGTCCGAGGTCATACGCTACTTCCTTCTCCCCGCGTCTAAGAATCAGCCTAAGGTGTGTTAGTTTTTAACTTTGGTTGCATTTGAAAGACACAGGACTCCGGAACAAAAATGCATTGTATTGGACAACGGCAATATTCCGAAGTAACGACTATAAAAGTCAGAGCAAAATATTTTTTAAAAAGACGGCTGGCATCTACCGTCATCTTCGTGTGTTCATATGCTCATATCCTATATGTCATATAAACACCTGAGTTCAACAAGATCATTTTTTTCTTGTAGATAAAGAAATTGAGTGAAGGTAAGTTGTCGAAAATGCATTTATTACAAAGCAGAGCTAATTTCCCCGTATCAGTTTGCCTAACAATTGATACTGTAATGAGAAATTCAGTGATAGTGATTCACGAAGACATATCTTTATTGATCAGGCTTATTATCAACTTTTACCATGTCCTATGAACTGTCTTTTTGAATTACGACCTTAGGAGGAAAATGACCTTTAAGTTACCCAGACCTAAGACCGATATGGTCAAGAAATCATGCTCATATAAGTCAATTATTCGGTGGAATGCTCTGGAAAATCAGATGAGATCAATTCAAGATGTTGATGCTTTTAAAAAGACACTTAAGTGTATTTTTAAGCCACATATATTATAATGATGTGCTTTGAAATTTTATTGCTATAAATACGTAGAATTCTTATATTGTCTTATTAATTGTAATTGGTTAGGAAATTTTAGTTTTATTGTTTGTACACGACCACATCAGCTTTCGCTGCATTTTTATCGTGTTTAAATAAATGCTGTTATTATAATTATTATTTTACATCTTCTCATTACTTGTTTAGTTAACAAAATACTGGTACTGTAGGGAGAGGTTAGATATTGATCTTACCTCCTCTTCCTCTTTCTTCCTTCTGAGCGCTTCTTTCTCCTCTTCCTGTTTTCGACGCACTTCCTGTTCCTCCTCGTCCACCTTACGAGCACGTGACACATGGTACTGTGCCTGACTCAGCAGATCACTGGTGTGCCTGTGCAAAGAAATAAGTTATATCGGAAGCTGTCATAACTATGTTTCTCAGGGAGGACCCACCTTTTCAAGAAGATGACAACAACGGAAGTGACAGGGGGAGAGGGGAAGGCGGGTTGTAAGGACAGGGAGAGAGGGGAAGAGGGTATGCGGGGACACGGGAAGAGGGAGGAGGTAAGGGGGAAAGAGGAGACGGGGTTAAGGGTTGGGCAGAGACCCGTACTCTTGTCCTTTCCGTCAGAAGACAGAGGGGAAAGGGGGAGAGGGGAGAACGAGAAAGGGGAAGTGGGAAGGGGAAAGAAGGGAAAGGAAGGCTTCGGGCAGAGACAGGTACTTTGTCCTTCCGGAGTACAATAGCTTAGACTACTTCTCAAAGATCACTGGATTCCTTCAGGTATACTACCTTGTAAATAAGACCTTTGTCTGGCCCTCTCGCTAAGTTCACATTTTGCGTAACATCCAAAATAACGACTTCATGGTTTGCTGCTTTCAAACACAATACTAAAAAACAAGGTATAAATTTAAATACCTGGCCTCAGTTGCAGCCCAACTCAAGTCAAACTTCAGACGGTCTCCTTTTTCACTTAGCCATTTGAAGTTCCTGAAATGGATCAAAGTTACAGTTAATTCTCTCTGAGCGACCACATTAGTAAGCAATGATTCTCCTTCAGAGATCACCTCTATGAGTTACGGTTTGAAACAATTCCTCGTCAAACGCGACATTTAGTGATCACTGCCCATAAGCGAACACCTACAATGTTTACTGTTCCCGAAGATGGTCTCTCACGGGTAGGCGAGTAGTCCCTCATTTCTGTCAGGGATGATCGAATGGGCGATCACGCGAGCGAGCACCCCGCGCATCGCGTATTATCACGAGAGAGACGATTTTCGCACTCACTCGCATGATCGCCTGCTCGACTATCCCTTAGAGAAACGATGGACTACTCATAATCTGAGTCTACTCACGAAAGGCTGAGTGACCACTCTTGTAAGGACCATATTTATACTGATTACATCATTCTTAATTTTGCTATGCCTATAAGAACTGCTTTTTTTTTTTAAGAACCATCCCAGTGTGGAATTCCTTACCTGGTACTGTGATACAAGCACCAACACCTGAACACTTTTTAAAATTAATTTGTAATTGTGCGTAAATAACTAAAATAAGCAGGTCTACCTCTGACCACCCAGTGTCAGATTAGGGTCTCCTATTGACACTTAATAAACTGAAACTGAAACTGATTCTCCGCACTTTTCAGTTACGGTAATCAATAGACAACAGATGCTGGTTCCCCTTCAACCTTTTATCCTCCAAGGGTCAAACTAGGAGCATGCAACGAGTTTCTAACTTCTTCTGAGTCTGTGAAGAATATCCTAAAATGTGACCAATGAAACAAAACTTTGAACTTTCAGCAACTATCGTTCCAATTTGGCCTGGGATTTATGCTAAACAAGGCGGTACTAACTTTGGAGTCTGCAGATGAAATCCTAATAACGAATCCGTTACCTCTGAGCCTGCTCCAGTTCTCTGACAGCACCAAGCACGACTTTAAGTGGACTCTTTTCTGCTTTCAAAATGGCTGTTGCAAGGCGCTGCTGCACCAATGAAATGTTGAACAATAATATGGTGTCATTAGGAGCAATGTGACGAGCCTTGAGCAGCACTTGTTTACACTCCTTCATTTTACCAGCTTTAAAGTAGGCACGGGCCAGATACAGCAACACATCCACATTATGATGTTTGAAAAACTTACGGAGGCAATTCTCGTACTGCAAGCAAATAATTTAATGTCTTTGTTACTTCACAACATATAAAACTAACTAAGAAATATCTTCGACAGATGTCAAGGAGTCTAAAACAATTTCAAGCAGCAAGCACACGTAAGTAGATGCAAGTACGTGTAAGTACACTAAGTACCACGCAAGTACACGCACGAACGTCGAAGTACACGCAAGTATTCCTAATCAAACGCAAGGAATCCAAAGTACACGCAAGGCGATACGGGTACAGTAGGCGCAAAGACACGCGAGTACACGCAAATGCTCCCAAACGCATACTAGTGGGCGCACATAGACACAAACAAGGAATCAGAGAATTAACTCCGTGAGTAAATTGTAGTGCTAAGTTCAACCCATAAATTTCCCTGTACTGAGCGTTAGCCCTAGTAAGGAAATGAGGGACCACACGAGGGAAAGAAAAAAATCTTTGACCTCGGTGGGATTCGAACCCACGACCTCCGGATTAGATCTTCCGTCGCTCTACCGCTTGAGCCACGAGGCCATACGGGAGCAGATCGTGGGTAATAAGGTGGTAATTCGTGGCAGTGAGAATGTACAGGGTACAAATAAATGTTGAGCCACGTAGCACTGGTGATACAAACAAGGAATCAGAGAATTAACTCCGTGAGTAAATTATAGTGCTAAGTTCAACCCATAAATTTCCCTGTACTGAGCGTTAGCTCTAGTAAGGAAATGAGGGACCACACGAGGGAAAGAAAAAAATCTTTGACCTCGGTGGGATTCGAACCCACGACCTCCGGATTAGATCTTCCGTCGCTCTACCGCTTGAGCCACGAGGCCGTACGGGAGCAGATCGTGGGTAATAAGGTGGTAATTCGTGGCAGTGAGAATGTTAAGGGTACAAATAAATGTTGAGCCACGTAGCACTGGTGATACAAACAAGGAATCAGAGAATTAACTCTGTGAGTAAATTACAGGCACACAAGGGCATGCAAGGACACGAAGGTAAATGCATGGACACGCGGATACACCGCCACCGATATGAAGGAACATGCAGTTAGACGCAAGGACACGCACGTATACGCAGCTACATGTACAGTGATAAGTTTTAAAGCAACCTGGGTCTTACCATCTGAATGGCTGCCACATACTGCTTTTGTTCCACATAAATATGCGCCAGGTTAAGCCAAACGTCGGGGATGTCAGCAGTTGCTTCGCGAACCTAAGTAAAAAATAATCATCATGAATAGAAATTACACTAAAAATCCATAGAGTGAGTTTGTAAATTAAACTGGAATTTAGAATTGTTGGTTTTTGCGAATACAGATGGGAAAAAAACTTAGAACCAAGAAAAACTGACGACTGACAAACACAACGGACTTATGATGCAGAGTCCGGCGAACCAGATACAGTAAAGTAATTGTGCTTAGATTTGTTTCAGCAAAGATGCTCAAATTAGTGGGTTGTTAGGTTTTTTCTTTACGTAAGGGCGATTTTCGATTGAGTGTCGTAAAACCAAAACCAAAGTAATTACTCTGACCAATCACAGCAGTCGTAAACAATCCAATGAACCAATCAGAACTCGAAGCAAATTAATACATGTTGCCGGTGCCAAGCGCGGGAAAACGCGTGTGAGCAAGTCACGATTGGTTTTGGTTTTACTTCTGATTGGTTAATAAAGTGGCGCGAGATTTTTTAGCCAATCACAAAGCGTAGCAATGCAAAACCAAAGCAATCACGAAATTAGTTAATCTACAACTCATTACCTGAGAAAACACATCACGAGCCTCCCGTAAAAAGTTCTTATGGGCAAGAATACAACCTGACGGAAAATAAAACAACAAAGATAAGTCAAGCCTCCTGTACAAAACTTCTCTCATAAAGGACCTCTTCCATGTAGACACTTTTAATGTGTGAAGCTACAAAACTCACCGATCCCATTAGCTGCATACAAATTCCTGGAATCATTTCTCAAGACCTGCTTATACAAAGCCAGAGCTCTGTCCTGGTGTCTCTTCTCCTTGGTTTTGTCCCTTGTAGGGGTGTGTAGTGTCTGTAACCATACATTCCCTAGCGCCAATAAAGAGTACGCATCATTGGCTGTTGACGGCTGCTTCAAGATTCGCTCAAATTTCTTCTGCCCAGGCCCCCACTCCTGTTTGGCCAAATGAAGATTTCCAATCAGCGACCATGCATCTGGGTGATCCTGTTGAATGGAAAATAAAGTAAATGAAAAGTAATGATAAAATTGACCATGATATGACGTGAGGGAGGAAAATTAGAGAATACCAAGAAAAACCCTCACCAACCCTGCTCCCCAAATAACTATAAACTGTTCACAGCTGCTTTATAAATTATCATTTCTTTCATAACACAGTAGAGTAAGTGTACGTCATTCATTCCTTTGTAGTCTACGAGCAGTCCCTCTTTCCCAGCTTAGTCCGTTGAGCGAGAAACGAAACAACATTGCCGAGTGGAAAATGGCCATGCGAAAACTGGGGGCGAGACGAACGTGGAGGAAAAAATGTTTTTTTTTTGTTTCTCGCTGGACAGACTAAGCTGGGAAAGAGGGACTTGCAAACTCTACCACCGCATGTGCCCAAAAACCCCATTCCCCTCCCCTTTGTAGATAGTGCCTGCCATAAAGGCTATATATAGGTTGACATAGCCAGGCTGATAGAACTTTTTATAAACATCTTTTAGAATACCTGATTAATTTGCAGAGCTTCTTTGAACCAATCAGACGCCTCGTAGATTTGTCCTCTGTCACGTGCCATGCAACCTAGTCTAAGGTAACCTATTAGCGGAGAAAATGAATGTCTGACAAATTAAGCAGTCTAAAGTGATACACTCTACCTGTACTCTCAATCAGCTATCAAAATGGAAAAATCCCTGCAAATTGAACTTTGTAAAATACTTAAAAAACAAACAATACCATTGCAAAGCACTGTTGAGCACTTTTTTTACACAAGACCTTGGCGCCTCGTGGAATTAACATTGACTTTAAATTCTAATTTTCCATGAGGCTACATTGGCTTCAAGTTTCATTCTCTGTCAAATTTATGCGCGCTAAGCGCGCGCTCGAATTCGCGTTTTATTTGAATATTTTTGAATAGCGTACACACAACAAATTGTACGTGTGCACGAGCGTTTGTCTCGTAAAAGTAACACAAACACTGATGAAGGGGTTATCCCCGAAACGTCTGACTGTCTTTGTCAGTTCTTTTTCGGCACTCAGTCTTAAACTAAATTTCAATATTATCACTGTTGAAGAGCTTTCGTTTCAATGGTCACACCATAGGATTACATCCAGAGACTACAGTCTTCGACAATATTTTTGGGACGTTCTTACCTTTTCTTAACCGTCAAGGGAAATTCTTGCAAAAGGTTGATTTCGGTGCTTAAAACTAGTTTCCTCCAAAAAAACATTGTCCGAGGGTGGGTCATTTCTACTAACCCGGTGGCCGAAATGTTTTATAATTCTTTAAGACATATTAAAGAGGGCGCTTTTATTGAAGTGACGAGACTTTCTGAAGTGAAGAGACTTTTGTTGACGATTGTAGTTAAACGTTAGATACACTCCGGCAAAATGCTGCTGCTCTGTTGATGCTTCGCCATGCTTCGTTTTCCCTCTGCCAAAAACTATCTCTGCAATAAAAACTTCTCCTCCACTCTAGCTCTTTCTTTCCCTTTTCTTTCTCTTTTGTGTGATTTTCAGGCTGATTGGAGTCATAAAACCCTTGTCTGAGACAGGAGCCCATAATCCCGGAGCGTGCAACTTCCATACTAGCCTGTGAAACGGCGTCTTTACAAGTAGGTTTATTTTTAGATAAGCCTTTCCTGCGAATGGTTTCGGAAAGCCAATCACAAGCAATTGCATAATTAATACCTATTCACATACTCACATAGCGACTGGAAATCAGACATTCACTACACAGGAATGTGAACATGTGAATAGTTATTAATTATGCAATTGCTTGTGATTGGCTTTCCGAAACCAATTCGCGGGAAAGGCTTATTTAAAAATAAACCTACTTGTGAAAACGCTGTTGCATGAATTTATGGTAGTTGCACGCTCCAGGTAATGGGCTCCTGTCTGAGAGTAGTTCTAGTGAAAATGCTGCAATTTTCAACAACCATGTTTTCAAAAAAGAATGATAAGGTAGTTGTTTATTTACAAGTACATCTTCAAAAAAATGCCTTCACTTCACAATTCTTATTATTCTTTTCACCTGTCTGCTTAACATTGTGTTGATAACAGGTACTTACAGTCAACATAGTTTGGATGTTCTCTGAGGATGTTCTTGTACAGTGCTTCTCCTTTGTCAAACTCACACATGGCCTCATGAAGGCGAGATAAGTTGTAAGTTGTTGTGACAGATATAGCATTGTAGTAACTCTCATCTGCCTGGCTCTCTTGTTCTTGCTTGCACCGTTCAAGAGATGATTCGTAAAACCTCTGGAAATGACAATAATTTAATACCACTGTTACATGGCAGGCAAAGTCTTAACACCTTCACTCCCAAAGGGTGACCAAGATCAAAACAACGAAAGATCACCAAACTTCAACAAGCAGTACCACATGGAAGTACTGCTAGAGAGCTTTCAATTGAATGGTCACACTTTGGGTTTTGTCCACATAACTTAAACTCGTACAGCATAAAAAACAGCACCTAAATAAAGTACTGCTCAAGAGCGTTTTGTTTGAATGGTCACACTATGGGCTAAAATTGTGGTCATCATTCCCAGCAGTGAATAACATCGACATCCTCATGAAAATGTGAAGAATAAAAGTGACAAATTCAGAATACAGAAGAAATGTGCTCTGGTGACTATAGCCAGTAAATAGGGCATTATGGCCACGTTGGTAGCAGGTATTACTCCTGGATCTACCAGAATAAATAGTGAGCCCAAGTATTAACAGCCATGGATAGCTGTTTTAGCCTTGTTAGGCCTCATCAGCATGGCATAGCTAATACTTGGGATCAGGAATCCCACATGAAGATAGCAAGCAATAAAAATTTGAGGTTTGTGGGATGACAAAGTCAGATCATAATTTTAGTTAACAATACCTTTGCTTCGTTCAGATTCCCAAGTCTAAAGTGAAGTGCGCCTACATTGTTGAGAATCTCTGGGGGAACATCGGCCTTTACTTTGTCCTTGAGAAGACGGGATGCTGTACCATAGGTTTGCAAGGCAGCCTGGCAAAATAACCAAACAACAATTAATTTTATTCTTAGCCCACTATTTGCCAGGTATTTGGTAAATTAGTCTTTCTATCTGTATGACAAAATCATATAAATTAAAGTGCCTATCACCCCTAGAAAGTTATTTTCAGAATCAACTCTATGTACATTGAATAGTTGAATGGTTCAATATTTCTTGTTTTAAACGTCGCGTTAGTGAGTTATAGAGATTTGAATTTGAAAATGCTAATTAGATGACATCAACCCGGGAATTTGCAATTATTTCTACGCCAATTTACAATGTGCAGTTTACAGCTTGAGGATAATTAATTTGATAAATACTAAAAAATAAACTGTGGATAGTCAATTGATTCATAAAAATATTTCTTGGAGGTGAAAACAGGTAGTTTATAATAAACGATTCCCGGGTTGACGTCATCTAATTAGCATTTTGTAAATTCAAATCTCTCTAACTCACTAACATGACGTTCAAAACAAGAAATATTTTACCATTCAACTATTCAGCTACTATATAGCTTTCTAGGGGTGATTGGCACTTTAAAGTGCCCCTGTGATCAAATTTTTGATTTTCATTTTTTTACATTTTCGTGTGCAATTAGACTTTCTTACTCATCTTGCCAAATTTCAATTCATTACCAACATCAGAAGTCATTTTATTTTAACATTTATTTCCGAGAATTTACGGCCACCATTAATCAACCTTGTTCCAAAGGCTTGGTTGCGAATGGGAGAAGGTGACGTCAAAGACTCAAACACACCTCACGGGTTGAAATTATAATAACAATAAGTATTGAAAATCACGCGAAAAGCAACAAAAACTTTGGACTTGTTCTTTGTGCAATTTTCCGGCTATGCTGATTGTTATTATAATTTCAACTCGTGAGGTATGTTTGAGTCTTTGACGTCACTTTCTCCCATTCGCAACCAAGTCTTGGAACAAGGTTGATTAATGGCGGCCGTAAATTGTACAAGAAAATGTAAAAAAATCAAAATCAAAAATTTGATCACAGGGGCACTTTAAGTTTTCAACCAACCTGGACATCAGACTGTTCCAATATTCCTGCCAACTCAATCCATGCTTCAACATCATCTGGATACTGTTCCGTTACTTTCTTTAAATGGTTCTTTTGAAAATAAAATAATAAAAAGCCATTGTGTTATCAAAAATACAAATTCTCATTTCTTGTAGTGAGGAGAAGTTGTTAAAATGTCAAGAGAAATCATCATTTCTCACCTTTGCAGTTTCTCTCTTTTCCAAGTCTGTTGACGTACTGTACAGGGAACCCAAAATTTTTAGTGTTTCATAATTACCAGGCGTTGCTTTCAGGACCTTTTCAAAACACTGGGCAGCCTGTGAACCAAAAAAATAGGATACTTTGTCACCAAAACACTTTTAAAAGAGGGAAAAAGTGAAAAAAACGCAGTACATGTTGTTACATGCATCGAGGTATCAACTCACATTGTTTGTGTCTCCTCTAGCAATGTACATTTGCCCAAGTCCAAAATGAGGAAGAATAAAGTTTGGTGATGCAAACTGTGTTGCTTGATAGTAGTACTGAAATGCTTGGTCATAATCACCCTTCAAAAGATGAAAAATTAAAGTACAGATCATCAAGTACAGTAGGTTATCAGGGCTTGAAAAATATGCACAAAAACTTGCAAAATACAAGGGAAGATGAGAAGTCTTCAAACAAATGATGAATACAGATGTTACAAGAGCTTTCAATTACAGTCGAACCCTGCTTTGCGGACACCCTGTTATTACAGACAGTTTTCTTGGTCCTGGCTGAAAGCCCGACACATTTCACTAAAATTTACCCGCTTAATATGGACATAAATTAATACGGACAGAGGACAGTAATTAAAATTTCCTGTCCCCATTAAAACAATTTCATACAAAGTTAACTTGTTAATAAGGCCAATTTGACTAATTCTAAGCGAAAAAATGTTCTCAAATGTGCCAAGTCAGTTAACTACACATATACTATCAGTTTGATTGAAAGAAAATTACAAACGTTTGTCTAATTGTAATTATTTTTTTACAGTCTTAGTGGGGTAATGTTAACTCGCTTAATACAGATGCCCTGTTAATCCAGACAGTTTCTGTGGTCCCATCGGTGTCTGTATTAACGGAGTTTTACTGTACAGAGTTTTGCTGAAAATTCCAGTAAACAGGATTTCATGAGAGGGAGATGGTCACTTACGAGAATGGTTGCAAAAAGAGCTTCAACTGTACTACTTTTAATGGTTAATAGCAAATCAATCCGTATGAAGAAAAAAACTACAATGTAGCAGCAAATGTCAGTATACCTGGACATGAAAGGCTCTGGCCATTTGATAACAACTTTCTGCCTGCATAGCTTCAACCTCAGTGCCATGAAATGCATGAAGAGCCAAGTGCTGAACTTTGTTGTATTCCTGCAAGACAAGGGGGAAGGAAAAGAAGACAATAAGTCCACTGTCTTGTTCAAAAGCCGACTGGTGCTACAAGCAATTGCAAAAAGAGTTGAGACATTGTGTATTGTAATGCATATTTCAAGGACAACATGGTTTTCAACAAGTCCCTACCCCTTCCCCCTTCTCAATGTTGTACCACAGAGATCCAAAATGGAATTCAAACCAACAGTAATCAACATTGAAAGGAGGAGAGGGGATTAGTAGCACATAGCATTGATTTGATTTGTGTTAGGCATTCGCTTTTATACGAAATGGACATTTTTGAATGTGTCTTAACCTTTTCCCAACTGCTTGCAGCTCCAAGATTATCAGTTGCAACTAACTGAGGCTTTAGTTTTACTTTTAATACTGCTGTTTATAACTTACAGTTTGACATAATAAAGAATGGCCAAAAATGCTTGACAAAAAAAACACCTGATTATCATGACTGCCAACTTACAAGACAAAACATTAACTGGGCTTTGAACATTTTGCAGTACATCAGGAAACATTAAATTGCACAAAAGCAAGAAGGATTGTTAGGGGTACACATTACCTTTTTGAAGAAGAAATGGTTTGCCAAATGATTGAGGACCATAGGATTAGAGTTGTCTAGCGCATACGCTCTTGATAACAACTGTACTCCAATTTTAATAGAGTCCACCTACAATAGAAACAAAATATTCATACATGTATGATATATACTATATGCATCATTGACCAAGCTTGTTCTGTCAAGATTACATGGCTGAATATTAGCCGTGGTATTGTACAGCTAAAAAAAAATTTCTTGTGGGAACACAGTGGGCTGCAAGAAAGCTCCATCTTACTGAATCCCGTAGCAAATCAGAGCACAGTATTTGCATCATCTTGCCCATTTGCAGAGCCAGCCACATAATAATACATGTAACTTATTCAGGGTTGTCCACAACTTTTCAAGTAGCTGGCAAAAATTTCTAAGTAGCCGGATAGCACCAGTAAAGAAACAAATAATTTGTCTTTAAAAAAATATATTTATCACAAAAGTAGCCGGCGCAAACGACCGAAGTAGCCGGTTAATTCTGCCGGCTGCCGGCTGCCGGCTGTTAGGGACAGCCCTGCTTATTACTTAATCAAGCATCCCTATAATGGACTAACATCCCATCCAGGTGGAGTAGTAATACTCCTAGTTGCTTCAAGCTATAGAAACTGGATAAAGCAATGGCCGTGTGGGCCACCAGTGGCTCCTGTGTAAATTTACCTTTAAACCAGGCATGAAGGCTGTACCAGGGACTAAGGGCCCAAGGTTGTAGCAACAAAAGGTAGTAATATAGTTCAGTTATTAATAGAATGTTACCAATTTCTTAGAAAATATGTTTTAACTTGACAGCGTCAGTGACTTTCGACTCAATATTTGGACCCTATTAAAAACTATGGTACAGACAAAGTGAGGTTGGAACAAAAACAACAGAGCCCAAAACTCACCATCATTTAAATTTATACAACTACAGGAACTATATCTGTACAGTGTAAGGTGTTTGCACTTGATTTTGATCAAATTATTAATAAGCTATCCAAGATTTTATGATACAATTTTTGCAAAAGTCCAACGGCTCTTGAAAGGTCTCTAATAGGGAACTAGTGCAGGTTTATTGCATTTACAGTAAACGAGTGGTAAAAAGTGAACCCTGTGATCTACCTTTTTTGAATTCAGTTCAAGAATAGCAAGGCCTGTCATGGCTCCTGTACAGAGTGGATCTAAACTGAGAGCTCGCTCAAAAGCCAACCTGTAGCAATAACAGAAAATAACAGAAAAGAAAACCAAACCATTTATAATAAATTATTTATAAAGATAAAGAAAATAGCTTTGATTGAGTGTGGAGTGTAAACCAGTAAGGTCTGGAACCCTTGCTTTTAATATTCTACTACATGATGAGGCCAGACAGGAGAACTACACAATGTGAAAATGCCACTTGGTCATTCCAGGCCTGGTAAAATTCCATGACTTTCCATATGAATATGTTCATATGTTTTTCATATGAACACTGATTTCAAAGCAAAATCATCATTTGCACCATTTTTCCACCAAGCCCTTCAATTAAAGTGAACTTATTTTAACATTCAACCAAAAGACACACATGTACATTGTACTTATATCAAAGGAAACCCAAAAGATAACAGTCCTGTTTTGATTAACATTGCTCTACTAGTGCAGCGCACTTAAAATTTAAAATAAGTGACTTTTAATTTGGCCAAAAATAGCCAGGAGGGCAATGAAATACAACTCTGTCTCAGAAAAACTGGGTCAATTTTTATTTACTGGCATTTCTTTAATGATGTCAGTTTTTTTTTGTGAAATTTCACAAGTTCGCAAAGAACATACATTCAAAGCTTAGTAACCAGACATTTCCAGGAAAAACATTGGGTAATTATGGTTTTTAGGGTCATGTATGGGTGACAGATTGTCCTACCTTGCTTTGTCCAATTTACCAAGCTTAACAAAGCAGTGTCCCATTCCTAACCGCACGGATGCTGTAAAATAACATAAAGTACAAATGTACCTCATGTAAACAAGAGGCTAAACATAGCCTATACTCATGCGCATGAGACTCTAAGACGAGTTTATTGAAGCTACCAATTTTTCTGTAGTCGCTTTGAATATTTAATTTATTGATTCCTGATCAAACCCACACTAGTGTAATATTTCCCAAACGTTAACCGTGAATTATTTCTATTACATTGGGTTATTCCAGAAAGAATCCCCCCCCCCCCCCCCACCAACGGATGGCAAGATTGTTTGACCCCTTCCCCCCCCTCCCGCCTGGATTTCCAAGCCAAGAGACCCCTTCTCCTGCCCGGATTTCCAATAATTTTTGTGGAAGCCCTAAATTTACAGGTAATGATAAAAATAAATGTAATCGGATCCACGAGATTCTACTTTTATAATGTGAAAACTGTGGTGATGAGTGCTATAAATTGGTGAAACATTTTAATAAAAATAAATATTGCGTGACACATCATGAATCATGACACCCCCCCCCCCCTCCCCGTTTGATTTCAAGACCAAATCGAAATGAAATTTTTCTATAAAGCTAGTCCTTTAAATAACTGCTTTGATTTTGCCATGTATTAGTTTTTTCCAAGCTTCACAGTTTTTCAAAGTGTTGTCGCAAATACACTTCTTTCATATATGCAAATTTCGTGTGGAATGTAATTCGATCGCGTGCTGCTTTCACATGATCATGAATCCAAAATATTTGTTCTAAAGGTCCAAACTTTTTAATGAAACTCATATTTCCTTGAATGAAAATGTTTTTTCCTTGAACAAAAGAGTTAAACGCTTATCAGAATTCAGTGATTTTCTGCTTCCGGAAGGCTTGGCGATTTATTTATCCTCAATGCAGTGCGCAGCGGTGGCGTCTGCGAATTATATTATAAACATCACAAAATAATATTTAAATTCAGCAACCTGCTATATTATATCTAGTGTTTTCTAAAATTTCCAACTTTGCTTGTGTATATAGAATGCCATTCTTATCCGTAAAGATGATTCGCATAATGTTTTCGCGAATCAAAAAATCTTGAAAGCAAACTTTATTTCAGAAAGCGCTATTTAACTTAATTATATTTAAATACTAGCGTTCCTTTACCGTGATTATTGACTTCACAAAGAAAACATTCGAACAAGTTTGCGTCTAATGTTTCCCAAACCGTGACTGCATTCTGTTACATTTGAAAAGACTACTTTTAAAAGCAATAAAATCAGTAAACGACCGGGTTATTTTTCAATTTTAGTAATTCTCAAAAACTGTATTACGCGACAGTCCGTTGACTCTGTGTTTAGAGTGCACAAAAGCTCACAAAAGCAACTGTTTCTCGGTCTAGAATAACAAGTATGACACAAAGAAAAAGTCAATTACAAATTGATATCAACATAAATTCTCACCGAAAAATGAAATTTCTTTTATGGTAAAGTCCCTCGCCTGCTTGAAAATTCTTTAAAACTCCGCTTCTTCGGATTTGATCGCCCCCCGCACTGTTAAAACTTGAAGCAAGATTTCGTCGCTCGTCGCTTACAGCTCTCCTTTTTCTCCACTACAGCGGCTTCTGAGTACTCTTTAAAGCTTTTTCTTTCCATTTTGAGTATTTTGAATGTGTGTTGTTATTCCGACAAGACAAAGAAAACCAAGCACATGCCGAGGGCGGCAGACATTTTTGTAGAATTTTTATGTGACCTGCGACCCGGTTAGTAATAATATATGCGTGCATAAATTTGCATGCACTAATGTGACAAAAACAAGAAGAAACGCCACCGATTTTATACCTCATGCGCTTACTGCGCATGAGTAATGACATGAATACAAGCATACCATCCAGTATATGTACATGTATGGATTGTCACACTGTGTGCATTAATATTTTTATCCTAATCGGTAGCAAACAAAGTCCAAATAAAACACACAGTAACCATTTCACTGCCAGAGTTAAACCTTGAGGCAATTCAAATGAAAGCTCATAGACATACGGGGTATTATTCGGGCAAAACTGGTCAACCATTTGGGCACCACAGACAGTAAAATTACTGAATTATTTTGTGAATCAATGACTTAATTCATTTATTTTTATCCTGTAACTCACATTACTCACTAACTTTCTAACCAAGCTCTACACTACATCGATCATGTCATTCATGTGATAGCTCCATTAGATGCTAACCGCATGAGTACGTATGAAACGACAAATTAATTTACGTTGTGATCTGCCAATGGACTGGAAATGATAATGCAGACCGTGTAAGGGAATGAATTTAACTATAACATTTGGCAACCATCTTGCTTATTAGGACAGTATGTGTGATTGGTATCTGGTCAATTGAAGTATGTCTTTGTCAAGTCTCATAAAAGATCTTATCAGTACCGTGTGAAGTGCGAAGATTGACTCGTACTGTACTGCTTAGAAGCTAATTCTCTGATTGTTCACAGTGGTAGAAAAGTAAGATGTCAGCGAGTGCTAGAATCATCATCATGATGAATAAACATGACGTTACAAGTTTCATTCGGGCAAATTGCGTTCAGTCCTCCCCCCCCCCCCCTCCCCTCCAACAAAACTTTTCCTATATGCTGATGTGAAAGCTATTGTCTTGAGCAGTACTTACCTGTGGTACTGTTTATTATGCTGTACAAGGTGGTTCAAACTTTGGAGTCTATGGATGAAATTCTTAAGTGTGACCATTCAAATGAAAGCTACTGAGCAGTACTTTCCTGTTGTGCTGTTTATTAATATGCTGTATATGTACAAGGTGGTTCTTAAGTTGAGCGTGTGAATAAAATCCTTAAGTGTGACCATTCAAATGAAAGCTATTGTTTAGTACTTTCCTGTAGTGCTGTTTATTATACTGTATAAGGTGGTTCTAACTTCTGAGTCTGTGGATGAAATCCTAAAGTGTGATCATTCAAATGAAAGCTACTGAGCAGTACTTTCCTGTGGTACTGTTTATTATGCTGTACAAGGTGGTTCTAACTTTTGAGTCTGTGGATGAAATCCTAAAGTGTGACCATTCAAATGAAAGCTATTGAGCAGTACTTTCCTGTGGTACTGTCTATTATGCTGTACAAGGTGGTTCTAACTTCTGAGCCTGTGGATGAAATCCTAAAGTGTGATCATTCAAATGAAAGCTACTGAGCAGTACTTTCCTGTGGTACTGTTTATTATGCTGTACAAGGTGGTTCTAACTTTTGAGTCTGTGGATGAAATCCTAAAGTGTGACCATTCAAATGAAAGCTATTGAGCAGTACTTTCCTGTGGTACTGTTTATTATGCTGTATAAGGTGGGTCTAACTTTTGAGTCTGTGGATGAAATCCTTAATTGCGACCATCCAAATGAAAGCTATTGAGCAGAACATTCCTGTGATACTGTTTATTATGCTGTACAAGGTGGTTCTAACCTTTGAACCTGTGGATAAAATCTTAAAGTGTGACCATTCAAATGAAAGCTACTGAGCAGTACTTTCCTGTGATACTGTTTATTATACTGTACAAGGTGGTTCTAACCTTTGAACCTGTGGATAAAATCCTAAAGTGTGACGACCACTGTTCAAACGAAAGATATCATCGAGCAATAAGCAGTACAATGTACTTTCCTGTGAGGCTAATTGATTTTCAGTTATTTAGTAAATTAAATTTGATTTTTTCTTTCTACTTTTGAACTTGGTTAACAATGTTATTATGAAATTCTTTGTTATTATGAAATTCTCTTTTACTTACCTGGACAATTTGGATTTGTTCTTAATGCTTTCTTGTAATATGCAAGAGATCCTTTGTAATCTCTCTTGTTAAATGAGATACAAGCTTTTCCTACAATGAACAAAAAAATCTTGTGTTATGACTATAGATATTTTCAGAAAACACAATTATTTTGACCAACAATTTAACATCAATAAATTGAAGTTATTCTGTACTTACCTAGCAAAGCTGGAATGTTGTTTCCTGACTGTTGAGAACACAAAAACAAAAATAATCATTTTAAGTAATTTAGCCAATAGTAGTACAGTAATTTTCTGCACCCACACACTGTGTGGGCACCAACATTCAATAATTACAACAGCTACTAACAATCGCAATAAATATATGTACAAGCTTGTGGATTGTAACCATCTATGGGATCGTAGAACAAGTTTGTCTTTTTTTATCAACTTTATTGGACACAAACTTACAAAATAAGGATGGGCCACAGGGAAAGTCGGGAATGGGATGAAACGCCCCATGCGAGGCTTAAATACTAGATAATAAAGGGACTAAAAGTTAATAACAAAATTAAGTACTTTAATTGAAGCGGTGAGTGGAATAAAGCCCTAATGAACTGCTAGATTCTACTTCCAGTCTGTCTTGTATATGCTCATGTAACAAAGGGAGAATTTGGCTATAGATCAGGAGTCACGTAGGGCCTTATTCCAAACGGAAATAAGGCCCTAATCTGAAACCAAATTCTCCCTTTGTTACATTAGCATATACAAGACAAACTGGAAGGAGAATCTAACAGTTGATCAGAAGTCACTTAGGGCTTTATTCCACTCACCCCTTCAATTAGGGTAGCTATGAAATAGCGACCACATACACAACATATCTACATCAAAAACAGAGTTAACGAAAGAGGAATACAATTGAGTGAGAAAAACTTTTAAAGAGCTGGGACTAACAACACCACTTGGAAGAGCTATTTTACATACAGTGTTCCATCGATTTACAGTGTGATTGAAGTAACAAAATAATAATAATATTGTGTTACCTGAGCCAACACAAAGTTGAACTGTGCATCAGCCTGTTCCATTTTATCTCCTTCAAGGAGACAGAAGTATGCTCTACCAAGCAAGTGATTCTGGAGAAAAACAACATTTCATTAAATTATACATTAAGAAAGGAAAATAAAAATGAAACTGATTTGAAAATTGAAAACCAGTTTGATTTTGATTTTTCTTTGTCTCAGATGATGGTTATGAATCTGAGACAAAGGAAAATAAAAATTGAACTGGTTTGAAAATGTTCAAACCAAAGAAAAATTTGAACCACAACAGACATAAACAAATGCTCTGTTCAGAGCACTTGTAGGCAGTGCAT
This sequence comes from Cladopsammia gracilis, assembly GCA_022457155.1. Lineage (NCBI taxonomy): Eukaryota > Metazoa > Cnidaria > Anthozoa > Scleractinia > Dendrophylliidae > Cladopsammia > Cladopsammia gracilis. Next base: position 1,027,177 of record JAJGOT010000026.1, on the reverse strand, counting down.
GAATGGTACAGCATCTTACCTGATCATACATGATAATCTTGTCTGCTGTGGAATACAGTGATGTTGCCTAAAAGGAAAGAAAGAAAAATCAATGTCAGTAATGTCACATATATTCTCTTAATCTTATACTTGTCTATCAGGTAATCACAAAGTCTGTGCAAGGCTGTGCTCTAAGAGTTATCCTAGGGAGCCCAACTATAAAATTAAGGGTATCCAGCAGTTAAGCTATGTGCAAAAACTATCTTTTTCTTGTTGTCCGAAGACAAAAATTAGTCACCTATGGCACCTGGGCACTGCTAGAGCAAAGTCCTGCTGTGTAAGGATGTCAAAATAGGCTGTTTGTCATGCCGAGTGAATAATAAAGCATCCTTCCTGAAATTACGTGTAGCATTTTCCACATTTCACTCCCCATTTTCAATTCAATATTAATTTTTTGTCCTCTGCAAGCTGATATAGAGAATTCATCTAAGTGAATTTCCAAAATTTGTACTGGCCAAATTTTCAATGAGTGGTAAGGAAAAATCTTGGTACTACTTGGGATGAGTATCAGATGCTTTGAGCAGAAGATAATAAATTTGTACATTTTCAACTGAGGCAAAAAGATAACTCAAGCAAGAAAATAAAGCTGTTTAGCTCTCTACATGTACATACATTTGCATTAAATTTTGTTCTTTGTATATTACTTAATCATATCTAAGGAATATAAGACATTTTTAGTTCATATTTTCACCATGTAGAAAACATTCTTTGGCCATTCACAGGGCCCACAGTGATAGCATTTTTATAACTGAAGTGGTCACCCTGTGTAAAGAAGGATTTATTATTATTATTATTATTATTATTATTATTATTATTATTTATTTTTTTTTACTGGGCTATAATTTGAAATCAAATTATTATAACATTAATTATACCTTTGTAAAAAGCTCTTTCTTTGTTTCCTTGTTCCTCTCCTTCCTTGCTTGTTGGACGTAGAATGCAGCAAGAGTATCCAGACACACCATCTGACCCTTTTCACTGTCCCGGTAATTACGATTGCCATCTGTAATGATGTTTAACAAAAAAGGAGAAAACAATACATCAACAAACAGAAGCACATGTATATATGTAAAAGCTTTAAACAGTACAAGGGGTGTGGAATGCAGGGGTGTACCTTGACAATTTTTAGCAATATGCACAAATTCAGTGAGAGTGTAAGTTTCATGCTAAAGGCGTAATGATATGAGGGTTGCGACCCCTCAGAAATTTTTTTGATGTTACCCTCTAAAACGCCATTTCTTGCATTCCTGAGACTGAAAAGCATTCATGCAGTCAAGATATAAACTCTGGAATTTACCTTAATTCTCGACCACAAAACCAAAGTTTTCAATCTATATTGCATTATTCATTGCATCGGAACACATATTTACAGAAAACTTTTCATTTATTTCGTCACTGTTACAGATGAAGAAGGAATGGGAGACCATGCTTCAGCTTAACTCGTTTAATTATGAAAACCGACTGACTTCACATTACAACAACGAGCACACTGACCAAGCAAAAGCACATGGCTTGATAATTTATCCAAATACCACATGTGCATTCTACAATAGACATCACATTTGGTAAATATTTTCCGTAAGGCAATATATGTACTACACTGTAATTCTGTGAATGACCAGTGCATTTTTCCATGAGCACGATAGAAACATCATAACACACAGAAAAATAACACAACTTTACCCTTTGCTTTTCTTCTAGAATGTATAAAAAAGTAATTATTGGAAATTCTGGTAAGCACTTGCATACTTTGCACAAAGGCAGATATGCTCCTGGAATGATCTATTGAAAGGGATTCATGTAAGTCTAGGTAAATTTTTGACAAGCCACAAAATCTCGGCGATTAAAAAAGGCATGTTGGAATCTCTTGCTTGGCAAAAATAAGGCCATCTCAGCGACTCAAATTTTGAAAATTTGGACCCTGGAGCCTTGCAAATCTCACCCAAGTTTAGCCAGAAGCTTACAATTCAATAAGGAGCGCTGGTTAATTGTGGTACTAGCCAAACTCCAACAAACCACAGTGAGTGAAATCATTGTTATTGTGTTGTAGTTTGTTGTTTTTGGCTCCAATTTTTTTGGAGGACTGTGTCTTGGGCTTGGATTTTTAAACCAGGGTCTCTGTATCTTGTTGGTCTTTGGATTTGACCATTCGCCACCGCTAGTACAGTGTAACACAACACTAAGCAAAATTCACACAACACTAAGCATAATTCACACAACAACAAAACCAACGGCTAGCATGGGGACCTACATGTACAACCTCAAGGTTGTTAGTTCAAGTCCTAATCTCAGCATTTCTCTTATAAATATGCAATATTAGTCCTCCTCTCAACAGCTAGGATTTTAACAACTTAATGTTCAATTTGCAATACTGCATATTTTCTATATTCAAGTAGCATGCTTGCAATCCAGCTGGACAGATATGTGCATTGTCTATTACAGATAATTTAATAGTAAAAAAAAAATGTTTCGATTTTAAAATGTGGCTCTAGTCTTTCTATAGAAGGGTTTTTTTAATGTGTATTTTGTAAGTTTCAAAAAACATGTTTATTTACAAATCCTTATTTGATCAGTTTATAGTGATAATGATGATTACAATGATGCCAATAATGTCAAGGGATATTAAATATCTGACTTGCCTGTTCTTGCAGCCTCAAGAAGTTTGACAAAATCATCAGATTTCCCCTGCTTGTAATACTGGAGCTGTTAATAGTAAGGTTGTATGCATGTAATTAACTTACTTCATGAACTGGTTGTTCAAAGGTTAGAAAACTTTCACCACTGGATAAACACTTACATTGTTTCTATCATACATGTAGGTCCTTATCAGCACCACACAGTACAGGACACATTAGACCTCAAAAACTCATCCAGCAAACAATATATACCAAATTATAAATTTTATCCACTGGATAGTGTTTTTGGCCTTATTGATCCTAGCAGTATGCTATACATGTGGTACTTAGCCTAACAAATAACCCAGCTTTTTGTGCGGAACTTACATAATTGACTACTACAGCTGTACAATGGAGAGAAGCTGACAGACTTAAAACAGTTATTATATCAAGATTTTTAAACCCAATTTCCCCTTTTAAAAGTACATCGGACTGCAAAAGCAGAGAGTTGCACTGTTAATAATATACATGAAAAAAATACTAGATTCTGATTGGCTAAGAGCAGTGCAGTTCAAGTGTAACACCAGTGCAAAACGTGTAACACCGGTGCAAAAAGTGTAACACCAGTGCAAATTACAAATCGAAAAAAAAAATTTTTTTTCTTTTTAAAAAATTTTGCCCCCCCCCCCCCAAAAAAAAAATTCCAAACAAAAATGGATGCAAATGTTTTCATGTATAATTATTAATAATCATACGGTTTTCTCGTTCAATTTGGGATTAATTTGCACGAGTGAGTTTTTCAAAAAGCTCAAAATTGCACGAGCCGCTTCGGCGAGTGCAATTTGAGCTTTTTGAAAAACTCACTCGTGCAAATTAATCCCAAATTGAACTCAAAACCGTATGATTACCTATACTAAAAGGTTTTGCGAACTGAAGCAATTGTCCATTATTGTTTGACTGATCGACGACTCGCAACAGGAGCAAAACACATGTATCTTGGTTTAAATATATACACTAAGGTGCAGGATTGCAGAAAACTAGTTTAATGAGATGGAAATCATATTTCTATCTCATTGAATAACAATACATCCCCATTGTATCATGCTTCGTTCTCAAAAAAAAAAAACTGATTTAATTTTCCTGCAATCCTGCACCTCACTCTATTGCTGATTACTTCTCATAGCAGTATTACGACGATAAACTTATCTGCAAGTGATCAGGTTCAACCAAAATATGCAAAAGAACGACAGTAACATCGATAAAACGTCCATTTACCGCGAGCGTGATCCATATGTGAAGTTGAGCATTTTCTTGTCGTAGAATACTCAGGACCTCGTCTCCTTCAGGTAACTGGTCGAACTGAAGCTCTATAACCTAAAAAGAGAAACGTCGATCTCAAATTCTGAAAGAAACTATGATTCTAAGGAAATATAAAGTACATTTTACCATACCTCGTCCTCTGTGTCTCTCAGAGGAATCTCAATGGAAGTCGCCATCTTGAAATGTCAGCTCTTCGGTAGCTTGGTACGTCAAGTAACACCAAACCAAACGTCTCCTGGGCGCGCAAGGGACGCCGGGGGAAGATATCCGGGAAGATAGTGCATGGAGGATCCTGTTACCGGTATGCAACATTTGTGGGATTTCATCCACAGATTGAACAGTTAGAACCAAAGGAAAGTACCACTCCTTAGACAAGAAACTTTACTACCGGCGACAAAATGCTGGAGGTAACCCTGCGATGGACTAGCATCCCATCCGGGGGGGAGTAGCAATATTCCTAGTTGCTTCATGCTACAGAAACCGGAATAAAAAATGAACAATTTAAATTTAAAAAAAGAACAACATTTTATTTGCATTCCATATGTATAGATTGTGTTTCATAAAAATAAGGTAACAATGATAAATACCGCAACAATAAAATAAATCAATATCAACACCAATAACTGAACAAATGAGACAAAATTCGTCTATCCAGTTTCATGTTTTAACTGCGACATGGGTGGGCTCTGGATGTCTTCCTAGATTGTATTGTCAGTGGTCGGGACGAGTTGTATTAGTTTGTCTCTCAGTTCTTTTCTTAGACTTCTAAGTCCTTTCTTAACGCCAATTTCATAAACGCATGGAATCTCGATGCCTCCTCCTTGAACCCATACACCTTCAGGCGCACTCCTGCTTTGGCCAGATACACGGCTGAGTCATCTTGATTTCCTTTTCCAGCAATGGCTTGTACAGGACCTCCGCTAGACTATCAGGCACGTGTCCAACTGTAGTCGCATCTTGAAACGGAATTATAAACAACTGGCAATATAAAAACATGCAGCCTGCGAGAGCACATGCTCTCGCAAGCTGCTGAAAGAAGGCGTTGCTTCAGATTACTGAGAATTCATTTCAATGGTCACTTGAATTGATATGATCTGCGCAATGTAAGCTAATTATATTAAAATTTTAAACATTTCATACACTTTCATATTTTAGAATACTATTCAAAATATTATTTCAAAATATAAAATGTCGAAATCATGTTAAATTAATAATGTTATTTTAAATGGAATATCCATACATATGCGAGGCCTTGTGTGCCACATGGCACGAAGAAGATAGGTGATCCATACATATCGGTTATTTACAGAAGAATATTCTTAAATGGAAAGCTGAAACAATACAAACAAAATGCATGTTATTTTATCCTTTTTAGAGTATTTTCCTTATTCTTCGTGAGCAGGTTTTTTTGTCCTTAGTCAGACACTATTTTAATTTCTAGTTGTTTATATTTCTGAGTTTAATTATTAATAAGATATTTTTGTGTAGACAGGAATACTTTATTTGCTTTGTATGCTCTCTCGGTATGCAAAATGAGCACCGGACAGTTCTGATTGTATTGCTGTGTACAATGCAATAAATGGCATGTAAACGGACAACGTATCATTTATGACAAGCTGAACACTTCTTTTCTAAACATGAAGTTTCAAACTTAAAGTACAGGACCTCCGCTAGACTATCAGGCACGTGTCCAACTGTAGTCGCATCTTGTTCGCCGCCGTTTGTGTTGCTCATCTTCACCACTACTATTGCGTTATGTGAATATGCGTTGGAAGGCTCGGGAATGCAGTTGCAGACTTCATTAATTCGCGGATTAGACCGATACCAATGATTTCCCTTGATAAGTGAAGTAATTGTTCATAATCGGCGGTAAATAGAAGCCATTGGTCATCAATTTTCACTTGAACAGTACACTTTCCTGATGCTGAGAACGCGAGGGTCGTGTCTCTTATATTATTATTGTCTCTTTCGGGGATCGCTACTTTCGGGGGTCGCTACTTTCGGGATTTACTAGCGGCCACAAAAAATTGACGTTACTTTAGTGGGGTCGCTACTTTCGGGGGGTCGTTACTATCGGAACTCCACGGTAGTTGAACTCCCGTCCGACGCCATTCAAGTTCGCGATGACCACGCGAAGCTTCGCGTGGAGTGCGTAAAATTTGTGACTGTCAATCATTTTTTCGCGCCAAAAAAATGCGCGTGTGATTCAAATTGTTGCAAGTGAAACAAGTCGTCCTTCGCGACTTAACTTAATTCCGCGCGCAAATTTATCGAATAAAACTCGACTAAAAAAGCGGTCGACTTGTGGCAAGTCTATGATAACAAAGCACAGTTTGATATATACGTCATGTAGACAGCGTATATCAATAACTTTTTTACCATATTTGGGCAGTGTATCAATGTGATGAATTATAATAGAGGTTATTTGGAATCGTAAAGGCAGATAAGAGGGGACAACTTTGTCGCATGCGATTTTTTGTAGCGCGCGCTGCTTGCGTCAGGCGAAAATTGTATTCAACTAGCATCACATAACATTCTATGTGGCTACTATTGTTGTAGGATTTTAAAACATGTTTCAAAATCCTACAACTTTTTTCGTGTTGCATGCAACAGATCGCTGATGTGAATGAGTTGTAGACTGATATAAGTTCAAGTTCAAGTTCATTTTATTCACACTTATTCAATTACAATACACCAACATTAAGGAAATAAAAAAAAAGTAAGAACAGAGCTAACTAGACATTGAATTAAACATAACAAAAGAAGAGTGTGTAGTAGCCAAAGGAGCCAAGCTTTCGAGTTGACTACTACCACAGAGCAGTTGCAAGTGGGTGGAGATTATACAATACTTTTAATAACTAGTTGTTATAATAACTATTTAAATAAAATAATTAAATAAATAGAACTAAATAATAAATTAGAGTTGTTTAACATGCTTGACTGTCAAATAGAAAGAGTTTGTATTCTTTTTTAAAACTATTAAAAGGGAGACACTTAATTTTCATCGGTATTGTTTCCCAGATCTGTGATGCCACTACGCTAAACCTGGCTAGGCCATAATTAGTTCTGGAAAACGGTCTATACAGGTTTATAGATATAGACGACGCGATTCGTGTCGTTTGTATGGCGTGAGCAGGTTGCATGCGATAGTTATAGGCAAAAGTTGTGCCGTCTAAATCAGCCTTAAGTAATAGTGATTTGTGGAAGGAAGAGTTTTTGTCATTTCATTTGGTCGCGTGTTTTTCATTTTCACAATTTAGTAGACTTGTATTATTTCAAAAGGAACGAGAATTACCAAGTCTACTTCGGCTACCGGAAGCCGACTGTTTTCCTCTTTGCCTCATCTGTCTTCATTGCGTCAAACAGTCAAAGCTCGCTGAGCGGACACTCTCGTAAGCGGACAGCTCTACTTACAGCGAACTTGACAAAATCCCGTTTGAATTCCTTCTCATGAGAATCATTCCCGTAATCGGCCAGCTCCAGTTACGGACACATTTCTGCTTCCCGAGGCCGGGTGACGGTCCGCTTAACGGAGCTTCGACTGTACCGCAGACGTTTAAAGAAAATCTTTGCTTTTCATTTCTTGCGAACTTAAATTTGCACCATTTCTATACAGTCTGACTGTTTCTTTAAACGGTGACAAGTCCAGAATTTTGTGGAGGAGGGAGGGGGGGGGGGGGGGGGGGGGGGCGGAGGAAGGGGGCCCAGCAGTTTCAATACCCTTTACTCCAGATTCTCGGCCAGTCCTTGGTAGCTTGCATATGCGGTGGCAGCCATGGACAGCTGTTTCGTCCAAGTTAAGACTCATCAGCATGGCATAGTCAGGCAGGGTCTGCTCACATAAGATCATCGACCCCGCCACTTTACTGCCAAGGCGGATGTAAGCATCCCTTTAAGCGACAGCTCCACCTATTGCAGCAGGCAAATCTCGTACCCATTCTTCGTAGCTTGGCTTCAAATTAATACGTCTTTTGTCATCCCGCCCCCTCCCCATATCCTTTCCACCCCCTTTCTTACTTGTTTATAGATTTATAGTGCTGTATTTGATTTCATTGTAAATTAAGTAATAAGCGTTATTCAGGGGGGGTGTTGTATTGTATTGGTTTGTTATTGTGGCGTTTTAGTGCTCTCACCTTTACTGGGCCACATCATCTTATGAACCTCTTACTCCAACATGCTTGTATCACTTTTTGTTGCCCAGTAAACAGAGCTCAGGCAAAATAGCATTTTTGGTGTCCCCTTTTTGGTAGGAAGGAGGAAAAACATAAATACCGTATTTACTCGATTAAACGCCCGGAGCGTTTATTACAAACTCGCTACGTTAAGAAGTGGGCGTTAATTTGACAGAAGCGTTTATTTTTCGGATGTTTTATTGGAATTGAAAAGACTACGCAGTGTTATTGTAAAAAGATGCTTCTTTTGGTATAAAAAGTACAGTCATTATATATAGTATAAAAATCAAACAGTAATCGGTCGAAACGGTGCGATTTACATGTAAAGTAATAACATCGCGGTGAGAAAAACAAAGAAAAGTATCAATGCAGAAACCAACACAATGAACAGCCGCCTTTTCATGACATAAAAATATAGGCAACTTTACATAATTCGGTGAATTCAATGACTGCACTTTGAAGAACAAACGTTAATTGCACTTTTAGTTCATTTAGGGGACGTTCACAGGAGCGTTAGTATGAGAGGGGTGTTCATATGAGGGGAGGCGTTTAATTGAGTAAACTCTGACAGAGACGCCATTCGTAAGGCCATAGAAGCATTTTTAATTTCCAAGGGCAAGACTCTTGAACCCTATGGGATGAACAGGCGCGATGAAACTTAATATATTTCTATTTTTATAGTAGCCTTTGTAAACGTTTCTGCTGCTTATTTTTGTTAACCAATCATATTTAATCTTTTCATTTGAATCATTTTATATCTTGCAACCGTTTTATTCCATTTTTACTTAGCTCTTTGTAGCCCCCGATGAAGGTTAGTTTTGCCTAACCGAAATATTGGGCAATAAAATACCTGGTCCGATCAGCCTTGCATTTAGTTTTAAGTTTTATTCAATATTGCTGATCCTGATCTACATCAAGATCCGGCTTCACTTCCTCGCCGTGCTGTTTGTCCAAGTGGTCCTTGCTTTATTTGAGAGTTACCTAAACACGGTGAGGTCTACTTGATAGATGTTGAGACCTTTAGCCCTTAAAGGGAACCTCCATTGTTATAACAAATTGACGTTAAATTGTTGGAAATAAGTCTAAATTATTTTTTTTTTTAAAAAAAAAAGAGGTGCAAATATAATTTTAGTGTACAAAAAATTGGATATGAATATCGCCTATTTTCGCTTTTAAATTTCCCGCGTGCCGCCATCTTGAATATTTATGACGTGTTACGGTTGTCTAATTGTTGCATACAAAAGAACTTCGATTCTTAACAATAGGAACAACCGTAACACGTCATAAATATTCAAAATGGCGGAGCGCCGGAAATTTAAAATCGAAAATAGGCGATATTTATATCCATTTTATTTGTACACTAAAACTATATTTGCAACTGTTGTTTTAAAATTTTAAATTTCGACTTTATTTCCAACAATTTAACGTCAATTTGTTCTGACAATGGAGGTTCCCTTAAAGGCCCACCTTCACCCAAAAGACGTTGGGGTCGTTTGTTTTTGTTTTCAAATGCTCCATTGTTCATACGCGTGATCTGATTGGTTGCACGCATTGAAGCGTGGATTTCGTCGAAATTCAGCACAGAAAGTGATCACGGCGCGCACAGCATTTTGGGTGAAGGTGGGCCTTTAACTTCCTGGAGTCATAAGTGGTTTCAGTAATGCTATCGTGACTTGTAAATAAGTTGAACAAATCCAAAAAAAGTCGCCACTGAAATATAATTTGAGGTGTTGCCGCTTCTTTACATCGTTTTAAAAAACAGTTTTCCTTAGGATGAACAGGCAGTATATTTTATGTATGTATGTATGTATGTATGTATGTATGTATGTATGTATGTATGTATGTATGCATGTATGTATGTATTATGTATGTATTATTTCTAGAAAACACCTGCCACCTGTATGACATTTCGCATGTATTGTGAAATAAAAAGGGAATGCAAACGACTTACATTTTCACAGTTTCAAAAACGAGCTAGATTAAAAACAAAACGATTTTTGTCGACGTTGCTGCTGCATTAAAAACAATAAGCATGTTTTTCAAGTGGATGAACTCCGTGGGTGCTTGGCACTTTATAATGATCGTTCATGTTATGTCAATAGGGGTTACAGTTTGGACGCTTGGTGAGTTTGACGTTGGATTTCCTTTATGTGACACTGTATGACACACTGTATTAAGTGTTTGTAAGCCTTTTGGTATAAATGAACTCAAAACGTCCTGCATTTCAAACCTCCCCGTCATCACTGATTCACTTTAATTTGCCAAAACGGAATTAAAAACAAATGGCAATATAAAAACGTGCAGCCTGCGAGAGCACATGCTCTCGCAAGCTGCTGAAAGAAGGTGTTGCTTCAGATTACTAAGAATTCATTTCAATGGTCACTTGAATTGATATGATCTGCGCAATGTAAGTTAATTATATAAAAATTTTAAACATTTCATACACTTTCATATTTTAGAATATTATTCAAAATATTATTTCAAAATATAAAATGTCGAAATCATGTTAAATTAATAATGTTATTCGAGGCCTTATGTGCCACATGGCACGAATAAGATAGGTGATCCATACATATCGGTTATTTACAGAGGAATATTCTTAAATGGAAAGCTGAAACAATACAAACAAAATGCATGTTATTTTATCCTTTTTAGAGTATTTTCCTTATTCTTCGTGAGCAGGTTTTTTTGTCCTTAGTCAGACACTATTTTAATTTCTAGTTGTTTATATTTGAGTTTAATTATTAATAAGATATTTTTGTGTAGACAGGAATACGTTATTTGCTTTGTATGCTCTCTCGGTATGCAAAATGAGCACCGGACAGTTCTGATTGTATTGCTGTGTACAATGCAATAAATGGCATGTAAACAGACAACGTATCATTTATGACAAGCTGAACTCTTCTTTTCTTTTCTAAACATGAAGTTTCAAACTTAAAGTTTATAAAACCGCCCTCTCAAGCAACACATAACAAAGTTCAACATCGCATTCATATTTTGGAGCGTTTTATTTCTTTTTAATCTGTTTAAAAAGCCCTAAATATTGCGTTTAGAAAGACCTCTCAATTGAAAGCTATTGGGCATTTTTTTTCTTGTAGTGCTGTTTATTATGGTGTAGAAGGTGGTTCTAACTTTTGAGTTTGTGGATGAAATCCTGAAGTGTGATTTTCATTTCGCTTGCTCCTGCAGACAAAGTCTCCTTTGAAGTAGTGGTTACACGCAATGGAATATCTATTCCATGGAACGAAAACCTTGCAGACGGAAAAAGCAGTACGTTCAAAAAATTAGCGATGACTGTCGAAATTGAGCTGACAAAAGACCTCGCACAGCTCCAAGGGATTCATGGAATAAACGTTATAAACTTCATACAGAAACATGGATGCACTTCGTGCGAGTTTGAATGCAAGATTAACTCCACAGTCGTTACACACAAAGACATCGAGAAAGCCCTCAACGAGACTATCGATATAGGCTCATACAATTGGATAAACATGAACTTGCAGCTTTTGAGCGAGCCCTGGATTGGTGCGTACAATAATCCCAACAGTTTAGAGTACAAAAATCTAACAACTAGAACCAAAGGTGCTCTTTCAGAAGTCTACGAAGACACTGATTACGTTGTAGATTTTGAAATCACTTCCCTGTCGAGGGACCCCGGTGGACCTGTTGTGGTTGAATACTTGGTTCTTGTTAATTCAGACAAGGAGACGAAGAAAGCCGATTTGGATGAAATATTCGATGAATTCATAAAGAATAACAGCTTCGGAGGAATGACAACAGGGAAACGAGCTGCGCATGAGAGCAAATCCGAGGATGCGCAAAAGCCGGACGTAGCTGTACTTGTATTGGTCGCGATTGGAGCATCAGTTATGGGCCTTGTGATTATAGCCTTTATTGTTAGGGTAAGTAAAGCATAAAACAAATGACATGTACCTCATAAATAGAAAAAATACATTAAACGTAAGATGAGGCATTTTTATGCACCAACGATTTATTCCTTGAATTCTGTTGACCCTTTCAACCCCAGTATAGTGATAAGCATCAAATTTCTCCCTGTAACAGTCAATGCTTAGTATCTGCAGAGGTCAGGAGAATTAAGGATATGATAACCCAAGATCAATTCTCTTGATATTTTAACGATTTCTTCCCACTTCTTCTATAAGAAACACATGGGGACGAGAAAGGAGAATTTGTATTTTGATACTAAGGAAGAAAGGGTTAAATGTTTTTATAGCTATATTAATATATGTATCAGTTTTTGCAAACCAGGGCGCCAGGGCGACTGCTCGAAGCACAGCGAAAACATCGCACGTACTATCTAAGTGTGTCTGAAGTCACGAAAAAAACGTCCCCGCTCTTAGCCTGGGAGAAAATACTCCTTAAAATGTTTGAAGGGGCGTGTAGCTCGCTTTTAAAATACTGACCCATCTTTTCAGACTTAAATATGAGATTTTCTTTCCCCAAGAGCTAACACAAATTACCTAAATAGCTTATATGGGATAGTTGAGTAATAAGACAAACTGAATGCAAGGCTTGCTCTACGTACGCAATGGGCTAATTTATTTAGCGGCCAATATTTCGGCTAACAAAATTAGCCTTCCTCAGGGCCAGGGCTATACTGAGGGAAAATACTATAACGGCTCCTATAAACTATATAACCTTAAAAGGTCGGACTTAACCTGAATACCATTTTCCCGCCACTTAAGGTTACAGTGTACCTTCGGGGGTGTCTCCAGTATAACAGCTCTAGTGTCTTAAGATTACACTTAATATACCTAAACCCAAATATCAAATTAAAGCTTATAGAGCTGGCTATCTAAATATGGAAACCATTTGGTAATAAAATGAATTGTCGAATATTTTACGACGACTAAATTCGAACGTTCGAATCAGCTTTAAAACGCTATAACTCAAAGCGATTATTGTATTTTGCTAATTTGATTTGTTCTCGAGTTTCCGGACACGAAGCGCTAAAAAAACGTGTCGGCGATTTCCCATATTCAATTGCAGTGAAAAGTTACAGAATATTTTCGAAAAAGGGAGAAAAAAAAATTGGAATGATCGCACGGAAATGGCTCTTGACGAAAAAGTTTTCGGAAATAAGAAATTCGCCGACACACTTTTGTTGATTATATGTTAGCCTAGCTTCTGTCTCTTTAAAGTGTCCCCAACAAGCGAAAAATTAACTTTGAGAAAACAGCGCTTAAAAAAACATATCGCTTCATAAACAAACTCCGCCCCCCAAAGTTATACCGTCATTTCTCCGGCAATTTTCACTATTTTTCGATAATTTATTTTTGGATGAAAGTTCATTCTGTAAACTTTATTTTGACGCCAAAAAAAATTCAATAAATTTTCGATCTGAAGGTACACTGTAACCTTAACATGGCATTATAAATGAAAATATCTCGTTCACGTTTCAAGCAATCCAAAAACTCTATATTCATCTCATGAATCTGTTATGGGGTGTTTTGTAAATTTTTGGGTGATTTTTGGGTATATGGAGGAAATAGTTTTTCTCAAAGGAATTGTAAAATTGAGAGAACTAAGAAATATTGAAGATTTAATGAAGTTTTAAAATAGGAATTTGTAGTTAATAATTAATAGTTGGACATCAAAATAGTCCACTAGCAACCTGAGGTGCTCTTGCCTGGGTATCAACTGTCTGTTGGTGTTCCAAAAATCATTTTTTTACTTCTATCTTAAACCTCTTAAAATTTCATTCAAATTTAGGTTGAGTCCCGCAATAACTTTGAATTTAAAAAAATATACATGAGTGGTTAGCGAGTATAGATGGTAACAGAATTCCGCACTGATGAGTTGGAGAATGGAGAGTGTACGTAGGAGGAAATAGATCCCAACATCAAACTATACGAGGCTCTAAGATAATGGGGACAAGGGAAGTTACTGGGGTCGAGCGAAGATGAAATGCGCGGGGACTGGAAGAAAAGGTGGGGTCTGGGGAGAGAGAATCGTTCCGCTGCATGAATAGGGGACACCTTGAATGAAAAGGATACTAAGAATAGAACGTAACTTTTCCAGTTAAATTTACATGCATGATGACGTTTTTATGTCCTGTTAGGTTCTTCAGCAGACTTGCAGACCCAGAGTCAATCCAGAACAATGCGCCATCCCATGACCTTACTCAGATGGAGCACGAAATGCGCATTGAAAGGTGTAAACTACTTTTCATGGCAGTATACCGTAAGACCAAGGTTAAGGTGATTCCTCAGAAATAAAAGTTGTCGAACGATTTTTTTTAAATTTTCCCTAACAGCTCCCTACCATAAGTTGTTTCGAAAAATTCAATAAAAAAGATAGGTCACCATGCTCGGTAAAGAGATATGATGGACCAATGCTGCCCCATTTATGCCTATAGCAATACCGATCACGCACGTCATTATTTGATCGGTTCATGTTTCTTTTCCCGGTAACCCGTGAAAGCAAAGTTTACAATTCTTAAAAAAAACTTGATAGGTTAAAGTCTACACCATATGGGAACACTTTAAAATAAAATTTCTGAAAAAGTCACACAACTTCAAATGACACGGACTCAAAACGTTCCTCGCGTCCATGTTTTCAAGGTCAACAATTTGCTCCCACGAGTAACTGATTTGAGAACGTTTTTAGCGATATCTTTTTTTCCTGTCGAGGAATTTTTTTTTAACTTTGTTAACTTAAAAAGCATTAATTTAACATCAAAATGATGCAATAAAAAATATAGGTCACCATGCTCGTTAGAGAGAAAAAGACAGTCGTATTTTCTAACGAGCTTGCGGGCCTTTGATAAAAAACATTCCATCCTCCGAAATGTGCGCGCGCTCATTTTGCTCAACCGCGCTCGCTCATTGCTTATAAATTATGGTAATTCTCCTTTTGAAAAATACTCGTAAGAAAATTAAATTTCCAGCTGCGTGTTTTAAAAACCGTTCACTAAAAAGAGTGTTGTTATCAACTGGCTGCCATGAAAGGACTATTACGTGTGTTATGCGCAGTACAGGATGCGCAGTGCAATACTGAGGAATCACCTTAAAAGGATAAGGTCAACTTATTAAGCGCGCACTGCTGCAAAATGTGTGATTGTTCATTCATACTGTTCCTGATGTGCTTAATTAAACCCTCGCATTAAAGTTGCCGATGTTATGTAATCACAAGAATTAGGGAATGCATAAAAAGTAGCAAGAATGAAAATTAACAAGAATGATAGAACGTATTGGCGGGGAGGGGGGGGGGGGTTGGGGGGTTGGGGGATAAAAACAGAACTCTGTGTTTTATTCAGTTAACTGGTACAAAGAAATTGCAAATTCCTTTCTTCACAACATATTTATAGCTGGATTTTTGAAAACATGGCCGATGAAAATTACAGCAATTTCACTACAACTAGACCAAGCAAGGGTTTTTATGACCCCGATCAGCCCGAAAATCACGGAGAAGAGAGAGAAGAGGGAAAGGGAGGGGGAGCGAGAGAAACAAGGACTAGAAACAGTCTTTAGTCATAGTCGTCGCTTGCTTAGGGCGAGATGGTTTTAAAAAATCCAGCTAGATTTATAAATTAACTTTCATCGCTTGCAAGAAAGAGTTGGTCGGATGGACCAGTGCCTTTACCATACTATCATTAAAAAGTTGGAATATTTTTAAAGTGGTAGATCTCAATACACATTTAGTGTTCAATATTTTTATCCTAAATCTGACGTTTAATATTATTAGTTTACGTACGTTTTTAATATTTCTAATTACACTTTTACGCAGAAATTCTTTGAGCTCGTCAGAGGAACGATTCAGTGACGATCTCAAGGCTGTTTGTGTTGGAGGCCAATTCATAATGAAATACGTGTGACTTATGCCCCGTTCACACCAACGGTTAAACATGTTTAAATGTTGTTTAGTTTAACTACGTTTTAGCCTCTATCTTGAACGTTTTGAAATGTATATGACTCAAACTACCTGGAATGGTAATAAAGTCAATAAAGTTTCTTTTAGTAAAGATTTCACTACAAATATTACGGGAGGTTAGGAGGTATTTTTCTAAAGCTGTTTAAAACTAAACAACATTTAAACATGTTTAAGCGTTGGTGTGAATGAGGTATAACATAGATTAGAGCGGTTTTCATTTGAGTGTCGAAAGTAGTTTTACATTGCTAGGCGTTGTGATTGGCTAGAAAATCTCGCGCCACTTTATCAACCAATCAGAAGTAAAACCAAAATCACCATCGTGTCTTGCTCGCACGCGTTTTCCCGCGCTTGGTATTGGCTACATGTGTTTGCTTCTGATTGGTTGATTAGATTGTCTGCGTTAATTGTGATTGGCCAGAGTGATTGCTATGGGTTGGGGTTTAAGACAGTCAGTTGAAAACTGCTCTTAATTATTCAGAAAGTGAGGGGAATCTGAGATCGTTTGGGGAAACGAAAACACACACATCTGGGCTGGAATACTACCGAGTTTTAAAACGTGGAGGGATCGGGGGAAGGCTTATAATAATTAGCAAAACGCCAGCAGTTCACTCTCACTTTTTTGTAAATTCATAAATTTTAATAGGTTCCCACAAGTGAATAAAAACGTTAAAAATAACTGGAATGTACTATACATATAATGTCACTCAGATCTCCATACAAACATTCATTGCCCTCTTTCAAATAAAGTACTGCACCGTCGGTGTGAATTCGTGCCCGGCTTGGTACGGTAATAAATTTCATGCTCCAAGAGAGAGGAAGGGGTTTAAGGGAGGATTTACGATAACTCACGCTGACACACGAAATTAAAGGCATTTTTCGTATTCTTGAAAAACTGCGAGTCTAAAAAACATTCAGGGGGCATCAACAATATGAAACAACGTTGTCAGGAGACAAAACCCAATGATGGCTCAAGTGAATTAAAAATCCTAAATATAGGACTTCCAGCACTAGTAAATACTTTTAAGCTGTCTTTGTAACGGAATAGGCCTTTATCACGCCCCGCCATTTTGTATAAAAACGAAAGATTTATGCCGCCCAGCCTCGCAGTGAAAAAGTTGAAAACGAGGTCGGGCGGGCAAAAACAAAGCATTTTATTCTCCGGGGAGTCAACATGGCCGCCGCGTGATAAAGGTCTATGTGCAACCTTATTGTTGATCAAAGCTATAATCGTTAGTCTTGATTCATCCTCTCAGCTGAACATACAACTTATTACAAATCAGGTCCTAGGTTCGTTAGCGTTTACTCAGTTTTCAAAGCTGAGTATACAGCCTAATTACAGGTGACAACAAACTTGGCTACTACTGAGTTGTATCAGTCCAGCAGTCTTTTTGTTATCTCGTAAATACGCGAAGCGTTGAACAAGGCCAGGTGACTTTAAACACGACTCAAGGGTTTCACTAGGAGTAAAAGGTTTTAACCGTGATATATGTAATTACAGGCTCGTCCACTGGCTCCGTTAATATTTGTTCAATTTGAAAGCATTTTCAATTCCCTTCTCAAGTATCTTCCGAGAAGCGAACGAAAATAATTCGGTTATCACTGGATTACACAGAGAAAGAGAACCATTGTTAAATCATTGCAAAATTCCGTCCTAATCCCCTGAAGGTGAGCGAATTGGATTCACGTGAAATTTCTGCAACAAAGGTCAACAAATCAAATCTATTGGTATTTATTCTACTGCAAAATAGTTAGAAAATATGAAGTTGATGATAAACGTTACAAGGGAAGTTTCTTTTGAACGTTTTTCTCTTCTGGGCTTTTCAGAGAGGTTATATAAGAAGTTATTATCGTCATCATCATCGTCATCATCGTCGTCATCATCGTCATCATCGTCATCGTCGTCATCATCATCGTCGTCATCATCGTCATCATCATCGTCATCGTCATCGTCAAAACCATCACCGTCATCATCGTCGTCGTCATCATGATCACCATTATCGTCACCAATATCATCATCGTCATCGTCATCAATATCATCATCGTTATTATTATCGTCATCGTCGTCATCATCATTATCGTCATCAATATCATCATCATCGTCATCGTCAGCATCATCGTCATTGTCATCATCGTCATCATTGTTACCGTCACAATCACCATGAACATCAGCATCAGCATTAGCATCATTAGCATCAGCATCAGGAACAACGTTAGCATCAGCAGCAAAATCACCACCACCATAGCTATCATCATCATCATCATCATCATCATTAACAACAACATCAGCGTCATCATCATCATCATGACAATTATCATCATCAATAACAACAACAACAACATCAGCGTCATCTGCACCAAACCAGGAGCCATAATCGGGAAGGAGACCGTAAGCGTGTGACCATGTCCTAACAAGCTGTATGTTTAGAAGCAATCCAAATGTTAAAACTCGATGATCCCGGTTTCTCACGGAACATCAAGAATAAGCTTTAAATTTACATACTGTTGCACACAAGAAAAGAGCAATTCCATTTCCATGTAGAAAATCGTGTAGCTGCATGATAAATGCGTCAGTTGTTTTGTTTCCAAACTGAAAAACCATTTCTTGATCACATCCAACATGAACACCGCAAACAAATAAGCAAGAACATCGTCAGCTGAGTTATAAATTTTCTTAAACAGTTCAGGTCAGTCCACTGTTAGAGTTTTCAATAATCCAGAGTAACAAAATAGTTTAGTTTATTGGATCCATTTTACGTTAAAATGACTGCAAGAATTAGCTGAAAATCGCAGCACAGGAAAGACTTTTCAGCTTTTACTCCTTCGCAATTTCATTCATTCACAACTCAAGCGACTCAGAGCCACAATTTTGGCGCCTTTCGGTCTTTTCGTGCGGGTCATGTGATAAATGTCTTGACTCAAACTTTCCATAAACTAGTATTGAGTGTATCATGTTCTCTGTGCGAGTCTTTATCTATGAAAGCGCTCACTAAGGGGAAAAATCCAACCTCAAAGTGCAAATTTGGACGCCATTATTTTGGATTTTTTCAAACGCAACGTCCGCGCAGACATACGTGCGTGTCACACGGGATGGCGCAATTTTTGCTAAAAAAGCCCAAATTGTCCTTCGCATGGAGACAGGCAGCTCTAA
Source organism: Cladopsammia gracilis (assembly GCA_022457155.1). Taxonomy (NCBI): domain Eukaryota; kingdom Metazoa; phylum Cnidaria; class Anthozoa; order Scleractinia; family Dendrophylliidae; genus Cladopsammia; species Cladopsammia gracilis. Next base: position 1,007,990 of record JAJGOT010000026.1, on the reverse strand, counting down.
AGAAATGACATGTTGTTACGGTCTCCGTCCCCGATTACGGCTTTTGATCATACGCATCATTCGCATCATCATCATCATCATCATCATCATCATCATCGTCATCAACAACATCCGCGTCATCAGCATCGTCAAGTCCTCATCATCATCAACAAGAACATTAGCATTTGCATTAGCATTAGCATTAGCATAATTAGCATCAGCAATATCAACAACGTGAGAATCATATCAACATCAATGACGTCGTCAGCATAAGCAGTAGTATTATCCTAGTGATATTGGGGAGCAGAAAGGACGGCGATGTGTGCAACTCAATTGGATTCCATTTTATGATGAGGCTAAAGCAAATAAATATACATTAGTCTATACAAGATTATACGGAGTCATCTATCCTGACATTGCAAACATATTCAGGTGTAATGGGGATCTCTACGACAGACCCAGTTCATGAAGAACCTGGTATGTCATTGCTTCATGCACAAAACCGAAGACGGACAACAACTCTGCGGAGCCGGATGACCATTTCTTTCACTTCTATAAACTAATTTCGATTTTGAGGCGTCAATACTGCATTATATTGACGGCTAGTTGGAAGAAAATATATTCTGTATAGGGCGAAGTCGCGAAGCGACGGAGCCCAATACGGAGAATATATTTTCTTCCAACGCCGTCAATATAATGCAGTATTGACGCCTCAAAATCGAAATTAGTTTTGTATCACGATTCAACTGTTTTTCGGGCAAAAAGAAAGCAAAACTGAATAAAACTTGTGCTGATCAAAGCTGAAATTCTTACTAGTAACGAGCTGACGTACACGACGTTTTGAACGCGTTATCATATTTTTGTTTTGCAAAAAACTTTCAAAAACACGGACTTTTCACGCTGTAAATTGCTAATTGAAATAGAACAAATTTGATAGAACATCTTTTTGAAGTTATTCAAAGTTACAAAGGTCGAAAAAATGAGTGAATAACGCAAACTTGTCGAGGTTTTAGCCCAAAACTTTTTTTTCAAATTACGATGGCGTGATAGCGCGCGCACAGCACAGCTCAATGTAAACAAACCTTTCAAACGAACAAAAGCAGCTTTTAAACTCATGTTATCGTCAACTTTCGATAGAAAGGGTCATTGCATTGAATACAGCGTTGTTTATCTGCCAAACTCGACAAAGTAATCAACATTTTTGCCTCTCCTTTGAAGATAATTTTAAATTTTGGTTTTCTACGCAAGGAACCCATTAAATTGCCGCGGGAAATTTTCAACCAATCACAGGCTAGTTTTTGAGACGACAATACGACTTTATATTGACGTCTCGAAAGCAGACAAAAGTATCTGAGAATCGTGATACTATGAAATATTTGCTTAACGACTTCTGAAGTACTCAAATTGGAAATGATATGTTGATGACTTACCTTTACTCCTCCCAGGGGTCGAATCTCTGCCTCTCTCCTCCGACGCTCCGTATCATCCGGTTGTGCTGCTGTGGAATGGAACTCGATGGGCTTCAATTTATGTGGTTCTCTTTTTGGTTCTTGTCGTTTATTCTCTTCGTGCTCATTGTTGTCTTTAATGGCACCTTTTTCAAATGCTTGCACTTTTGAACGTATCTTTGGTGGAATAATAGGCTCACCCTGATTGCTCTCGGCTTTATCGTCACTAGTGCGTTCATGTTCTCTTTCCTCCAAATTTTGATCCTAAAAAGGTACATGTACCTATATCAAAAGACTATCTTGCCTCGGGCCAGTTTCATACGCATATCCTTACAGGTTTGGCTCTGGTATGATACTGAAACGACGCCGTAAACCAAAGTTAAATCTATTTTAGACGCATTATCACTGTCGTAACTGAAGATACGGCCATGAAAGGCACGGCGTCTAAAATGAGCCTCATATGCAACTTCTGTAGTGAACAAGATGACAAAGCTACGATTCTCCGCCTTACTAGAGCGGTTTCTTAATCTTAAAACGAATAATTATCTTTTAATCACTCAGCCAAACCAACCTTTTACGAGTTATTATTCTTTTTACTAAACAATGATTTGTTGTTGATGATAATGATGATGAAGATGATGAAGGACCCATGAAGATGATGATGATGATGATGATGACGATGATAATGATGATGGTGGTAGTGGTGGTGACTGGATGAAGCTATGATGGCGATGATGTCGATGTTGATGGTGGCGGTGATGATGATGATGATGACGATTGTGAAGCAGAAGTGGTGGGGTGACAAAAACTCATCATGAATTTTTAATGATCACCGTCATCTTCAACATCACCATTATCATCATTAACAAAATCACAATCATCATCAGCATAACCATCTTCATCACCATCCTCTGCCTCCTTTGTATGTTACTTCTTTTTAGGAAAGGTTTAAATAACCGCACTGATCTAGCAACCTTCTAACAATATATACCTTTTGTTTTGGTTCTTGGCCTGCCGGCGTTGTGGCCCCCCGCGAGTCAGAGGAAACCTGAGGCTCAGCGAAAGACACGTTTGCACGTTGGTCCTTTCTTGGAGTGACGGTTTCATAGACGGAGTCAGATGGTTTGTAATTGTCCTGTGAAAAAGAAAAACACAACAAAAATATTGCTTTTACAGGCAAAAGACTAGAATCACTACAGCTTCTTCCTCAAAATGGAATGCTAGTTTATCTCAGGTGTACTAACGTCGAGTGTCGTGAGAACAGGTCCGTAAGAAATACGATTATTATAGGGAGGGGAAGGATTGCAAAGGAGAGAACAAATTTCCCACATGGTTAAAAGGCTATACAGCGGAATCCCAATATAATGAAGTGCCAAGGAACTGGGAAAATGTGTTTGTCCGTTATAATGGGGACTCGTTATATCGGGGTTATTTTCATACCTTTTGCCATAGCTGGTTGAAAAATATCGTTCGTTATACCGTGGTTTTCGTTATAAGGGGTGCGTTATAATGGGTTACACTGCAGTATTACGCCAATAAGGACGTCAAATTGGTCATCAACCTCGTTCCCAGGGTTTTTCCCTTTTAAAATTTGGAGGGGCGCCCTCCCAATTTTAAAAGGGAAAAACCCTGGGCACGAAGTTGATTGGTCATCAAATAAAGAAAAAAACAAAGAAAGAAAACCACTAAAATATTCCAAGTTACTGACATGCTTATGCATGATTTCATTAATTCAATGTTGATGAATTTTGAGTTTGAGAAATAGAAACCAGCTCTTGCTGGTACATTCCGCGTCTGCTTACGATATGCTATAGTAATAGCTCATAAGGAATACAAGTGGGGGTATAGTATACTGGTGCAATAAAGCAGACGTTTCACCAAAACACAACAAGCACGTTCAATTCGATCATGGCGGCGACCACATCTGCTCTTGCTCATGCGCATTCCTACCCTAGGAACGCAATGCTTGAATACAAGTAAGGGGCATGACTTGACGGTACAAACCTCATTTGAAGAAAGATCTGAAACAGATGGTGAAATGACCGATGATTCCGAGACAAGTTTGTTTTTTGACTTCTTGCTCTTTGAAGGCGATTCTTTAAGTTTTTGGTCTTCTTTCGTGGTTTCAAGCGACTGTGAAGATGCCGATCGAAGGTTGCTTTTTGGCTTCTTGCTGGACTTTGAAGGTGGAGGTGGATCTTTGATGTTTTTATCGTTTTCCGTAACTTCATGTATTGGTTCTTGTCTTAAAAGCTGCAACTATAAATTCTCTCGCATTACTACTAGCAGAAGTTGTATTAAGGCTAACAATTATAAAAATTCGATCAATTCGATCAACAGTGCCACTAGTATTTCAGCATGCCATGATGCTTTCGGAAAGCTTTTCATTGAAACTATATAGTTAATCCCCTTAAGAACACATCCCCATCCCTCAGAAACTGACTCTCTGTTATCTTAAAAGAGCGGGTTTTTTTAAGCTAAAACGTGAACTTTCAGAGTCACAAATCGAAATTTGTGATGTGACTCTAACTATTGCTCTTGAGGCTAACATCCTACTGTGTAATCATTCAGATGAAAATTTGGAAAAGTTTTGAATTTTGGTCGCTCTTGCAGGTGTCAAAAGTTTCATTATATCGGATTAACCTTTTAAGTTCCATTAATTCCAATAGTGATCAGCGTCAAACTTCTCCTTGTCCTATCGATGCATATTCAAGCATAGAGGTCATGAGAATTAAGGAAATGATCACCAAAGATAAACAGCCTTGGCTTTTAAACAACTTCTCCCGATTAGTACTACAAGAAATGTATAGAAACCAGTTAGGAGAATTTGTCAGTTGATATTGGGTTAACATTCCTGAAATAAAGACACCAACCTGTTTTTCAGTACTATTGCGATGCTGTTGCACTGCTGCTTGTTGTGGACTTCTTAACATGTCGACAAGTCTCGGTGAAGTGCCAGCTGAATATGTATAACTGTGAAACTTGTCACATTTTCTGTCTTTCCCTTCCGTTCTCTTTAAAAATTGCTGAACCTAGGAGAAAACAGAAAGTGTAAGGTTCCGTTTTTCATACCAAGATGAAGTTTCTGGTAAAAAAATATCTTGTAATTAATGCGAACGCGAGTGCTTGAGTGAAGTGAGATCGAAAGAAGGCGCGTAATCGAATCAAATTATTCCTTGCTGGTGCTCAGTTTTGCACGAGATTTTCTGTCTGGCTTGATTCATTCGTTTGCCGGATGAAAACTCTTGTTGTTGCGTCACGTGCTTATTCAGCTGAACTGATCACGTGTTTAACCTTAAAACCTTTAAAGAGTCAGTGTTCCGACTGACATATCGTGTTTTCATGATTACTATCTTGAAATAGAAAGAAACAATCGCCAAAAGCGATGAAAGCCAAGAAATAATCACTAAAAAGACAAAATAACGACTAAAAAAGTCAAAATTCCACAAGAATGACAATTTTGATTTCTTGACCGCCTGTCATGAAATCAAATTTGATGAACTACAGTATGAACTGCAATCCACTTATATCCTTGCAATCCTGCACTTCATCTCCAAACTACTGTTTCTGTTTTGCTCCATGGAATCTTTTTATCCAATCTCGTTTTATATTTGGTGGCATTTGGGGATATAACATGGAAATGAAGTAAACCCAATTTCTTTATTTCGGCGGGAAATTGTCCGTTTAAGTCTCTTTATCCTCACCTGTCCTCTCCTTTCGTTCTGAAGAATCGTTGCCAGTTCTTCTGCAGATGATGCAGCTATGATAGAGAATGCGGCTCCCGATGGTACTTGCTTCTGTTGCTGAAGAAGCTGGTGACGTTCTTTTGTAGTTCTCCGTTCTCGAATCAAGGCTTTCTTTAACTTCCTGTTTTTAATCTGCCATAAATTGCCGGAAATGATTTATACAACATTTGAAAGTGTTTCAGACATAATAAGTAAGCGGATAGACCAATACGATGGGTATTTTTCTCTATTCTAGATAGTGCGGAGCAAAAAGGAGAACACTTAAGGTCACTTAAGGGCTTTGGTTTTGCATTGCTACGCTTTGACTGCGCCATGCTTGCACGCTTTTTCCCGCGCTTAGCGCCGGCTACATCTCCGGCTGCATGTATTTGCTTCGAGCTCTGATTGGTTCATTCGATTGTCTGCCTCTATTGTGATTTCTTTGGTTGTGGTTTTATGAGACTCATGTAAAAACCGCTCTAAATTGTAAAACAAGTGGTACTGTACTTACAATCAACACCAGAATGACAATAAGCAGAATGAAAACAATCACCGAGGCACCAAGAGATATTATTTCCCACAATTCCAACTTGAGAAACATTGTTGTTTCTTCCGTTGCTTGTTCGTCTTGGCTTTGCTCTGCTTCCACAACGATTTTCTCCAGCGAATAACTCGCAAGTGGATTAGATGACCAAGCTCCTAAGAGAATATTTTGTAGCTTCTCCGAATTCAGCTCTTGATTTCCACTGACATACACAGCAAAGTGTGTAACCACACTTCCTTTGATAAACCACTGCACAACGCACATGACAAAGCCGGAAATAGCGTTTTCTAACGCATTGTTCAGTTCAGTTTCGAGAGAAGCCTTCAATGTTTTGTATTCAGTGCTTTTTACGTTGGAGTACTCCGGCTTCCATAAAAGATTTGTTATCGTAAACGTTCCTTTAAATTCACGCGGTGTAGTAACGACAGGTCGAGGTTCCGGTTCGGGAGGTTGTGTTGGCGGTACGGTTGTTGTGGCGGGCTGCTGAGACGATGATGTCGATGGATTAATGCTGCTCTGATTTTGACTCGCTTGTGAAAGAAGTGGAAAGACTGACATAAAAGGAAAGAATGGAAACAAATTAAATATTTCCTTGCGAATGTAATTTGTATGCCTTTCCCCGCCTATTGTAGTGTTCAATAAAGTCAGAGTGGTACCGGGTGTTGGGGAGGAAGTTATTCCAATTAGGGTATACCCCCTCTTGTTGTTAGCATCGGTCATATGACACGCATTCCACCGCGGTCAAACGTCCGAGGCGTTTTGGTTTTATTTTGTGGGATTTTACTTAATATTACAGCCATGCTCTGTCACGCGTGACCAGTAATCCACAAGACTGAATGGAACATTTGAATATTTCTTTGTAACGTCCGAGATTTGAATGAAACCTTGAAGATCTCTCTGAAAAACACTGTGAAAGTCACGAGTTAACTGAAAAATAACTTCGCTACACGCATAAAAACCCTAATATTTTTCGGATATGTAACATTTCAAATAAAATGATATTTTGTTGCTCTTTGTTGCCGAAAATGGGGTAAAGTTCTCACGGGAATTCTAAATCTCGGAGTGAATTTACAAAACCGACGCGTAAACTTGAAAACTCATTCAAATTTTCAAAAATACTGGTCACGCGCGACGGAGCATGGCTGTAAATGGAAATATGGGCAAGGATGTATAAAAAAATAGTTGACGTGACTATCTTTTAATTATTTTCAAAATGATGAGCTTTTTTTCGTTGAAAACTGACCAAAACTCTTTGCGCCTGATCAAAATTATGTTGGCAAATGGCGCCGACAATTCTGCAGTTCACTGTTTTCAAACGCTTAGAACTTTTTGGTAAACTTTCAAACCGTTTGGTAAATTGACAGTGTATTGGCAATATATTAAACTTTAAACAGTGAAAATGACAACCTTATAAAAAACTTCTAAGTATTTTGCTTAACTTTTGCAAATTTCTCTCGTTTGACCGCGGTTAAGACACGCTTTAACCATTCGCCTCGGCTCAGCTGCTGGTTAATATGTACCTCAACCTCGTTCCCAGAGCCTTCTCCGCTTTTAAAATGGTGGGAAAAACCTTTCTTCGCCCGCGCCGCCATTTTGAAAGCGTAGTAGGCCGGTTGTGACTAGAATGGATACTCCAAAATCAGGTTTGGACCAGCGGTTTCAGTGAAAACATTGGTTTGTTGGGGGGTTCTCATTCTCGCGGGCTCAGAAACCTGATTTTGGAGTATCCATTTAAGTCACAACCGTAGTAGGCCCTGGAGACAAAGCTATCTGAATCTCGTACCCAGATCTCTCATTACAGTACAGTACAAGCACGAGTGAGATCTGGGTACGAGGAAGACGTGCCTTCTTTTTCATACGGACGAGAGATCAACCTTATGTGAAATCGTCTTATTGACAATATTGTCATGAAGATGTCTTAACGTTGTTTGTTTTCTTTTTATATCGCTCGTATTTCTTTTAAAATATAATTAAAGAAAATAATAAAATTCTTTGATTTTGGTGATGAAGGTGTTTCTCAAGAACCTTCTTTAAAAGCTTTAAAATGTGACAGCTGTAGCCCCCTGCAGCAATTTAGACGCTTCGGTCGTGTTATTGCGACTATCTTTCGCTAAAAATAAATGGCGTCCTGTGATAAAATAAGAATAAAAACTAAAAATGTAACAATAATAATTACAAACACCAGGAAAATGTATATGTTGATTAATTCAAGTGACGTCTTGAATGGAATACCAGGCTTCTGGAAGTAACGGTTGTTTTCAATGTTGGGTGCATATGTTCGAGGATGTAAACACATTCATTTTTGTTGACGTGGGTCGCAGTTCCACGACCGAAACGACCCAATTTTAAAACATTTTTTAGCGAGTGTCAGCCTTTTAAATTCGTTTTTATATCTTCTTCATGCTATGTTACCATTTTGTGTTATTTTTAGCGTTGGTCCAGTTTTGTTACAAATTATTTTACTGTTTCTCTAAGAATAAAAATAAGTGTCTTGGGCTGCGAATAGCCAGGATGGAAATGGATAGCAACTTGAAAAGATCAGCTCAATTGTTTCACGTTAATTGCTTTGTGCCTTGGAAAACTCGCTTCATCTCTCTTCGAAAATGCACTCGATATCTTCCTCTTAGTGTTCTTTAAGCATTTCTTGTACGACAAAAGTGCTCAATTAGATTTAATTTGGGGCAGCCGGTTAATCCCAAATCAGTTTTAACCCCAAATCCAAATGACTTTAAATTGGATAAAACCCTGAGGTGTGTCATTTAGCAATATCTTTTTACTTCGCCTTTATATAACATTGCAAAAATTGATTTTCTGTTAGAACTTAATTTTGGGTATTTCTAGTAGAATTGTTAACCGAGTGAGATAACAATCTGTCTTTATTTACGTAGAAGTGGTTATGCGCGATAGAAAACAACAAAAACATTTTGATTTTTCTTTTGTTGCTAAGCACAAAAACAAAGCTTTTATGTATCTTTTGCCTTCTAGAAAATGTGTTGAGAAATCAGTCGCAAAACATATTTTTCAATCTAATGAATGGTATTATTTTGCATATTCTTTAGTTTTGCTACTCCGACATTTTTATTTCGTGGTACCTTTATTTCACCACAGGAAGTCGTCAAAGACCTTTACAAAACATGCAGTCACAATAATCTTTCTGATGTGCTTGTTTTCTTTATTCGAAAAAAAAAAATGGAAATGTTTTTTCTCACTGTGATCGCGAGAGATCCTTCTATTTTACTGGTCAAAAAATTAAAACTTTTAAGAACGCTCGACTCAACTTTGCTTGAAAAACAAAACAGACTTGACTACGTATTCGTAACATCAAAACGTCGCGAAGTTTTGCCCAAGGCGCACACAGGACGTAATGATAACACACTGGAAATATTCGTATTGAATACGTCCAAATACTTTCTTTATTCGAAATCATTCCCAAGTTTTGAAAATAAAATATTGCGACATATGTTGTACTACCATTGTATGACAAAATCGTTTACTGGGCATCGAGTAAGCGATTATAAGAAAGTTAAATTTGACAAAACTATTTTCAACTTAATTAACTGTAGAGTTAAAATTATTGCATGTATGTCAATGTCACTATCTCGAAAAGTAGGCCTTCTTCGCAACAAAAATAATTCTTTTTTTTAGCAGTATAGATGGTTTGGCCACGTGTAAGCCCAGTATAATAATGTCAAAGGCTAACGATTCTTCAAGATGGGCTGACAAAATTTCAAGCACAGCGATCGATAAGAGTTGAACGACCAAAAGCATTTAAAAAAGGAAAAATAAAAGTATTTCACATTTACATACCTCCAGTCAAAAGAAATAATGTCCAACAGATTTGACATTGCACTGCCATAATTTGTTCCTTTCTTGTTTGAAGCGACAGCAACTTCGCAGGCGTAATACGATGTACTCTATGTACTACATATCTAACTCGAATATGGCATATTGATGTTAGCAAAGATTTCCCCAGGGGTGTGGACTAAGGATTAATGAATTGAAATTTTGTCAATAATGCATAAAGTCATGTCCGCAGGTGACAGAGGATAAAAACAAACAGGGTTCTTTTTTGGAAACAGTAAACGAAAACGGACTTTTCCCAATTAGGTCGAGGTGATAATAGACCAAAAGGACGAAATAATGATGACAATTAACCTTTTAACTCCCAAGAGTGCCAAAATTTAAGAAAATCCCCAAATTTTAATTTGCAAAATACTGAGAAACAAATGGTACACACTGTACCATGCAAAAGTACTGCCGAAGAGGTTTTATTTGAATGGTCACACCACAGGATTTCATCAACAGACTCAAAAGTTAGAAGAAATGGTACAAAGCAAAAGTACTGCTGAAGAGGTTTCATTTGAATGATCACACCACAGGATTTCGTCCACAGACTCAAAAGTACGTTAGAACTGACCACATCACATGTCTTCATAATTGACTCTGGGAGTGAAAGGGTCAAAGCTGCCGAGGAAGATTAAGGAGACCAGACTACGAAAGCCAAACTAAAATGACCTTAAATACAACGAGGCGGTTAGAAAGTATAACTTAACTCTAACAGGATTATTTTTAGCAATTCTGCATTTTTTCAACTGTTGGCTTCCAAAAAACTATATCAGAATCCTTTTCCTGCTGTTTAGTAACTATCTGGAGTTCTCTGAAATCGAAAATACAAAGAAACTGGGAAGTAATTTACCCGAGGGGAAGACTTCTATTTAAAAGTGCCGGGGGTGATCGTACCTTTAAGGGGTTAAAATTCGTGGTATGGTACTACTATAGTAAGGGTATTTAAGTCGAAAATTGCTACTAACAGCTGTCTGATACCTTTAAAGCCAGAAAATATGCTGACAGGAAAACGTTTTAGAAAGAATTGGTACCTCTTAGGGGTAAAAATTAATGTGAACCACACCAACAAAATAGGTTTCTGGCACCCTTAGGGGTTCCTTTCAAAATTTCCGACAATCATCCCCGTCACTATTATATGGGAGTCCTCCCCCCCCCAGGGGGTAATCTACAGTATGCTTCTTTATGTTGATGGATGTTTTGATAACCAGTTCTACATGCATTTCTTAGGCAGCTGGAGAATACCTCTCTTTATCCTACTGCGCCCGAACGAAAACAAGTCCAACCGTTTATTCATATGGTAATCTATTTCACAATGAAAGCCTACAGTCATTAATTATTACAGCGATATGCGTCAATCTTTAGTTTTTAAATAAAGATGCAGAAAGATATTTAATTCGACTGAAAAGAAACGAGTTAACGAGTTACTTGTTTACTACATTTGCCTACAAGTCGACGTATGAGAGCGACGAAGTCGCGAAAGCGAGCGACAAATGTGCGAGACGAGCGACGTAGTTGCGAGTCCCGCCCGATCGGAAACTCAAACAAAACGGACTTTAAAAAAGTGTACTAGTTTACCCGAGTTATTGAATGAGTTAGGGCATCCGATTTATCGTTTCTGTCGGTAAAATAGGTTTTTTTTAAGTAGACTATATTTTTTAGTGGAAACGGCTTATACCAAGAGTTTTCGTAAAATGTGGAAATTAATGCCATGTGTTTTTCTGTGGTTATCGTATCAACAGTACTGTTATCTAAGAAAGTAGTTCATCTTAGGTGGTCGGAAAGCTAGCTCGATAGCTCCTATATTGTATTGTATTTATTGCATTAAATCAGAAGTCCCAATCACCAATTCAGCGATTTAGATTCTGTCCTATAAACTCTTCGCAACTTCAACATTCAGCTGTTGCGTTAGAAATTAAAGAATCCAGTCGGATGAAATTGCGTCAGTTACAAAATTACTTTCTTCGATCACGGTAGAAAAACATCTTGCCAAAATTGTTTTTGTCTTCTTCAAAATATGAACAACACTATTATTTAACTTTTTCCTGCAATTCAGTGATAATTTCAGGGCCTCAGTTTTTAATGGATATTTAAAGCCAAGCTAAGCTAAGCCCTCACAGCTAGGACAGCTTATCGACTCTCTAGCGCTGAATATGAGCAAATTAAAACCTACATACGTAATAAAATTGCCTATACTTTGAAAAGAAGAACTATTTTTTCAAGCTGTTTTTCTACCGTTGGCGAAAAAAGTAAATTAAAACTAAGATCGACAGGCTAAGGCAATTGTTTGCACACTAAGCTTCAATTTGAAGCACCCTTCGGTGTAAGATAACCTAAGATTAACACAGTGTCTTTAAATGTAAATTTTACTTTTGCGTCTAGTTAACCTTCCACTTACTCTGACGTAGTTGTTTCGGCAATAAGTGGCCGTTCAAGGTCCTTTCGTTTCAAGAAAATATGGACAAGTTTTACTCGGTTTTATTCATATGCTTTGCGATTGTAGAAGGTAGGAAAAAGATAATGTCTTCCGTTTACTGCCGTTCTTAAGTAATAATGTCTGGTTCTTTTAAATCTCTTTCTTAATCACAAGTTACGACCTTTAAAATGAAAGAAAATACGTTCAACCACTTATAAATGGAAAAATACAAAAGGAGTTTTAGTCTCGTATACTTGTTCAGTTCTCGAGCCGACAAAAATCAAATTGTTTTTATTCTACTTCAGCCTTTTCAACTTCTACTCCGGGGCTACAGCTACCCGGTTTGTCATATTTGTTTTGATTTTGCGCTATCGTTTCCAGCTTGGCTCTTGTATATAATTTATTAAAATCACATGGCCTGACCTAGCTTCTTCACAGTTCAATTTCTGAGTTTGTGATTTTCTTTTTCCTCTTGGCTATCCATCTGAGTGACATGTTATTCTCCTGTTCTTTAGAAGACTGTGAATGCAACATTTTATCTCAAACCTCTCAAAGTAACTTACTGAAAAATCAAGCTAGAATTAAGGTTGCAAACATCAAAATGTTAACTGACAACTGGGGTGATTGTAGTTCGGAGCTACATCTGCTGAAGTAGATGGTGAATAAATCTTGTATTTAAGGTTACAGTGTACCTTCGGGGGTGTCTCCAGTATATAACAGCTCTAGCGTCTTAAGGTTACAGTGTACCTTCAGATCGAAAATTTATCGAATTTTTTTTTTTGGCGTCAAAATAAAGTTTACAGAATGAACTTTCATTCAAAAAAAAATTATCGAAAAATAGTGAAAATTGACGGAGAAATGACAGTATAACTTTTGTGGGCGGAGTTTGTTTATGAAGCGATATGTTTTTTTAAACGCTGTTTTCTCAAAGTTAATTTTTCGCTTGTTGGGGACACTTTAAAGAGCTACAACTCAAAGGAAATTTGTTCGATTTTCCCCAAATTTGGACAGAAGCTAGGCTAACATATAATTAACAAAAACGTGTCGGCGAATTTCTTAATTCCGAAAACTTTTTCGTCAAGAGCCATTTCCGTGCGATCATTCCAATTTTTTTTCTCCCGTTTTCGAAAATATTCTGTAACTTTTCACTGCAATTGAATATGGGAAATCGCCGACACGTTTTTTTAGCGCTTCGTGTCCGGAAATCCGAGAACAAATCAAATTAGCAAAATATAATAATCGCTTTGAGTTGTAGCGTTTTAAAGCTGATTCGGACGTTCGAATTTAGACGTCGTAAAAAATTCGACAATTCACTTTATTACCAAATGGTTTCCATATTTAGATAGCCAGCTCTATAAGCTTTAATTTGATATCTGGGTTTAGGTATGTTAAGTGTAATCTTAAGACACTAGAGCTGTTATACTGGAGACACCCTCGAAGGTACACTGTAACCTTAAGATTACACTTAATATACCTAAACCCAGATATCAAATTAAAGCTTATAGAGCTGGCTATCTAAATATGGAAACCATTTGGTAATAAAATGAATTGTCGAATTTTTTACGACGTCTAAATTCGAACGTCCGAATCAGCTTTAAAACGCTATAACTCAAAGCGATTATTGTATTTTGCTAACTTGATTTGTTCTCGGGTTTCCGGACACGAAGCGCTAAAAAAACGTGTCGGCGATTGCCCATATTCAATTGCAGTGAAAAGTTACAGAATATTTTCGAAAAAGGGAGAAAAAAAATTGGAATGATCGCACGGAAATGGCTCTTGACGAAAAAGTTTTCGGAATTAAGAAATTCGCCGACACGGTTTTGTTGATTATATGTTAGCCTAGCTTCTGTCCAAATTTGAGGAAAATCAAACAAATTTCCTTTGAGTTGTAGCTCTTTAAAGTGTCCCCAACAAGCGAAAAATTAACTTTGAGAAAACGGCGCTTAAAAAAACATATCGCTTCATAAACAAACTCCGCCCACAAAAGTTATACCGTCATTTCTCCGTCATTTTTCACTATTTTTCGATAATTTTTTTTGAATGAAAGTTCATTCTGTAAACTTTATTTTGACGCCAAAAAAAATTTTTTCGATAAATATTTGATCTGAAGGAACACTGTAACCTTAAATGAAGTGTACCATAGGTATCAGAGGTTCTCTTGCGGCACGCTTTCGTGAGAAGTCGGGCCGGGCCGGCCAAAGACCGAAGGATCAGTCGTAGGCCGGCAACGAGCGACGAAGCCCCGAGGAAAGCGTGTAACATGAGATGAGAGCGCGAGAAAAGTCTCTGGTACCTAGGGTAGCGGAAATGAGACGTCTGCGTATTAATCGTCGCCGCCGTTAACCGTGTTCCTTTTCCGTGCGAAGCAAAGGTAATTGAAGACGTTAGCGCGCAGGCTAGAAAAATCAATGTTGATAGAGTATAATGTAGTCTGTCGAGTGTGATCGTCCGGGTTAGTGTAGTTCTGAAAAGAACTGTTGTTGTTGACAACTTGAGCGAAAGTCGTCTGCAGAATCATGTGAATAAAGGTAAAACTGAATTTCATTTGTGCTAAATTTCAAGGATCTTAAAGGCGTAATAGTTTCAATGTACGTGAATGTAACTTTCAAGTATTACTTAAAAAGCTTACATACTAAAGCTTTATTTTACTTTTAAGTCATGATAATAGAGCTTGAAGGCTTTTAAATATATACTTAAATATAGGTTTTTGTTACTAGCTCCTTCAATACCAATAATTCAATTTGTTTTTTAGGGTCTTTTATGGCTGAGAGCCATCAATCAATGTCAAACGATCAATATTCACTGTCAAACGCCCAGGACTTGAACTTTGAAATCTGCTTCAAAGCATTTTCAAACTCGTCATTGGAAAACCTCAAGAGCACATTGAGGAATGCAAGCTCAAACGGAAAAGTCAACCTCACTCTTTACAACATTCACGTTGTACATTCTGAAATGAGGACTGAACAGTTAAAACGAAAACGGCCAAGACTATTGAAATCTCGCGGACTGGAAACATGGCAAGTGGTTGTTATTGTTGGGTGTGTGATATTGTTGATCATGGCCATCGTTATTTATCGACTTTATGTGAGTAAATTAATCTTGCAGTCCTGTCCTCCTCCCCCGGGGCTACCACCATATGAAAACGACGGGAGTGCTCGTCGGAAATTTGGAAAAAACACCCTAAAAGGTACCAGAATCTCGTTTGATGAGCGTGTCTTAACTGGATTTTTATCCCTTGCACCCTGAGAGGTAACAATTCTTAAACAACACGTGTCATATTGGCAGGAGCAAAGTAACTTTAGCAACCTAAGCAGTACCAATCTACAAATTTTGACCCCTAAAATTATAAAGCTTATAGAGCACTAGCTAAAAGCGAAATGGAGACAGACTAACTTACCGGCCCATGATCTTGACGAGGACCCCCGTCATTTTTTAAATAAATCTTTTGGACAATAGAGGAAAGACGACCAATGGGTACAATTAATGGGCTACAAAGAAAAAAAGGCGAAGACGACAAAAATCCTGTCTCCTCACCGTCTTCCTCCCCACTTTTTTATTTTGTTTTTTAGCCCCAGACCCCGTGAAGATCACGTCCTTTTGCCCAGACCCGCGGAGGCGCTTGCGGGGGAAACCAATTTTACATTTTTATGGACAAATTAATTCCTAAAAAGATAGCTACATGACATTGTTCAGTTTAAAAATTAGAGCGGTTTTCACTTGATTTCCGTAAAAGAAATTTGGCCAATCAGAACCGGGAATCAGACGCGGAGAATCCGGTGAGCCAATCAGAACTTGCAGAAAATACACGTAGCCGCCGTCAATCGTGGGTAAACGTGTGAAAACAATTGGGGTTAGTTCTGATTGGTTGAGAAATTGGCGCAAGCGTAGCAAGTTCAAGTTCAAGTTCAAGTTCATTTATTCACACTTATTCAATTATTACAATAAACCAACATTAAGGAAATAAAAAAAAGAAAGAACTGAGCTAACTAGACATTGAATTAAACATAACAAAAGAAGAGTGTGTAGTAGCCAAAGGAGCCAAGCTTTCGAGTTGGCTACTACCACAGAGCAGTTACAAGTGGGTGGAGATTATACAATATTTTTAATAACTAGTTGCTATTTTTAATAACTAGCAATCGCCAAATTACGTTCCGACAATCAAGTGACAACCGCTTTATATTACAGTTGTAATTTTCTTGTTTTTAAAAGATGCAAAATTCCAAGTTCAAGCGACAGGGCATTCTGGCGGAAACTATCGCCAACAGTTCTGGATCGTTTGCCTGCAGTGACCCGTACGTAAGGGCAAAGTCGTTTTCCAAGGTGGAGCAAACCAAGGTTACAAATGATTTTGGTAAGCAAAACATCTACTCCTTTAAGGGAGCGTCGCGGGCTATTTTTAGAAGATAGGCGTGCCGATGGTTTATGGCACTAAACAGTAATCCGCAGGTCTCATGTTCACGTCTACAGAAAAGCCTAAAAAAAATATATTCCATTTGTTGGACAGATGCCTAGAGTGTTTATTCGTTTTCCCTTTTTATCACACACTGATATATATGTAAATAGGCTTTTTCTGCAACTTCGCTGCTTTTAAACTTGTAAAAATTTAGACTATTTGTATTTTGTAAATGGTTTGAACCCAGGAGTATATAAAAAATGTCGTTTTGGGTACGAAATGAGGTCAGCTAGGATTTTCGACTGAAATCAGCTATCAAATTCTAGACTATGTGCAGTCCCTCTTTCCCAGCTTAGTCCGTCTGGCGAGAAACGAAAACATTGGCGAGTGGAAAATGGCCGCACAAAAACTGGGGGTGAGACAGGCGCGCGGGAAAGAGACCCTCTTTTCCCGCGCGCCTGTCTCACCCTCAGATTTCGCGCGGCCATTTTCCGCTCGCCAATGTTTTTTCGTTTCTCGCTCGACGGACTAAGCTGGGAAAGAGGGACTGCTCGTGGTCTAAGCAAATTCGGGGGATAAGATTCCCTTGCCTAAAATTTTCTGTCGCTGAAAAGATTCAACTAAAAGAACCGAAAATTTCAAACTGTATTAGCTTTCAAAATGATATCGATAAATAGCACAACGCCTTTCCAAACGTTTTGCTAAACATTCCTCGGTGGTTTCCCTTGAACAGTTGGGACTCAGTTTTAAAATTGTGTATGTTCCATTTGCGATTTAAAAATACTTTTACCCTGATGACAGTTGAACTTGTGTACCGGTATTATATAGAGAATTTCGATATATATCACAGGGTCCAGAGGAGCTCTATTTGATCGTACAAGACGCTATTTTCTTTCAATCGTCGCTGTCTTGAAAGTTAAACTGATTGCGTTACACAAAATAAGTACCGCGGGCCAAATTACTACGCGCTCGGAAGCTGCGAAATCGGCGTATAGTAAAGAATACGGAACTTCGTGCCTCGTTGTCGGCACTTCGTGCCTTGTGAAGCTTTCCGAAGATAATTGCGCCCTTAGTAATTTGGCCCGCGGTACATATTGTGTAACTTACTTACTTACTTATCCTCTTCGGGCCCACGAGGACTTTTGAGGCCGGACATATTGTGTAACGCAACCAGTTAAAATTTCAAGACGGCGACGATTCGAAGAAAATAACGTCTTGTACTATCAAATAGAGCTCCTCTGTACCCTGTGTATATATCACCCTGCTCATCTTTATTTTCTTTATCATTACAGCCGTTACACGCAACGAAAACCGTTTGTGACCAGTCTCCAGTGGACGTGGACGCTTTTTATAGCTAATAAAATGCTGACAATGTTTGTCAGTTACAGGCAGTTATAGATGTACGTCAATAAAACCTACTTTAGTTGCATACGTACGATTGTTGGTAATGTCATAAATGCATGCGGCTGACCCTAGACATCACATCTTGAGAAACGAGTAAAGAACGCGAATGAAACAGATAATCAATCGGGATGAGGTGAGGAGAGCGTAGTTCCGTTCTCTTATGCCCGAGCAAATTAAACGAGAACAAGAGTGGCCAAGAGTTAATACGCTCGCCCTGTTTTGGCCTGAAACTCTCATGCGCTCTCGGTGACTTTAGTGTGCTCTCCAAGAATTTTAACCTGCTCACGTTTTGGAGCAACTACGGAATGCAGGGCCACCTTTGAAGGTGTTTTTGATTTGTCGCCGTTTCGCTCGGCAGTGGATGAAAACAACGAGAAATAAATGAGATGGCTCGGCAGTAGTTGTAAAGAACGAGAAATAATTAAAGTTGGGTGTGTGTATTTGGTGACTAAATAGCAAACGAGTCAGTTCATTTGATACACGGTAAAAAGTGGCCCTGTATTTTACAGTTTAGCCAAAGTTTTTATTAAAATCAATGGGAGTTTGAACTCGTTTAGTCTCAAACTTCCATGCACTCTCACTGACGCTCGCGCTCTTTCAAAGAGTATAAAATCTTTCCAACTCTCGTCGACTCATCTCGTTTTGCCTGGGCCCTTACCCTTTACCTTCTAAGAATGTAAGAAATTGAGAAAATTTAAAACGACCAGCATCACCGTGAGAAAAGTACAGTTCTTGTTAGCTTTCATGTGAATCGCACTTATGATCCTACTGATGTTCGAGCGAGTAGGCCACATGCTACTACGTATATAGTCTTTATAAAACTTGAAATTCAAAGCTATCATTCATATAATATTATTTTATCTTTACTTTAAATTGTATTTAGAATTGTTCATGGATAATTTTATAATTTAACCGTGTCACTGACGGTGTATTGACGCTAGTTAAAGAATGATTGACCCAAAAAACTGAAAAAAGTTCTCGGTTTCCCAGTTCAGTCTCGACAGACGAGAAGAGAAAGAGCTAATCTCGCCATCACGGAAAGAATCTCAGCCACGCATTTCTGAATTCCTGCTTTAAGGTTAATTCATCTTCCAACAGGAAGAACAACTCTTTAAGGAGGCTAAGCAATGCTATCTACGGCGTCGGTTTCCTTTCGATGCATGGAATTAAAATGTGAGAAAATCTTAAAATAACATCTCAATAATTGAAGTTGACAAATGTCGTGGCATGATTCTTTCACTTCGAAGATAACTGAGCCCAAGTCAGTCAAAACCGGACAAAATCGAACAACAAACATTTTGATTTTTCACAAGAAAGTACTGCTCAACAGCTTATAGTGCGCATGTTTCATTCACGTTCTCATGCGCATTAAACGAATTCGACAAACTGATAGGTTTCATTAAAAGCGAGAAAGGCACAACATCTCTCCACGGTGGACACTTTCATGTTAAGTAACTTTTAAAAAGAGAGTACACTGCCTCGTCCCAGGCGTCCCTCCTTATTCTAGTGCGGTGCGCGTGGAGTTGTGGGCTACAACACCCCGCGCGGGGACGAGGCAGGAGAATACAAATGACTATTGCATGTGTGTTTTTGTTGTTATGCTCATATGGAGCTGAACGCGAGCTTGTTAACTTTTTTGTATGAGTTCATTACTGTGGAGCAATCCATTCTCAAGCTGCTGCTTCTTCTTCTTCTCCATGACGTTCACCCAAGTGACGATCAAACGCCTCCATGGCTTCTACATTGCCAACCTCTTGTAAAGCCTTCATTAGTGAATGCACTGTAGCTTTGGCGCCCTTTGTCTGATGCCAAACTCGCAGGACTTGATACGACCGCTCTTCCTGCGTGTCGTTTTCTGTCTTAATGTTGTCGATGATTGTGTCTGACACACCAAGACACCTACCAAGCGGCTTCCATTTGTTGGCCATTACCTTGGCAACTAAAGCCTGACAGCATGATTCGACTTGTTCTGTTTTTTTTTTTTTGTTAAAAAAAAAGAAAGAAAGCTTATTGTTAAAGGGGCAATGTCATCTAGAAAAACCGTATAGTTCCGACAGTAGCCCCCCCCCCCCCCCCCTGAAGGTAACGGCTACCCAAAAGTAACGTTAATTTTCGGACATTTCTAGTAATTCCCGAAAGTAACGGCCCACTCGAAAGTAACAGTCCAATCTAAAATACCCATAGTGACGTCTGCATGCAGATGGAATAGCTTAGTGTTTCACTGTCCAAGAATGCCGAAGAAAACCAAAGACTCAATGAGAAAGAGAGAATTACAGTGACATTAAGCTTATTCCACGTTTGTATTTACCATCAGTTTTTTTCTTCAATCACTCGCGTATTTTAGGCATGGTTCAAATGCCGTACTTTCCATGAGCCGTACCGATTCATGGAAAGTACGGCGTCTGAATCTTTTGAGTTCGGCTAAAACATTGGGTTCGCCTTCAGGCGTACTATACGGCTGACGCAGCAGTATAATACGGCTCTGGTTCGCCTATGATTCAAACGCCGTGCTTACGACGAGCCGTATCGAATGGACACATTATGTCAGTTAATGATTTTATAATTTATTATAATTGCAATTAACCTTAAAGTCCGGCTGAAGTACGACTGTTGTTTCATACGCTGTATCGTACATGAGCCAAGCGCTAGAATATTGGCGTCCACAAAATACATTTTATTTAAATTAGAGTGTATTCCAGTGGCGCAACATGGCGGCTTATCGCAGAATGCTTGAGAACTCCGATGATGTGTGTATGACCTGCTTCGACCTGTCGAAATTTGTGTGCTTTGGCTGTATTCGGTCCAAACCAAGTCAAACCATCCCCGACTTCTTATCCGTCGGCGACAGGAGCGGTTGTATTTAGGGGTTGCTTCCTCGTTAGACAGTAGCAGTAAAGATAATAGAAAACAGGCTTTAACTAGCTGTCGCCTCCGTGATATGATAAACCGTACAGCGCTTTGTAGGCGTGCTCTCCTCCATCTCGCATTTTTAAACATTTCTAAACATTGAAAGGAAAGCCCTATTTAACTTTGGGCTGACGGAAATTTCGCTCAATACTCACGCAGGTAACCGCTGGTACACATTTATTCTATTAAATCATTTACAAAAGTTCGGCTGATTGAACACGGCGTCTGAGTCAACAGCCGCTCTGAAATCAATTGGGTCGGCCCGAGTTCTAGTTGAGTCCGGCTCATGGAAAGTACGGCGTTTGAACCATGCCTTGGCTGCCCCAAAGTTGCGGCCCCTCAGGCCTGCTAATTCCAAAAGTAACGGGGGCCGCTACTTTCTGAACTCTACGGTAATGCTCAAGTTGTGTTAACAGTTTACAACTACTATAAAGTACAGTGAAACTATTATCAACTGCGTTTTACTGTGAATGACCCCGATGGAAATGGACTGCAACTTTATATATTTGCATGTAGCTGAGCAAATGCGAACCGGAATACGTCACTGTAAAAGAAAAAACTTAAAAAGTAACGCAGCTGTCACGCTGTTTCTTCCATATCACAACAATAACAATTATTGATTTTTGAGAAACCATTAAAGTAAAATGTTTGCGACTTAACTGCACTCTCAGTGACAGCTAATGATGAACAAAAATATTTAGCAAGGCGTAAAATTAACACTATACTACTGACTTCTTTCAGCTGCTAACAAACATGTAGAACACACTCTTTTAATGTGATTACTACTAGTTTATTAATTATTTTATGCAGAGATATTAAAACATGCAGTCGAACTCCTCTCCTAAGCGACCACTTTTCCAAACTACCAGATTTCGTCCAGTCAAATCACTTCAATTCACTTCCAGTCCAAACCTCTTACTCGTAAGCGACCGCGATCATTTTCCACTCTGGTGATTCACTTTATGTAAAGGGTTAAGCACGGGAAAAAAAGAACCAATCCGCTATTATCGTGGCAGTGATTGAATCTACATAAGGCCTAAAATCCATCCGTCAAGCTTCAAGCAAGTACACAGAGAAAAATGATTAAATTGAGCAGTCTACTTACTAGAATAACAAGGAGAATCCTCTGGGACTTTTGACACAGTATCCTGGGGCTACACGGAATAGAAAACACGAAATAAGTAATTAGTTTAGGAATAATTGACGATAGGTAGGTGATTACATGATCTGGTCTGACCTGGTCCCATCTATGCTCATCCATCCTGTGGTCTCTCTCACTGATTGGTGCCAACCCACCCGCCCAACCTTTCCCCCTTTGCCGTTGAGAGCAACAACATATCGCCCATTATCATGATATGTAAGTTCGACAAAAAAAGGTCACCTATCCTATTAAATCAAAGCAAGTATCGACGGAAAGGTGTCATGATAACATGACAGCCTTCCTACATTGAAATCATTATTTTTGTGTGTTATTTTAATAACAATTAAAATTGAATAATAACCTTCACAAGCCATTCCTTGATTTCCTCGAATTCATGGACTGGTGTACTGTTACACCACAAAGGCCGGGATGATACTGCTGGGTCAATGCAGATCACGTGAGGACGAACCTTGCCTTGAGGATGTCCGTCAGCTGCCTCATCACACGTGGAGTTGCCATCCGTTTCACCATCGCTTTCATCAGAGGACGAATCTGATGGAAGAACCCTGCCATCACAAGATGCACCCGGGCAGCGTGGGTTGGGACAGACAGGTCCAAACTTGAACTTTAGGAACCTGAACTGGCGCTGACAAATGTCCGTCATAATCGACATTAGAATACTAAACAATTCATGCAACTTTTTGCCATTTTTGTACCTGAAGAGGTAAAAGAGACACGAACGTTAGAAACCAGGACATGCATGCTGCAAAAGTGACAGAGTACAGAGAAATGATAATTATTATTACTAACGATCGGCAGTCATAAGGACGATAGATATAATGAAGGAATCAAGAACGAGCCGGACGGATAAAATTGTAAGATGTGCATGGAGACACAATTGTAAAGACACACGAAATCATTGAAATCACTCATGACCACTGTTCGCTCTAGGCATCCAACATGGAAAGAAATGATGGACGATAAGGCTGAAGTACAAAACGTTGCTCTAAGATGTAAAAAATATTTACTTACCTGGCACTGATCCTAATCTGGTTGTATTTCGGGCAAGCATTAGCGACAATGAAGAAACTGTCAGCAAAAGAGAAGATGGCCATCTTTTTAGCTATGATGGGCCTCATGCCACTGCTGGTTTTGCTTTTTGCACTTGTGCGAACAATGAAGTAGTGAAAGAGGGCAGGAGGGAGGAAGCGATGGAAATCAAACACAAGAACTTTATCCGAGTTGCAAATTCCATTCCAGGTTTTTCGACAAAGCCTCTCCCACTTTCGTTTCAAACATTTTTCTTTGAGGTGAAAAGGAACGATGTACTTGCTTAACTCTGGCCCTATTTCTTCGCTTTCACTTTCTTCGCCGCGATTTTCAGGGTCTTCAATTTGTGCCAAAGATGGGATGGGACACAGCATACCAGACGCTTCTAAGATGCCCACAAGCTTTGTAATAGGACTCTCCAAGCTTTTCCAGACGTGGTCCAGGAGACTGGTGTCTGTTATGCCCTGATCTTGCAGCCTTTTCCACTGAGAGCGGTGCTCCCGATCGACATCTAAGTAATCTGGAATGTCATGAAGGCAGGTCATCACATTCACCAGGTATTGGGGGTTGATCACCACCAAGTCATTTATCTCGGAATTCTGCGTCTCTGGTCCGATTAACTCTTCTGGAAATAAATTATTTTATACAATTGTGTTAAATGTTTTTAAAAACAAATTCTTTCTTGAAACTTTTGATGTCTACCTTAACTATTACCAAAAGCCTCATCTGCCATAGGTGTATAAATGAGTAAAATGAAATATTTGGTGCCCCTTACAGAATACGTTGTGATGAACAGTGTTCGACAGCTAGCGTCAACTTAGGGGAGAAGTAATACTCCCACTTGTTTTATACTGCAGACACCAGCAATACGCGCTTGCCTTATGAACTATCTAGACTTGTGATAAAACGTAACCCTACTTTGCCAATATTTAAAATTAGATCATGTTTATGACTGCGCCGTGATCACTATTACATCACTACGGATGTCATCACAAGATCTATTCAATCACCTGGGAGGATGATCACACCGCTGTCGTGATAAAAGCGCAGCATACTTTCAAACGTTTCATCCTCGACACGGAAATTGCTCTCTATCATCTTTTTCAGGTAGCCCTTGGGTACACAGGCTGGGCAATCTGGCTTCTCCCTGCACTTGAGGATTTCCTCTTCAAAATGAAGCCACAAAACAGGTAATTCCTCGTCCATCCGCATAAGCCTGGAAGCTTCCGCCTCAATTGTGTTCTTTAACAGCAAAGCTCCATCATCGTCACAGCCAAGGGTGTTTTCTACTGCGAACAAAAAACTCTTCTCCTGGCTTCTAACCAATTGCTGGCCAAAAGTCTCGGAAAATTCGTCACACAGCACTTTCTCTGCATCGGCTATATCTTGTTGGCTGACTTGATCGCGATGTGTTCCCACCAGGAATATCGGTGTGGTCTGAGGAGTGTGGACACGGACAGAGTTGAGCCAGAAATGAATTTCTTTTAGTGTATGGTCTTTCCTATCTGGGTTACACAGCTGAGCTAGGTTCGTCACCACAAGGTAGAAGGAACGCCTGTTTAGGAACACATGGTGCATGGCTTGGTACAAAGGATGGCCAGCAAAATCCCAAATGCTGATTTTGGTATACTTCTTTTCTTTGTCTTCCAATGAAGCTTCACTCAGTCTTCTTGTAATTAGGTCCACTGGCATGTCTCGTGGAGGTGTCTTCTCACTGCTAGATCTACCGTACCGTCTATCAGAAGTAACTGGCACCACGCTTGTTTCATCACTGACCTCGCCCTCTGCAGATGCAGGTGGACCTTCAATGCTGGGAAGTCGCCTTATGCCAGACGAGCGACTCCTTTCAGCTAACGATGAAGGCCCTGGATCAGAAGAACTGAACTGCAACACTCTTGGATGTCCCTTTGTCTCACGGGAATGTTTGATACCTTTGCATACTTTGTCTGTCAAAATATCATCTACATAAGACTTGTTCAAGTCAGCAACATGCCACGACTCATCTAGTTCTGTCATCTCAACCATGGATGTATCTATTCCATGAGTCTCGTTTCTTTCTTCCTCAAACTCCTCTCCACTGAGATTTCGTACCAGGCTTGACTTGCCTGCTCCAATGTCTCCAATAACTGTCAGCTGCATGCGAGTCACATGGGCTTTACCTTCAAGAAGGGCCTGATTGAAAATTTTGACTGCCTCTTTTCCCCTGGCAAGGACTTCATAGGGTTCAGTGAAAGGTTCTAGGTAAAAACAAAATAAAGCAGTAGAAGTTAACAGACTGGTTGGGTTGCAACTGCTAAAGGCAAGTCTCTGGATGCTACTTAAAAATGATGTTTGTATACCCATTCTGACATGCTGCACACTTTTTAGTAATTAAGCTGCATTCACTGGTATCACACACCACGTTCTACTGCCCCAGTGGAGAGCAGGTCTTATTTCAGTAATGTGACAGAGCCGGTATATGTGTTTGAAGACAAGTTGAATTCATGCATAGATATATGATGCAATATTGTGTGCAATACTACATCAGCTGTTTTGATTCATTCATTCATGCAATTTCTCTCACTCAGTTACTATGTAGATAAATGTCAAGATGGCCAAGTCTTCCTGATCTGACTGGCTGAGATATTTGATAGTCTGGATAGTCAGAATAGGAACAATGATATGCATATGCATACCGTATTTACTCAAAAAGTGCCACAGTGCTTATCAAACTTTTTGACTTTCCGAGTTTAAAGCAAAGCGTGATGTTTTACATTGTAACTTTGACAGTCTGTTAATCATTGCTGCTTCTGAACTCACGATCAGGTGCTTTAAAAAAGAGGAGTAACCATGGAAGGTCATTGGAAATTCAGAGTGAGGGCCAGAAGGGGTCTCAAAAGTAAAAAAATTAAGGGAAAACATAAAGCCACTGCATAATTTGGGTAGGGGGTTTAAACCCTTTAATGGGGGAGGTATGGATAAGTTCTGGAATAACACAATATTATTAGCAGCTGTGTCACATGAAATTGCACACAAAGTTGCAGGCAGGTGATACTCAGACAGACGCATGTTATTAAAATTTGTTTTAGCTGACCCTTATAAAATCATTTATTAATAACCTAAGTAAGGCTGCCCTATTTTTTTAGCCCTCAATGGTTATTATGGGCAGCCTGTACTCTCTCTATATTTAACAGTAGTTTTTTTAATATAATGTAAATCAATGTGGAGTACAAATGAAGTTGTTGTTGTTGTTGTTGTTGCTGTTGTTATCAATAATTGACATTTAATGCCCCATTGATTCAGCATACACTTTTGGTTTATATAGAAAAATAATGACTGGCAAATTCATTACCATGAATTTCATTGGTTGATTGGATTTGCTGCACTTGACAGACAACATGGCTAATCTCATCAAGCTCCTCAACATGACACGTTTCTGGCATTACGTTAAACTGTTGCGCAAAGCTGTTTTCACCATGGAGTCTGTTCCACACAAGTTCCACTGCCTTGTAATCTCGCTGTGATATCTCACCAACTCTTGTTTGATAATCTATGAATTAAAATCATTAGTGATATTTACACTTTAAAAAATCACTGAAAATCACAGAAATACAAAATAATAACTAAACAGTTTAGGTATGAGTGTTTTTAGTGGAGCTCTTGCAGGCCGAAGGCCTGCTCACGTACTCCATACTCCTGGCCTGCTGCTCCATACTCCATACTCCATACTGGCCTGCTCCATACTCATAGAACCTGTGCCGGCCCCTTCCTTTTTCATGGTCACAGCCAGTGGAATGTTTCGCGGGCGCGTTGGTCCATGTGGTAGTGGTGTTGGGCAGGGCTAGCTTGCGGGTACGTATGACATCTCAATGGATACGAAACATAATGTATTTTGGTTTTAAAAAGAGTAAGGACAAGAAGTGAGCTACACATCCCCACCAAAAATTTTATGAAGGGGTCTCTCCCCTCCCCCCCCCCCCTTTCTCCCCAACTATAATAAAATGATGATCCAAGCATAGACTCAAGTCAATAAGCCATTATTTCTTCTTATTAGAGCAGTTTTCCATTTCCTCTCCCCTCCCCCCTCCTCGCCTTCCAGTCTGACACCCACATCCTTGGTCATGTCTTTTGACTTCTCACTGGTTGTTAAAGTGGTGCGAGATTTTTTAGCCAATCACAAAGCAGAGCAATAGCTATGGTCACCGACTACACACTTTTACCTAATAAAAAAGGCAATTTACTTAGGGCAAATTCATCAAAACTTTCCCAAGGTAAATTCATCTAGGGTTTCATTTTCACAAGGTAAAATATCTAGAAAGGTCACACTACTATAATCAACACCTGGGGTTGTCAGGCAAAAGTAAAGTGTTAAATTTCATTTGCGCAATTGAATTTTTTGAATTTTTGAATTTTTTAAGAAATTGAGGTGACTGATGTGGAGAAAATCAGTAAGAGAAAATTGTGTATTATTATAATTTAGTTATTCTAAGTTCAGTTTGGATCAGTTGATGGAAAAGAGGGATGAACTGGTGGTTGACTTGTATTGCGCCGGCAGTTAAATAAAATACCCATTGTAATACACTGGGTCTGGCTCATCTCATCTCTCTATAACAAAATCAATTGTCCAATTAAAAAAATCAATTCTTAATAACAGTGACTAAAACTGAAGTGAAATTTAAAATCATGAATTCAAAAGTTACAATCAGACAACACATGCCGCTTTTTAAAACTTGAAAATTACTCTCACAATATGATATTTGTCTGGTTCTGTCACAACACATTTGCCGACGAGTGTCTATTGGTTAGCTACCTTGGGATTTGAATTTTCCCTAGGTATTGCTTTGGGGTAGGGAAGCTCTATTGTTCTTGTGACATATCCAAGCTCCAAACGATAAAATTTCCCTGAGGTAAATTACCTAGGGCAAATCCGGTCACACTAAAAAATTGAGTTTCCCTTGGTAAACTGTCAACAAGTCAAGTTTCTGCAGGTAAAAAGTCTGTAGTGTGACCATGCATGGCTAATGCAAAAGCAAAGCAATTGCAAAATTACTTTTGAAACTCAATTGAAAACCCCTCTAACATTTAATGTCAATGGTTTAATGAAGCAAAGTCATTGTAAACCTAGAAGCCAGATGGTCTCAGTTTATCCCCAGGAATGAATTGCCTTGACATTCTTTAACTTGTAATGTAATGATAGATAAAATATATTTACAATGTAAAGGCCCTGTCACACTATTGCGTATGAGAGAAACGTATGAGTTGCATATGAAAATTCATAAAATAATTTTCATAGGCACAAAATGCCTTTGAAAATACAGCGTTTGACCAATGTACTTGACCTATGAGTAACGTACCTCTAGCGTAACTCCCGTGTATTCAGCGTATGCCTACCGTATGCTTAGCGTATAAACCATACGTCCGAATGCGCACAAAATTTTTAAGCATGCTTCAGCCCGTATAAGTATTCTGTATCGATGATACAGTGTATAGTTGTTTTGTATCAGGATTTATAAACCTTTATTTAAAGTTTCATTCTTTTGTAATTCCCTTATGAATTATTAATGAATTTTATAATACATTGTACATGTTGCATGCAGCCAATAAAACTGGATTTTCAGTATCAGTGTTGTGTTGACTGTGTGAAACCTGGATACGATGTCCAGGACCTTAATAATCCCCAAGATGAAAAATTGCATTTTTGAATTAAATTATTAAAACTTAATTCATCCAACTAAATTAATAACCCTGGTGAGAATCTTTGAAGGATCTTTAAGGATCCTTATTATGAGGATCTGCAAGGATCTTACTGAGGATCTTGATAAAGATCTTTGAGGATCTTTGCAAAGATCTTTATCTTTAAAGGCTCTTGAAGATCTTTGCCAAGAACTTAAAGGATCCTTGAAGATCTTGGCAAGATTATTGAGGATCTTTGCCAAGATCTTCAAGGATCCTTTAAATTCTTGGCAAAGATCTTCAAGGATCTTTAAAGATCTTCAAAGATCATTGCAAGATCCTTCAAAGGATCTTATTAAGATCCTTGAAAGATCCTTATAAATTGGTAGAGACTTGATTCCATAACTCAAAAGGAGGTCGCGGTGCCCAGCGGTTTTAGTGAAAACAAGGTTTGGGTGGGGGTGCTCAGTCTCACGGGCTCAAAAACCTCCTTTTGAGCTATGGAATCTAGACTTTTCCTTATAAATTCTTGAGGATCTTAAAGGATCCTTGCAAAGATCCTCTCACAAGGATATTTTGCTAGGATCCTTTCAAGATCTTCATCAATTCCTTGAGGATCTTTGTAAAATGCTGATGAAGAATCTTTGAGGATCTTTCAAAGAGCCTGTGAGGATCCTTTAAAGATCTTTGACAGGTCTTTGAAGATCTTCAAAGATCCTGAAGATCCTGTGAGGATTTTCACCAGGGAAAACTAACTCCAACCCTGGATTGATATATTAACTTACCGGCAAGATGAAATAAAATTATGGTCAAACAAAAATGATCCTGTGCTAAAGAGATTGGAGTATTTCCATTGCGGTCAGCTAAATGCAAGTTGCCTCCATTCATAAGCAACAACTTGAGACAACTGCCATGTCCCTTCCAAGCGGCAAGATGAACTGGCGTTCTGCCATCTTTAGGATCAATAACATTTGCTTTTCCATCCGACCAACTGAGCATAATCTTCAAGCACTCGTAATGATCCCCGAATGCAGCGCAATGCATCGGAGTGAAGCCCGTCTGGGATTTTGAACAAGGAAGATGAGAATCTCCCGGTGCATCGGCATACTCATTTCTCATAAGCTGATCGACGAGTTGAAACTTGCCTGTGCAGGCGGCATGATGTAGATCTTTCAGATGATGTCGGTTTTTTTGAAGATGTTGGATCAAGTCATTGGTACCTTGGAATGATCTTCTACAATGGACACAGCTTTCCGGTACATAAAGAACATGATGTTTGGAGCTGTGTTGTAAATGCTGTATCAAACTTTCTTTGTCGGAGAACGTTCGATGACATCTTGCAGATACCACGCAGCTCTTTACAACCTCTAATTTCATTGGACCTGTATATCATGCAGCTCTATTGTTTTTAGGTCTAGGGTCTATTGTTAGCCATTGTTGTGTTGTTTGTTCTATTGTTTTCTCAGCAAATCAGAGAAGACCTTGTAAGAGCTGCGTACTGCCCCACATCTTGAGCAGTTGTAATTTGCTCTAACACAAGGCAAATTCTTATCCACGAAGGGCATTTTCTTCCCAAAGAAATATTAAACGTAAAGACAAAAAAGTTGTTCCACAGAGCAAAATTCCAGCCGGCCAAACATGAGGTTTCCAAGAATCCAAAGATAGCTCATCTTCTCGGAAGTAGCCTGCACCCGTCGAGGAGAAGGAAACTGGAGAGAGAGAGAGAGAGAACCCGGAAGTGGCAGACTCGTACCCAGTCGCTTCTTTTCATTTGCGCTGTGATTTGTGGGAAGGATTTAGTGAGTTCGCGGTGCACCAAGGGAAGGACGACCAAGCGCCTTTTCGCGCGTCAAATGAAATAAATAAGTGACGACTGGGTACGAGTCTGCGGAAGTGGCATTGTTCCATTTTCTCTCAGCCATACATCCCGTATATACGCATAATCATGAATCATGGGTAATCATTGCAAAGACATGCCTTGCTTCCTCTCCCTCTCCCCGCTCCTTCGCCTTCAAACCTGCTGCGCTCGGTTCACCTGCAAAAAAAAAAGTTGTAATAAAATACTAGAAATACGTCTCTTGCAGAACCTCGCGAAGCTTGGAGTAGGGTGCACCGCCGGTCGAAACTTTTATTATTATAAAAGTGACAGACCAAACACGACTCCGCTAGTCGCAAAATGTATAAAGAAGCCTTTAGAATAGCTTTCCCAAGAAGGTCTACGAGATATTTGTTCCCCTTAGATCGCCAAAATAGAGATGTGCTCGATATGTATTGTATGACTCTTTGATCTTTGGGATATAAATTAAATCTCTTTAATGACAGGAGGTCAGTTTACATGCTGTGCATAGCCATTTATAGTTATTGTTTCTCTATGCCTCTATGTACCAAACTGACGGGTTCCATTACTTCCCAATCAAACAGTCGCCAAACAAAGACCGACCGGTTGACGATTTTCAGCCACGCGCGCAGTTAAAGAAATTAATCAATGGAAACAAAATTAAAAGTAAAGAAAAAGAAGAGTTAGCTAAGTTTAGTGATAATTACATCGTAGCTACAGGATTAATAAAGAAGCAGCTAGTTCACCGGGAAACATTAAAACTTGAGAGTTCGAAGCGAGCTGCAGCCCGTCGCAAAGCTCCATCAGAGCAAGGATATAGAAAGCACAAGAGTCAGATTTTTCATCTAGCGAGGAAGAAACGGAAGGTGAACACGGCAATGAAAAGGAGGTGGTATTAGACATAATTGGTTCGGACTCTAGTGGCAGCAGCAGCAGTGATGAAGAGGAGTAGCGTGTGTTTGATTTTGAACTCACTTCAGTGGTATCTAGAGAGCGATTACACCGCATAAAGGCCTATTTACACGCTGCGATTTGTCGGGCCGATTTGTCGGCCACGACAAATCGTGCGCGCGCTCTTTGTACAGTGCAAGCATTGTACATGAACTTTTTTTTATTTCAAAACTTTTCTGCTAAGAACTTCTTGAAAAACAAATGATTTCCAATAGGTGATTTAGGTTGTTGTTAGTTTAAATACTGCAGATATAATTTGTTTTGCGTGATTTCTTGTCCAGATTGCGTTTTCGTTCTTAAAATCGGGCCCGACACGCGAAAATCTGTGAAGCGATCACAGATTTTTCCGAATCGGCCGACATGTCGGACTCAAATCGCGCGCGCATCGGGTCGCCATTTACACGCGCCGGTTTGCTTCACGATTTCTCGGGGCCGACAAATCGGCACGACAAATCGCAGCGTGTAAATAGGCCTTAAGACAAGAGGGGCATTTTACGTATTACTAAAACAAAACTTACGTTTCCCCCGTATACAGTAAAAACCCGCAAGTAAGAACCTAGTTTTTAAGAACCTGTTAGGCTAGAATTTGCCAGTTAGACCCCCTCTATACAAGAACCTGTTTAGCCTAAAATTTGAAACAGGTTCTTATTTTCTAAACTCCATATAAAAAATGTGTATAGTACACTTGGGCAAATAAGAGTACATGAATGTAATGTTAGGTTCTGTGATCAGTGCTTCAATTTTTCTTATTAAAGTCATTTTTACATAAATACTTGGCATGCAGATTTTATATAAGGAATAGGCTGAATACCACTAAATTCTTTTAGCTATACAATGTAATTTTTTTCCTTCAGAAAATAAGAACCTATTTAAGAACCTAAATAGCCTAAATTTGTGCTAATTATCATTTATGTAAGAACTTGTTTAGGCTAACTTGGGAAAATGCAGGTTCTTACTTGCGGGTTTTTACTGTATTGCACTTTTCACTATATCGTTTTTTACCGAATACATATTAATAGTACCAAGTTTAGGATGCAAATCAACAATCAGTAGTACTTCCGATCGTACAAAACGATTGTTCGTGCAATGGTTCAGTGGTAGGCTGCAGTGTAACACCCGTGAATAATAAACACCGATCTTTTACTGCGCCTTTCAATAACATGCGGAATTTGAAATTCAAATCTCCACCAACGGTTGCGTTATTCCCTTCCGTCAATCATAATTAATACGAAAGCCAACGGACCATGTAAAAAAGAAACAAACAAAATGGATCGAAATCTACCAATCATAATGCACGGACGTGACCTTTTGAACTCATTGAAGTGAAGATCTGTTTCCCGAGACATTGACATTGACATTGGTTTATTGGAGAGAGGGAGGTAAGCTAAGAGGTAAGCTAAGATGATTGACGGCAGTGTAAAACGAAATCGTTGGTGGAAATTTGAATTTCAAATTCCGCATGTTATTGAAAGGCGCAGTAACACTACTTCAAGTATTAAATCATGTGGTGAACTTCGGCTCAATAGGCCATTTGCACGATGACGTCATTTGACTACTACTACCAGAATCCTTCAGTTTTTTGTTTTGTTGTGCAAATTAGGGCTATTGTTATTTAAACCGCACTGGGATTACAAAATTTAAATAAGAAAGGTAAAACGAAATGAATTCTGGTAGTAGTAGTCAAATGACGTCATCGTGCAAATGGCCAATTTCTAGCTAAAATATGGGGATGGGGGGTCACTTTCACAATATGTCAAATTTATGGGGGTCATTTTCAAAGAATAAGGATGAAGTGGGGGATCGGTTTGAAAATCTTTTAAGCTTTCTCAAAATGGCCGGCCGCCCCTCACAGGTAATAAACGACCAGCCCCATAGTATAGGTGCAATAGCTGAACAAGTGCGCTTTCCATAAGTTTCAACGGATTGTACTTAGGGACCACTAGCAGTTCTTTATTAGCGGAGCGAAGTTTCCTGCAGAGCATATATTTAATTGAAGTGTCTTTTAAAAATTTGGTCTAATTTCATAATAAGCTTTGAAAGTCAAAATTAAATTTTGAACTCAATTCCACACTTAATTCGGAGCCAATGCAGTTCTTGCAATATCGACACTGTCCCGCCGTGATAACAAAATTTCGCTATTGACCTTATGTCGATGTTTTATCACTAAATGCCACCAAAAATACAACTTAGTTGGATAAAAGGATTCTATAGAGCAAAACAAAAGCAGTAGTTTGGAGAAAAAAGTGCAGGATTGCAAGGATGGAAGTGGATTACAGTTCATCAAATTTGATTTCGTGACAGGCGGTCAAGAACGTCAAAATTGTCATTCTTGTGGAATTTTGACTTTTTTTAGCCGTTATAGTTTGCCTCTTTAATTAATATTTCTTTGCTTTCGTTGACTTTTGGTGATTTTTCTTCATACTTTAAGACAATAAAGGAAGCTTCACCATGAGGCAAGCTCCTGGCCGTAACTAGTTGTTTTGACGGTGTCCCCCGGCGGTGTTCCGACGTTCAAGATTTTTTGATTTTCAAGATATTCTGATCGCATGCTTGTTTTAACGACATTCTACCGAGATGTGCTAATACAGTCGGACCTCTATTAAGCGGCCACCCTCCATTAAGCGGCCACTTTCGAAAGTCCCGAATTATTTGTCAGTAAAGTGCAGTACTCGATACCTCTATTCAACGGCCACCTCTATTAAGCGGCCGTGGCCACCTTTTTGCTGTTGCAAGTTTAGTATTTATTGTTTTTTTACCTCTATTAAGCGGCCATCAAATTATCTTTTCAAGCGAAATGGTGACAGATAATATGAAGGTGATAACTGATAGCAACAAGAACTGCTATGTTTATTGGTGTCAGTGCTATCGCGCTTGTTCCAGCATCAGAGACGGTGGAAAATTCAAACTGTAATCATGAGGAAATGGATAGCGCACCATTGCGACTCGCTTAACTTTAAGCGAGTTGGACAAGCAACTGTTTTCACGAGATTTCCGACTGTCACTCGCTCAGCGACTTGAAAAATCTCTCGTGAAAACACGGCCAATGACAAGTTACAAGCTGCAATACAAAATACTGTACTTATCGACTACATGCTCTCTGTGTTAGAGCTAGAACTTTGCACGGACTTGAAATGCGCAAATAGCAGGGCACTTATTTTTTTGTTTCAATGATTTTTGCATTTATCTTCACATATGTTCACTTTTCAACAAGCGTTTTGCTATATAGAGGCAATAAAATGACGTTGACTGCCATTTCTATCCAATTTATATTGTACCTCTATTAAACGGCCAACCTCTATTAAGCGGCCAGTTTTTGAAGTCCCGAGGGTGGCCGCTTTATAGAGGTCCGACTGTATTATAATATCACTGAATTTGTTACCAACTACGAACCAGCTAAATGTAGATTTCGATCAAATGAACAACTTCAATAAAACTTACTCAGTAAGTTTTATTGAAGTTTTAGTACAAGCCCGTGGTCATTGGGCCATGGTAACAATGCATTTTGTCTCGGAACAATGTCAAATTCTGGGAAAATTAAATGTAGGATCGATTCTTGGAAAGCACATGATGTGCTTACTGTCGAAAATTAAGAAAATACCTTTTGTTCTTTCTTCCGGGTAAGCTAATTAACCGCGAGGGAATGGGAACAATGCCAAATTTCCGAGAAATCGCACACGCTGCACGGTCGAGGTTTTCTTCGACTTTAAGCTTAACTCTTGTTGTTTGATTGCAAAAAAATGCCTTTCAACAATAAGGATTTGCGCTGTGTCGGGGCAACTCATAACTGCAAAAGATGCCATAAAACGTTCTTTGGAATTGATTCTAAAGAGAGCTTGATACAGCACCTACGCGCAAAACATCGCTCCCCTTTTGTACCTGAAACCTGCGTGCATTGCAGAAGATGCTTTTCAAACACCAAAGCTTTCATTCAGCATCTCCAAAATAACCGACATCATCTAAAGGATCTGCATCACGCTGCCTGTACAGGCAAGTTTCAACTCGTGGATCAACTTATGAGAAATGAGTCCGCTGCCGTTCCTGGCGAATCACATACTGAATGTTCGAAATCGCAGACCGGCTACACACCAATGCATTGCGCTGCATTCGGCGGACATCACGAGTGCTTGAAAATTATGCTCAGTTGGCCGGATGGAGATCCAAATGTTATTGATCCCGAGGATGGAAGAACGCCCGTTCATC